>VWZZ01002410.1:395953-808213 GCA_013399095.1 Psophia crepitans | reverse complement strand
CCCCAAATGACATAGTATAATTTTTAAATGTCTTAGAAACTTGGATGGGATAAACCCAGTATGGACTAGCTAGGTCCATGCACATTACTTTTATTACTTTCGTTATTTTCCCTGTAATTGAAGACTAATGAGCACGCCCTTTAGATGCTATTTTAGCTCACATGTAACTTTATAAATATTTCAACTTAGATATAATTAGATAAATTGAACTTATTTAATTAGTAATGCAATCAGCCAGCATGGCTTAGGAAGCCGTATCACATTAGAAATACAGTGATAATGCATGTTAATAAGCAATAAGCATATTCTTCTAACAAAAAATTCCATGCTTTTACAAGCCATTTGTGTCTTATTATAAGCTTTATAACTTTGCCATTGCTTTTATCTGTCAGCTGAAAATCAATGGAGATCTTTCTTGGTTGATATTGAACCAAAATAGTCAGCTGTTTTTAAGATGATGGTTTAGGAGAATTAGGTGGTTTTGCTCACATTTTAAGTTTTTCTTTGAATATTGATTTTGAAATTTGAAATTAGTTTTGTCTCAGCAATATTCCCTTTTCTGTCTCTCAAGAAATTTTCTCCAAATTGCAAAACTGTGAATGTCAGCAGTGAGGTACACCAAGAATCTCGTGTACATATAGCGTTGAGTGATATTCTGTGCATCTGAAGCTTGGGTCTGCTAAAGTTGAAGTCTGTTGAAGTTTGGAAGAAGGAGCCTGATGAAGTGCTGGGACTAAACCACAACACTAGAAGCATTAGTATTAATACTTTTTAATTTACTGGAAATAGTGTGTTTCAAGTAGGGTTATCACAGGATTTTGTCACTTAGCATTAAGCAAATTTTACATTCTCATTTGATGGTGTAAAATACTAGTTTACCTGTGTGCATAATGTATAGAATAAGATGCTGAGGTATATATTTATCAAAGTGAGTAGGTGCCTAAAAATTCAGATGGCTGATTTAACAAGCAGATACGTCCTTAGAAGGATTTTCAGAAGCTCCTAAGCAGCATGTGTCTCTAAAAGCCTCTAAATATGAAAGCAAAGATAGGTAGGTTCCTAATTTAAATAATCCCAGTAGACACCATCTGCATGTTTCTGTGACTTAATATGTTTTCTAGGGTGTCCAAAAAAGTTTGAATAGCTAGGTGACCTGATTTTAGGCTTTTCTTTTTATGCCATTGCACTGCAGAGTGCTGAAGAAAACAGGCAAGAGCTATAGAGGTGAACAGGAATAAAATTTTGCATACAGATTTTCATTTTGTCATGTAAATTGCTTTCTCTAGTTCATAGCTTTATAAACAATATATCATCAGTTCTCTTTGAACCACAGATGATTTTCTTTGCTCAGGGTCTTGGTTCAGTAGGCACATTTCCTTTTGCTCACTGGTCAAAATGCTAGTTGCATATTTTTAAAATGTTATTTTCATTTTAAATAATAGTACTTGTTTGCTGAAAAGCTTTTTACCCAACCTCCTTGTTTGGGTACTTGTTTAGGTAAGTAATACACATGATTAACAGGTTACTGACCTGACAAAAAGGCATCTATAGATCTGGATGACAGTTTACAGATAAAATTACACATTTATTTTTTATTTCTAAAGCTTGAAGTAGTTGAAAACGTGATATCTTGGCATTATGCCTAGCTGGTGTTAGTTTGAAATTCTATATTGCAACTGCTTGTGCCTTCTTGGCCGCTTTTTGTAAAAAAATTACAAAATGTCATAATAATTTCAAAATGAGGTTTATCACATGAATGTCACTAACTGGCCATATTTTCACCTCCATTTTAAGCAAACCGAAAGGGGCCAGGACCAGCCATTGCCTGAAATTGGCCCCTTGTATCAAGTAGACCTTTACCTCTCTTCCACGTTCTGTACCAAGTAATTTTTCATGTTGAACTGGACCTGGAACATAATCTAATAAATACTAATGCCGCACACCCCACCCCTGTGATTGAAGATCGGAATCACCAACCCAGTTAAAGCATATTGTAGTTTCTTTTATATTTTACTTTAGGACACTCACATCTGAGGCCATAATTTAACATAGCAATTTCACAAAATATGGGAAGAGCAAAATTTTGAGCAGGGAAATGTATGTAAGCGTGGTGAAATAGGGATAAAGTGAGAAAATGGGAAACACGGATAAGCAAAATAACATGAAATTCAGCTGAAAGCACACAGTACTGAATAGTGGTAATTGGAGATTATTTGTTCTACTGTCAAGAGATACCACGTTCTAAAAATGGGGAGAAAACCAAGATCCGTATTGATGCATGAATGTGAATTTCTGCAGGAGAGATTTCTACCAATAAGATACATGATACTGGAAGAAATATGCATCTGTCTTTTTGGTAGCCCAGCAAAGAGCTCTTTTCTGAGAGATCCTTTTGATTGATCTCCTAACTGGTCATCTAGAACATAGGGAGGGAAGAACTGTGAGCATTTGGGGTAGGAACATGTAAATTTGAGAGAATATTCCAAATGCTCGTGTCTCAGCCGTTCTATTTGTTTGTACTATAACAGCTAGGTTTCTCTGCTTGACCTGTGAACTTTGATTTGGTAGGTAGCATTGCAGATTGAAATAGTGTGCAGCTTGTAGACTATGGTGGTAAGACTTTGATTCTTCAATACTTACTGATATTCCCAGTTTCACCTGCATAAGATGAATTGTTCTCCTCTTCTGTATGCTGTATGGAAGGTTTTGTTAGGCCTGAGTGAATGAGGGTGCTGAAGAGTTGAGGAGTCAGAAGTAGGGCCTCTTACTCTTCTTCCTCTCATTGAGGAGATTGTCATCATTATCCCTGACCACAGTTGGTAACAATAATAAAAAAAACCACATTAACTTTTTCCCTATATGGATGTATGTATTAAAGTTAAGTATTTGTAGCATATGAACTAATAATTAACAGGTGAATCTGAATTTAATTATTCATCAGTGTGTTTTTTCTTAGATAGCATGCCATGTTTAATTTTAAATGCACAAAAAGGGTCACAGACCTCTACAGAGCTCTCATCATTCGGATGGGTACAATTAAAGGTCATAGTTACCTTTCAAAGATGAAATTTTTTACAGTTATGTAAGTATGAGTTATTGGTTGTCTAAAAAGTCTTAACACACAGAGTGGACATACCTCTCTTCTATCTAATCAGTACTTTGTTTCCTCTGCACTGTTCAGTACAGACTTATGTCTTTTATTATACAGTAGGCACACAGTTAAATTCCTCATCTGCTTTAATGTCTTTATTCCCTGTAGATTTTGAGAAGTCTGCAAATAGTAACTAATTTACACTGTGTCACACACAGTGCCTCTGTGTGATAAGGGAGTGTTGTTTTCCAGATAGAAGATGGTTCTGCAGATAGATGGAAACAAAAAAAATTATTTGTGAGGTTTGGATGTCCAATTAAAGGATTTTTTTTTTTGATATTTCACGTTGCAAAGTATTTATACATTCAATTCATTATTGTTTTAGTTTATCTAAAAATATTTAGCATGTTCCCATATCAAATCTCAGGTTTTCAAGAGCTGAAGAAAGCACAAATACACTCAGTACTAAACAGAAATTTGCTGCTCTGAGTTATCCAAGATCCGTGGACCAGCGTAAGCGTTATTTTCCTTTTATTTTGTGCAGTCTTCCTAGTTCATTCATTACACATCTTTCAATCTCTCCAGCAAATGAACAAGATGTATGCAAGCAACAGTCTCTCAACACTGGTTCATTTCCAGAGCAGGACTGTCCTGTACTTTCTCACTGAATGAGCTGGATGCCATCTGGTCCACCCATTTTCTCGAAGCAAGATAAACTACACAGGTGTCATTCCTGAGAGACTTATGTAATCCTGGTTGTAAACACAATGGTTAAGATTCAGTAAACTTCTCCGAGTCTTGATTTTAATACTTCACTACCCTTATTATCAGAAAGTCTTCCTAGTGTCTAATCTGAAACTTTTCTGCAGCAATTTAAGCCAATTATTTCTTGTAACGTTCATCATAGTATTCTTTTCATTTATATTTCAGATGCCTTTTACCCGCTTTGTTGTTATGTGTTACCTATTTAGCTGTTACGTGAATCCTCTTCTCTCAAGACTGAACATCCCCACTCCTTGAGCCTCTTTCTCAAAGTAACTCTGTTTTCTAGGTTCTGATCATTCCTGTTACTCTTTATCTGGATATTTTCCAATTAGTTCCTGTCTTGTTTGAAACCTTGTCACAAAGCTGAACAGGGTGCTCTATATTAAGCACTGCCAAAGGTGTGTGGAATTATTTTACATGTTTAATAGGTTGCAGTTCTGTTTATATATCCTGGTATGGCAATGTTTTTAAAACATGTTCCATCATTGATAATGATCAGTAGATTATGATTTTTTTTATTTTTCCTTTGGAATGGATGTCTAGCCAATTTTTCTATGTCTTCTATTTTAAACATGATTATTATGTCTCCCTAAGGGTAGAATATAACAATTTTATATATTGAATTATATATTACTTTATATTTTTAGCCTATTTCAATGTATGAGTATTTTATTGTATTTCAATCTTCTAAAGCTATTCCAGCCTCTTCCATGTTTAAAGGATATCTTTTATTTCATCTTCCAAGACATTAATGAAAAGACAGAATAGTTCTAGGACTGACTTACCTTTGCAAACGTCCACTCAGTGTAGCCTTCAGTTTTAATGGTGAGCTGTTGATTGCCACTCTCTGAAGATCGTTTTCAACTAGTTGTGCACTAATTGTGCAACATGAGCACACAAGTAGCGTACTTCCCAGGAGGACTTGCAAGACTGCAGTGTAAAAGAGCGTGACAAGCCTTGGTAAAATCAAGGTCCTTACAATCTTAATACAGCTCTGTTTTCTAGAAGTTTTTCCACAGAATGAAACTAGATCTATTGTGATTTGCCTGATAAAACCCTATAGCGTGGTCCATCTTCTTTTTTCTTCTAGGTGTCCAGCAATCAAACTTAAAAGCTGTTTTTTCTATAATTTCTTTGTTCTTCTTTTCCTTCCTTATTTATTTGCTTCATCTTTCATTCATTTCCAGTCTAACAGTACATCTTATGTCCTTCACAATTTCTCAATGGCTGTAAGTTTGTTCAGCCACTTCAAGTGTGCAAGGATGTAAATACCAAATTCAACTGATTTGAGAGCTTTTAGACTGTATAAATATTCTCTGAATATTTTTTTTTGCTCAACATAGAGCCTTTACCTCTGTACGTGTGACAGCCATGCTGACATATTACTCCTTTCTGTAGAGTTTGTGTCCTTCCCATGTATTAATGACATGCATACTGTCCTTCACGCTTAAAAAATTAGGTCAGTTGGTCACAGCAGGATGATTTGGCAGTTTTCTAAAGGTAAACATGTGTATGTGGAAATGCATGATATTTACCTGGAACTTGATTTACAAATATAAAGGATGTTGGGAGTGTTTCGAACTTAATGGAATAAATGAAGTGTATCCTGTCCTTGTATGCATGCCGATCAAATGCACACAAAAAGAATAAGGTTTTTTCCTTGTATTTTCATTTTGTCATTATTTTGCCATGGAAAAGTAGGTGGTTTTTTCCACTTTGGAGCAAAACTAGGCTCTTTATATGTACAATATACAGAGGTCCATTTGGCAGCCTTTGACAGGTAGCTACTCTGGAATGGAAGGTAGTAGAACTTAATGAAATATATTACTGTCATTTAATCTTTCCAACTCTCTAACAGTAGTTGTAAGAGCAGAGGTCGTGTATATCAAAATAACATACACTGTAGTAGTTGTTCCAGAAATCTGATTATTCTGATAACAGTAAAGCTGTATGAGTCATGTCTAAAGATGACATACATTCTTTGATGTTCTTCCCACAGATTTTAATTGCTTGTCTCTTGTTCACTGAACAACTACTTTGGGCAAATGTTGAAGAATGTTGAGACTGTTTAAGACTGAACAAGTTTTCAAACAGGCAGAATATGAGTAAACAAATTGCATTTTTCTATGCGAAACCTGACAGTACAGAAATGAGGAATTTTTCATCCTGAAATATATTGTCAAGAGACCCTGACATGGTACATATTCTTTGTCTGTATTGAAATGATTTTTTAAGCACTGTGCAGCATATTGCTCTGAAGTCAGAAATAACCTATTCTTCTTTCTTGAAACAAAATGTGTGAAAATTCAAACAGTTGAAGCATCCTTAGAATCAAATATACAAATGAGACTTGGTGAAACTCCAGTGTAGAAAACTGATTTTCTACTAGGAAAGGGGAATCAAGATCAGAAGATTAAAAGGTAGATATATTCAGAAGGAAAATGCTATTTTTTTGTGCAGATAAGGGATTGTGATGAAAGTGGTTAACAGTTTGTAAAACTAATATAAATGAGAATATTGTGAAATCTAACAGATGAGTTCCTTGAAAATTCCATGACATATTTTCCTCATATAGAAAGGTCAGTAGTAAAGCCAAATAAATTGAAATTATTTTATTGCTACATATAACATAATATTTCAAGTATTTTTGTGCTACTTAAACTAGTCAGATATTTTTTCCACAAAACAAATTACTCCATCGCTGTTCCCAACACTACCTCTCCTTTGTACCAGTACTTCTCATTGTGTCCTCATACTCTATATGCCACAGATTTCTCTTTCTGTAGAGATTTCAGGTATGTTACTTGCTCTTCTACCAGTTTGAGACTGACACTGAAGGAAGTTTGACCTGCCTTTATATCCCAGTGCTTTGGTTTTTTGGGGAGCAGGGACAGGAGGTTTGAACCAGAATTATATTCCTGGTGTCATTAGCTGCTGATATGAAATTGTCAGAACAGCCTATTGATTCATTTCTGACTTAGGCAAGCACATGATTTCGCTTTGTTTCTGAAGACAAAGAATCTGTCTCTGCTGCCTGCCTGTCCATAAAATGAGTTTGGTGTGAAACTCTAGCATACCTGTGAATGGAGGTACTGCTTTGGAAGTGTTACTCGCTGATCTTGCACTCGCTAACGCAGATGTTGGGCACTAAGTTTGTCTGAACATTTAAAAGGGCAATGTTATTTGCAAATAAACAGAGTAGACAACTTCAAAGAAAAATAATTCAAAAGGGCTAAACTCACAAGCCATACCTGTTATGTTAGCTGGAGCAGCTTTGAAGTATTTACTAGTTTCTTCAACATATGGATGAAACAAAATAGAAACACTGGAATCTGTAAAAGATAATCTCTCAGAGAAAGGATTAAAGAAATCTTAAAAAATAAAAAAAAAAGTATTCCTTTGTTTTGCACTCTTCATATTCTGATTCTCAGAAAAAAACTGAGAGTAAATACGTATTTATACCTGACACGGGTTTATATATCCAGTTTTAAATGGCGATCTCATTAGATTCATTCACCAACAGGAGTAATCAAAGCCTAAAGCACAGGTATTTGTAGGTTTGACTTGTTAAGCAACTAAGATTGAAGAATAAGAATTCTCAGATCTTAAAAAAGCAAAGATACATCTCTTTTCAACAGAAATACATATTAAATTCTGGCTACGATCCACTCTACTAACTCTGAAGATTGTTTTGAGTATTAAAATATGAATTAGGTCACGCACTGTCTGGAACGAGATCTGGCAGGCATCGTGGCTAAGGCAAGCACTCTCCTGTATAGCCAGGATAATTGTGCAGGGATACAAAAGGTAGTCAGTTGTTTCATAGTCAACATAGGCAGAGTTGTTTGCTTTGCTTCAATTTTCTGGTCCTTTATGAGACACTAGTGCTATTCGTATAGCTTTCAATTACAGTAGATCTGTTGTTCCTTTTTGTTAGAATTAAAAAGGTTCTTTTAGCCTCATTGTCCTTTAAGCATGCCTTTTTGGCTAAAGGGAGCACATTCAGAGCTGAATTATAATGATGATTTTGTGTAAATACACAAAATGTGAGGTACTCTTTTCTCCCTGTTCTAATATGTCGTCTTTTTGGTATTGGCAGTGGTACAAAAAGCTATTATTTCAGTACCATGATGCAGTTCAGCTTGTGTTAGGTAGGGAACTGCATGACTGTGCCAGGGTTAGAAGTCCGACGGCATGAAAGGTTGATAAAGTTCTGTAAATTTGCAGTGATTATATCCACATGCTAGCAGAAACCTCCAGTGCAGTCATTCAGGAGTCTCCTTTATTCCTGCATAGCTACAGTGTTACCACCCCTTACTCATTTTTAGGAGAGAGAAACTTAAACTTTAGGGTTTGCCAGAAATCCTGATAATTGTATAATGGATTTGCATTAAACTGAAGTTCGATATTCAAACAGAAAATGAGTTGGGGAATACAAGGCACAAATTCCGGTGAGCTTGTTCTTCTGAAGTGTCATGATGTATAGAAAACACTTCATATTTTTGTTACTTGAACTGATTTTCTGACTCCTAGACTTCTAGGTTATATGTCCCTTAGCTGGCTAATGAGACATCTTCCAGCCTTTGCTCAAGGATGGAGTGTTCTCCATAACAGTCGTCTTCCTTTCCTTTTCTGAAAAAGCTCTTTGTAGATAACTTTTTTTTCCCCCTTTGTTTTGGTTTGTGTTTTTCCTGATACTACATTGGAAAAACATCCTGCAGAAAGATCTGTATGTCAAGAACTTTTCTTTTGGAATAAAAGTTCAGCTTTTCAGTAGGAATGACAGTGTTTACAATAATGTTATTTTCTTTGTATGTAGTCTTTAACTATGTTATTTTCATATGCTTGAAACAATTCCATTTCCTGGTTAGATTCAGTTCATTTTTGTATGGTTTCTTAATTGGAGCTGTAAGTATACAAGCAGAACCACACAAATTAATCTGGTTTTGTATCAAAAAAGACTGTCACTGTGCAGAGTTGCATCAGGCACAGCTTTTCATTTTGTTTGTTATTCCTTTTTAGTAGGATTTTGTTATCTTAAAGGTAGAAATTAAGGGATAAATTTTGTAATAATTCACTGTTAATCACCTCCTATCAATAACGAATATTGTTGCCCTGTTTGTTTGCTCATATAGTACAAAAAAACCCAATGAGGTCTAATTCCATTTAGTATACGTATTCAGATCAGTCTAACACCATAAGTGCATTCATGCTTGAGCCTGAAAATGTAACCAGGTTAGGGAACAAGAACTTTGTAGCTTTATCTAATCTAATTCTTAGAACAAAGGTAACATAGACTACAGAAATTTTTTCCAGCATCTATGTCTGCAAAGATTTAAGCATATCATGAAAGATTGCTTCGAAATACTTAAAGCTATAACTTTTATTATAGAAGATGTTTATATTAATGGTAGTCATTCTCTTTCCTTACAGTGCAAATTAGACTATCAAGCCTGTGTCTCAGGAAAACAAATCTCAGTGAAATGTGAAGGACGTTGCCCTTGCCCTTCTGACAAATCCACAAATGCAGGCAGAAATGATAGGAGAGGTGAGTGATGGTAATTTGTATATTTTTAGCAGCTTGTTTCTAGAAGGAAATAAGATTTTGCTCACAGAAGAGTACAGCGATCACAAACACTGATTATTCTTCAATAAAACCAGCTTTATTTTATTCAAGCTTGTTTTCTTTGCTGTTGGTTTTGAATTGTGCCTACAGTAAAATACCACTGTATTTTTCAAATGCAGCTATTGTCACGTGAGTTATTGTTGTTCTTTTTTTTACTCTTTAATACTCCTTGAGACGCTTATGGATGTAGTTAAGACAAAGAAAAATTCACTCTTTGCTCCTCAGTGTTTTCAGTTGAATATTCAAGAAAATTAAGTGTGATAGAAAAAAAAGAAACGTAAAGGTCCTTGTTACTGCTCATAGGAGCAAGCAGTTGCACTTGCTTAAACTATGGAACTATTAGTAAAGGCTGTCATAGAAAAGTGAGTTCTTTGTTAGGAAAGTGTTGGATAGGAATAAACCAGCTTCCTTTTGGACCATGCATGAGTTTAGGCTGCTGGAAAATACGGCTGATTTGCACTGCTTCTTAGCCATTGGTGCAACTGACTCCCAGGTGACTTTGGAGGGTTAAACAAAACAGGATACCGTCTTTGGTGCTCCTGAGTAGAGGGCCGTCATAGCATGAGGTTTTAGGCCACCATGGCCCAGAATTTGCTAAGAACAGCATGACTGAAAGTCCACATTTTTTTATTTCTTTAGATTGATCTCTTAGATTTCTTTTTATTTCTTCTTTCTGTATAGTCACACTTTTGATGAGTAAGCTTAAACTTTATGCACAAATATCCTGTATCCTCATTGGAAATAACACCAGAGTTAGTTTTTGAAGATTCTCCCCCCCCCCCGGAACCTTAAAGATAAAAGAAACAAGCATTACATTCCTGGATTATGTTAATGTTGATATTTCATTATGCTTTGATGCACTATTCCACATCTACAGTGCAAGAGAATCTTATTGTTTCCATGATAAACTGTAGCGACTGCCAAAACTTTTCTCTCTTGTTTAAAAAATGAATGAATGCTTTTTTAGCAATGAGTAGAGGTGACCACTGCAAACACCAAGCTGTGGCCAGGCATACAAGTCAATTAAAAAACTACTCTGAAACACTACTTTAGGTCACCTTTTTGGTCTTCAGCAATATTATTAATTGTGCAATTAAATATTAATTGAGTATGTGTAATCAAATAATCTGTATGCTATAACTCCTCTGCAAAATGATGCCGCTTTTAGGGGTTTTTAAAAACATTCATTTACAATTTCATGTAGTAACTGTAAATAAAGAGATAAATCTGTCATCTCCTTATGTTCCCAGCGCAAATGAAGAACACGACAAGGCCCAGCCTTAGATGGTTAATGTAGCCCCTTTGATAAGACATGCAGTACAGCATTAGTGCAGTTGCAGTTTTTAATAGCAACAGTTTCGGCATCTCCAGCATAGATGTGGGGATATTTGCTTAACAGTGGACAGGAAGTTAAGAGAATCGACTCAGAAGCATCTCTGTGAGTATTAGGCCTAACATTCCCCAGTGTTAGTTTTTGACTATGGTATCACTGCCCTCAGTTTTTGCCAAAATAAAATTAGCATTTTCTCTGCTGGAAGCTGTTTCACCTGATGCAGTTGTTTTTATGTTTGTTTGTGTTCTTTCAAGCACATTGTATTTCTGGTAGGCCTGTACTTAAACATTGAAAACAATCTATAGATAAATTTTATTGGCTTCAACAAAATGGAATTGTTTTTAATTAGGAATGAACTCCTAGGAATGAATACTTCTTGGAGATTTAATGCTGCCAAGGGATCAAGATTACTTGTGCTTAGTTATGTAAAAGAGAAAGAAAAAAGATCCTGTGTGAGTATGGGAATTAACACTAATCCTGTCCTGACAGATTGTCAAAGCAAGCAAAATACAGGGCTTTTCCAGCTGCTGCATTGTACTGCAACACTGAAATTTGAATATCATTTCTTTGCAAGGCCAAAGGCCAGGAGGCATGAGAAATACAAAAGTGAACTGAGTATCACTACTGAAATTTCAGCCAGAAATTTTGAAACATTATACAAAATTTGTTATAATAACTTTGTTGTAACAATAAGAATACAATTATTTTCTCTAAATTGAACTCCATTGAGTGTTCTAAGCTGTATATGCACATCAGTTGTTTAGAAATTTGACAAAGCCAAAAATGCAAAGTGAGATTAGCGCTCTAGTTTCAGGGATAACTTAATTGAGGGTTTCCTAAAATATGTCCCCTATCTAAGACAAATTTTCATTCTTTCAGACTGACAACTTCTGATTTTTTGGTGTACATAAGGAGCAAAGTGTGTCTATGAACTTTCTCTAAATAGTCTCGTTGTAGAATTTCGTACTCCTTTGGGAAGCAAAATTAAACCATTATTCAGAAAAACAGATTTGCTTCTCAAAATGTGTGTGAATGTAGTCGTAAAATCATAGGAAACTTTTAACTGGAAATGAGCTCTGAAGTTTATCTCGTCTATCTCTGATCAATGCACGAGGCGGGGGCAGACATACTGGGTTTTTTTGTAAAGCTGCCTCATTTTAGTCATACATTCAGTATCATTGAATCTGACCTATGTGCAGGGACTGTTAGCTGGAATCCAAAAATGAGAGGGATAAGAACTTGATCTAGAACTAGATGTATAGATTGATAACAAAACAAACCAGCAAAAAAGGACACAGCAAAAGAAGGATCTTTGTCATGTTTTTGTTTTGCTTTTCTTTTAGAGAAAGCAGTGGGTATCATGTAAACTACAAATTACAGCAGGTGCTCTGGTAACTTTTAAAAAGAGAAAGAAAAGAAAAACAAACTTCGTGTACTGCCATAAAAGAATGGGAAAATCTGAAGAGTACTTGAGGCAGTGTTAGAGAGAAGGATCACACAAAGTTAGAAGGCAGGCAGTATGGAAGAAAAGGGATGGCTTGGGGAGCTGTGTAGAAGCAGAATGAGAAAGAAAAGTTAAACCAGAATGAACGGAAGGTACCACCACTAGTGACAGAGGTGTTAAAAGACAAGTGAGGAAGCACTCACAGGACCCTATCTTGTTTTCCAGGTGTAGCCATTGTCCTACTTTTGCCCTAATCTCCTTTTCAAATATATGCCAAGATTTAGGGCATCTGAGTCACACTGACTTGCACATTTGTGAAGGTAGGGATTTCACTGAGCAGGAGTCTGCAGGTCTTTGTTTTCCTAAGCTGTTCAGAGTCTTTGTTCCAGTGGTAACGTGGAACCAGAAAGTAGGAAGGCTTCTGTGGCACTGCACATTTTACAAGGCTGAGGAGACTTGTGTCCCCTTGGCACCATTTTTTTTTTCTCAAAATAGTAGTTATGATCCTTTTGTGAGATATACTGAACCCTGTCCTTTGCCTGTCATAGAGGACAGTCTTTTTGCTAGATTAGCTCTTCAGTCTGATGGATAAGAACAAAAATGCATGGTGCAAAGTGTAGGTTTACCAACTGTGTCACTGGGATAAGGAGGTGCAACCAGTCAGTGGAATAAACGCAGAAGCTGTACTCATTTTAAGGATCTAAAAAGTCCTGTTAACCTTTAACACCTACCTCTGCACACTTCATCTGCTTTGCCTTCTGGCAATTCAGATCAGCCATCCTCCCACCTATCCCCAACTGCCTAGAAAAAATGCACCAGATGAATCCTACTTCTTCTTCTCTTTTGGGTATGGAGCATGCCTAGCTTCCATATTCAGCTGTCTAAAATGAAGAGGATCTGCAGCGAAGGTTAGCCTGTTCTGTAACTGCCATCAGCAAGACAGAGTAAACAAGAACCTGTAGTGCATCTGGATACAGGGATTTATATAAGAGCGGACCTGATCAGTGCTTTTACCATACTTGGTTTTATCTCACACAGTGACATTCTCACTGCCCACCTAGCACGACCTTCACTAGGTCTCAGCTTGCCTTCCAAGCCTGGAGGTCACTGCTGACCTGGGACAGGCAGAAAATCATGTTGGTTTCTGTGTGCAGCTGCATGCAGTTACCTGTCTCAGGTGTTACTGGCCATAGGCCCTGGGACTCGCCCCGCATTTGTCTCAATGCATCTCTCTGATCTCCAGGATCCCTCCTCACTTTAAGCATCTTTCCACCATCCAGGATCTTCATTGTCTTCTTTCAGGGGCCCCTTCTTTTTTCTGGGAAGCTGTTCTTCTTCCAGGACCCATCCTTTCAGTCTCTACTACCCACCCCCAACACCATCCCTGCTCCCATTTTCCCAGTCTAAATATTCGGTGTGCGCAGGCACAATGCATGATCAGCCTCCTAATTGCTAGATCTGTCTCATGTCTCTTTATTGAATGGGAGGTTTGGGAAATGCTGCTTCTATTTTATCAAAATTTATGCCAGTCCGTACTGATTGCAGCTGGCAAGTAGCAGCCTTGTTCTGAGGATTTAAAGTTCAGTTTTAGACATTCACAGACACAGACTTACCTGCTACCTCTTAGTGTTCCCATTTTAAACTATTTTTTCACCTACTGCAATAGCACGTTGGTTTGAAATTTTGTTACATTTATTTAGTAATGTACCATTCACTAACCTACATCTACTTTTTCAGAGATTTGAAGTGTATTACAAAGCTTTTGGCAGTTGGCTATTTTGACTTTATTTACATCGTGTTTTCTTTCAGCCAGCTTGAGATTAAAATATTAACAGCAACTTTCCTTCAGAAAAAATTAGGTGACTTAATCGAGAAATAGAGGTGAAGTACATAAGGCTTTTTTATCAGAATGTTTTCTTGTCTCATTAACAGATTTTCATTTTACTTAATTTGTTTCCTTAAAAAAGTGTGGATTTTAGAACAAAAATAGTGTTATTGAGTGCTCTTCTGTCACTTACTCTTTTTGAGTCATTTCCCAGTCAATATTTAAGTAACAGTAAGTTTTATTTACAGTTTAATTTCCAGTTTGCTAGTCCATTTTCTGATTCGTGTTTGATTTGTACTGTTTCGATTTGAAGCCTGTGAATAGACACTCAAATGCACAAATTTTATGTAACATAAATACATATTGCCAACATTCCTCAAAGAAAAGAAAAGTTAAGTTTTAAAATCTGATTGAAAGAGGGGTTGTGGGAGAGTTCAAGTTCGTATCTGATTTGAAGGCTTTGGTACAGGGATTTTACTAGCTTGTTAGAAAAAGGAAATCTTGCATTTTGTAATCTTAATAATGGGTGGAAAACAGCAAGAACAAAAAGTTAACAAACTTTAGTCAGAACTGAACTTTCTGCTTTGCAACAATGTTTTATTTTTCAGGTTAATGTAGTCAAAATACTTTTATCAGGTGCATGGGATTCTTTTGATGTTAATGGACATCATTAATGACCTCTGCAATTGCCTAACAAACTTAGTGATACCTTGTCATGATCCCAGAAGCATTGTTTTGCTTTTTAGTTTATTTAGTAATGCTTTTGTTACTTTGAATTTTTAATAAAATATAAACTATATCTCTCTATAGCAGTGTAATCATATTTTCAAGTAAGTGTTTACAATCCATTTACAGAAGACATTGTAATGACTTGAAAAAAGCTTACTAGGTGTGAACACTTGAGTACATGCCTCACCAAATAAAGTCAGAATTTGATTTTTGATGTGCGTGGCTCAAGCCGTAGTTAGTTAGAAGGAAGGTAAGAAAAAGTGGAAAAAAAACATATAGCATAATTACCAAACAATTTATTTTTGCATTAAATGGATGAAATGTCTTCACTTGGTTGTATGTTTTCATGTTCAGTCCTGGCAAGTGTTAAAAATTTAGTTTGCAAAGTACACGTGCTTGTGAGTTTGTGTCTCGCAGAGTCTAGAGGGCCAGTTTTATTAAGAGGTTTTGTTAATTCAGAAGGAAGAACGAATTCCAGCAGCAAAATCCTCACAGGTTTTAATAACCAAAAATTGCCGTTTTACTAGAAGAAAAAAGAAGGACAAGTGAAAGTCATATTGTACTGTTCTTTAATTCTCATGCTATAGGTCAAGACCCATGTTGCCTGTTTTTCCTACATAAAGAAGTAAGGCAGTCTGTGGAATATACATCTTGGAAATAAGGACATACAATAAATATCATTTAATGTAGTATATATAAGGCTTAAATAATTTTTTTTACAATATAATACTTTACATTTTCTAATGTGACAGAAAGAGCAGTTCTGGCTTATATTGGATACTGGTTGAGGACTCAGGGTAGTCCTGAGCCAAGATTTAGATTCATCTATAATCTCTTTCTGTATGAAATTTACCTTATTTCCAGTCTTAATTGTAATTAAATTACTATTTTGAGATAGGGAAAATAAATTATATTAGGTTGGTAAGTATTTCGTAGGAAAGTAACGTGGTGGACTGAGTTTCATACCCCATCTTCCGGGAAAATAAATGGGGCGGTCCCAGAAAGCAGCCTTCTCTGTGATCAGCTGTAGCATTTAGCATCTCTCAAAAGCTGCAGAATGATGCAGAGGAATGAGTATGTCAGTCTCTGAAATAAGAGACTGTTTTACATCCATTCAGAAGCTGAGATAGAGATTGACTCTGCCTTAAGTGGTACTGCACCCATTGCATCATTGCAGACATTTCCTTCCATTTGTCCTTTACTTGTTATATGGGTTATATAGAGGTTTACTGACTAAATAAATAAAATGAAAGTAAGATATTAATAACAATTAAAAGCTTCAAGATGCAAGATGGTGTTGCAGGACTGTTTTGGTGAGGGTTTTTCCTTTGCTGGACCAAATACCCTGGAGTATGTCTGTCTCCATTGTCACAGCATGTCACAGCACTGTAATATGGGACATTTGGCAATGCAGATGACAAAATCCCACTGGGTATATCAATCTAAAGGAGCATACATCATGAAAACGTACATGGCATTTCTGCATCTACAGGAAGATCCTCACTAAACGTGGTTTGAATGCAAGGGCAGCAGATGTCAGGCATTGGAACAGGTTGTCCAAGGAGGTGGTGGAGTCACCATCCCTAGGGGTGTTTAAAGAAAGGTTGGATGCGGTACTTAGGGACATGGTTTAGTGGATAATAGGTGGTAGGGAGATGGTTGGACTAGATGATCCTGGAGGTCTTTTTCAACCTTAATGATTCTATGACTGTATGGCTGACAACTCTGAACTGTGGTCAAAGACCTTCAAAGGTATCTAAGAAAAGCATCCATCGTCAGTTGGATTGAATGTGCTCTACTCTTGAGTACATACATTGGTCAAGTTTAATTATCCTTAAACCCAAACCATAGTGCTTATGTTTTATGTCCTCATTGAGCTACAGTAACACTGTGATAAATGTGTGCCATGACACACCTAGGTCTCGCAAACAGTCTGTTTCCAAGATTTGACTTGTGTGCTTACAGCATCCTCCTGCATTATGTCTTTGGATATCTTCTTCATGGAAACATGGCTGGGATTCTGCCCTGACACAGAGTCAAGATGCAGCTGGGACATGCAGTCATATCCAAAAGCTCAGAATCCATTGAAGGTCCTGCAGTTCAGATGGAAAAAGCTGTAACATTGTAGGTAAAATATGAAACGTCCATTTTCATTAGCTACTGAAATAGCTAATTGGTCTCAACAATTTTTGAGTTAATTTCTAATAAATCCTGTAGCAAGATCTCACTTGATATTTTTACTAAAATAACAGAGATAGACTTATATGCATGAAAAAAAAAGTTTTCTCTTTATCTGATCATCTGAGGAGGACTATATAGGTAACATAGAAAGCTTCTATAAATGTCGTCTTGAGTCTAAGTTTCTGCCAGAAGGCAGTGAAAAGGCAACATTGCATGCTGAAATTATCTTCAGTTAGCATATCTGAAAGACTTTAATCACAGAACATAGCTGCTCTCTCACCTGCATCCTATTTTATACTGAATATTGCAGAATTGTTAATTGCTATGAAGAGGTTAGGATAAGTAACAGTAGGATTAAAGACAGTGTGGATTCCGTTTCATTCTGTGTGCATCATTGCTCGAAAAACAAATACAGGGACTCTCTTTAAACAAGTAGCAAAACAGCATTCTCCCAAATCCTCTTATTTTATTTACATAGCAGCATCTTCTCAATACATGCCCTCAGCCACTCTTCATATAGTACAGATATAGATGCCAAACAAGAGCTTTTGTTTTGTTTGTGTTCAGAGAGAACACGGAATCATTTCCAGACTTCACCAATAGAGAGATTTAGGGCCAAAAATAACATTTAACTCCTTAATCTCCACTTTGTATTATTACCATTCAAGGACAGATAGTACTATTTTGTCATTCCTTTTTCCTCTTCTGCAAGATTAACTCCAGGACATCAACAGAATAAAATCTGTATCCAGGACAACATATACTAGAGCAGCTGGGCTTGATGTTGTCAGTGATCAGTTATGGGGTGGCCAGGACAAGCCATTTACAGGAGACAATGAGCAAAATTCCCATCTATAAGATGAAGTTCATGCTGTGTGCTCAAGGATAAAATTTAACTTTCAAACCTCAAATAAGACAAAAATAACCTACAGAAGAAAATGACTGTTACGTTGTAGTGCTGTTTAGGAGTTATTTAGAGAGATGTTACTATGTTTTAAAATACTTCTCAGAAGATCTAAGTATACCATCTAATTTTACAATGCCATGCTTGTTTCAGAAAGTAAGTGACTTGCCTATATAAAGAAGTACAAAGAGAAGCAGGCTGGTTTTCGTCATGGAGAAACTACTCTCATTTGTTAACTTTCCATGAAGAATATGCACAGTAAATGGAAGGAAGCAGTCTCAGTAATTTGGGAGTGTAGACAGTAGCAATGTTTTATGGATGTGTGTTAAATTTGCGTTAGATAATTGTGAGCTTTCTAGTATACTATTTTTTGTGGCTGTGTATTTATGATTCAATAATACATTTTGTTGTGCAATTGCCCCTGCAATTCTATAGAATGCAACATTAAATGAAAAACTCTATGCTTTTTAATTGCTTAATTTTCATTAGAAATTTTTTCTGATTTTTATCAAAATAGTGTTTAGATCAACCTTGAAATACAAGTGCACAGCTATCAGTGGAAGCACTCAAGACCAGGAATTTGTCTCGTCTGTTTTGGCACGTACTGATTGAGATTAATGTCATTGTGGGCTGACCATAAAAATCAGATCTGGGATAGTATTTCTGGTCTTGTATTTATTACTGGCATCAAGGTGAATTTTGCCATTGATTTAAATGTGAATAGAACAGACTTTTAACACTGTGACTCAGTTTCCTTGTTAGAGAAGACGACATTATAGGTAAGCTTTCTTACTATACTAATGTTTCTGAAATCTTTTGTGATTTTAAAGACACCAGAAAACTAAGAAGTACTGTTGTATATCCGTTTTAGTTCTTTAGAGGGTATTGACTTAGCAGTAAATGTCAATTTTGCTTTTATTGCTTTTTATAATACATAGTATTTGCTTTAAATCTCAAAGCTGTTCATCTCAGACCTGTGTTTGTCCAGGCATGCAAGCTAAAATATTGTTTTTCACTTTGTTTAATTCATTGTATACATTTACAGTGATGTTAAGCTGTAAGTATACGTTGCTTAAAAATAGAAGCTCTTTGAAGATAAAGCGAAAATTGATGCATTATAGATTTTTATGCTTTGAAATTGTCAGGCTAATTCATTAGGAATGTCTTTTCTCTCTGTTATATATAAGGTGAATGGTAGACTATTTTTACTTGATCTTTAATAGGAAGTACTATTGTTTAATCAGATTTTATTCCTTTAGTGTCTTTATATTATGTAATTGTTAGGGTTTTTCTGAGATAGCAGACTAATAATCTTAGCAATAATTCATTTGTATCTGTAAGTGTTTTCCGTATGTATCATATGGTAGGAAATTTGCTAGCACAAAAATACAAGTATTTGTACATACAATACGATACTTGTACAATAAACCTTCCTGTAGTTGTAAAAGATGCATATTTAATATTCATTACTATGTGTAATAACAGAAACTTAATGGAGCCAATTTTATTGTTTATTCCTTCAATGTTAAGATAAATTTTCTGCATGAATCTTTTTTAGATTCTTAAACACAATTTTTTTTTTGCTTGAATGACACTGAGCCAAGTAAAAGTGTCAGCAGTTGCTTCTTTCATTAATCAAGCTCCATGTTAAGACTTTCTAAAAAGAGACTTCTCCATCATAATTAGTAGTAATCTAATGTAGTGTGATTAGTAGCAATCCAATGTGGTGTAGAATGACAGAGAATGTGTTTGGAATGAGAAGGTGTATCTGACCTGCATGCCCACAGTCCCTTGGTCACCTCGTCTGATGCTTAGCCAGTGCACACCACATACCCAGGCTTCCTTACCCTGGAACTCAGGAGGAGGTTGAAAGTGAGAGATATAGGTTGCTCGCCACGTCTTGTCCATGTGTCGTGGAAAAGCATGCCTGAACTTAGCAGATGGGGAACTTTGAAGACCCCACTGTTTAGTCAGGTGGCTGAGACTAAGCGTTCCAATGTGTGAGAAACACAAAGGGCGTTTGTCTGTGTTTGAAGGACTGGGGAAATAGAGATATAGCTGTGTGACCTATTGTTAGATTGTAGAGGTGACTCCATTCATCATTTTTGCTTCAAATGCACGAGTTTCTCCTCTAATGAACACTCTTCTTGCATGGAATAGGATGTGTTCATTTTGTTTTGAACATCTTTATAGTTCAAAAAACAAAATTGGAATTGTTTAGTCATTAATAGATGACCTTTGGCTAAAAAGAAATTTTTGTTCTTATAGGAGTTAAAATATTTGGGAACACGGAATAGAAATATATGTCTTGCAGAAAAGAAGTAATACTGCAAATGCAAGCAGAGCAATGAGGCAGAGACATTCTAGTAAAAAGTGTACTATTAACTGGAATCAGGGTAGAGCTGATGGTGAAAAAAACGAAGAAAGAAAAGATTGCATGTGATTGGACAGTGTGTTGTTTGTTTTTTAATTCTCTGAAATGAAGTCATAATTGCAGAGCAAATTAAAATTCTATTGAAGTTTGACTATTAGAAGGAAGAAGTGAAGGATTAAGAAAATACAGTTCATTCCGTAGTAGTATAGTTTATATATAAAAAAAGAAATAATGCAAGAAACTGTTCGTCATGTGTTTATAAAAACCCCCATAACACTCCAGAACATATTCAAGAATGCTTTGAAAAATAATATTTTGTTGTTGCCAGGATTAAGTGAAATCCTTCAAAAGGACTGTTAGCAAAGTGCTTGTTGTCAGTATTGCAAAGAGCTAACTCTAAAGGGAAAGGTGAAATACTACATTTGTATTGCTGGAAACAGCTCTTTGCTCACAGTTCCAAGCCTCTTTGCAACAGCAGTCTTCTCCAGAACCTCTTCCTCTTTGGGCTTCTTTTTTTCCTTGGGGCCACTTTGTTATTTCCAAGTCCTTTGACTTCTTATGGATGCTTTTGGCAGCTGTGGACCCTCAAATCCATACAGCTTTATATATCACGTCCCTGAATTTACGTTTAAATGGAAAATCCGTTGCTGTCATGGCTGTGGAAAGCAGTTCTAGCCTGCTGTGGTGGGCTGCACTTTGAGAAGTTGCTTCTCATGTTTCTTCTGTTACCGGCAACCAGATACGTAACTGGCGGATCTGGCTTAAAGCATTTGAATAATACAGTTTTTAATCTCTAAGTGTCTAAAATACTGTGAGTGTTGCGTCTCTGCTTGCTGTGTGAGTAGTTTTATCACAGGACACCAAGGGAATGTATCTTATGGGCCAGCTGAGGCTTTGAAAACGGGTGTGTATGTTTGAGGACATGAGCCCTGCTGGGATTCCTCGGCTCCCATCCTTTGCATAGGGAGCAATTTTGGAGTAAACTTCCCAAACATTGTCCCAAGCAAAACTAGTTGGTTCACTACCAATCACAATAGAAAAGACTTCTCTATAGGAGATTGCTTTTTATATTGCTTTGTTATGAAAGTTTCAGTTAGCCTGGTTGATTTCTTTATTTCCTTTCCCCTTGTGTTTTTAGTAGGGGGAAAAAATCCTGACAAAATCTCATGGTAAATATGTCTTTAAAGAAGGCAAAAATGTTACCCTCAGTATATCATCCTGTGGTTTTGTGTGTGCTGCTGCAATTTTAGGAGAGTTAGACAAGCCGTTATGATGAAAGAAGGTAATTAATGCTGTTTATTTTTTCTGTTTGATAATCATTAATTTTAACCTAGGTCATTAAACAATTCGCAAACAATTTCAGTCCTAGAGACCCCAAAACATCCAAAATGTTACAAAAGTTTAGTCTATGTAGCACAATGCTCGATTAAACTATTTTAGATAGTCAGGAGAGCATGCTTTTTTTAGGATGTGTTCCTTATCTTCTTCTGCTCTCTGCCAACCAGCTTTTATGGATTATAAAGCTGGAAGTTTAAATATAGTCCAGACCATTAAAATGGTGTTGCATTCGATTATAATGGCTATAATTGCCTTAATTATGTAAATGAAGAGGCCTTGCCAGTCTTATGATACATTAAAGGCTTTAAAAGTGTGTCACAGTCATTCTATTGAGAATAAATAACCAAAGAGATGCAGATCATATGCTAAGTATCTGGATCAGCTTTATCTTTCTGTTCGTGCAATGGATGAATAAGTTAACAGGATGCTGCTGGGTTTGGATCTCAATTACGGATGTGATGGTAATATTTTTTTACTGATACTATTTTTATACTATCAATATGCAGTTACATTTAAAAGTGTTTCATTGCTCATCAATGGGAGGTAACTGCCAGAACTATACTTTCTTTCTCAGGTAGTTCTCTTAAACCAGTTTATTTGCCCCTCCTGCTTGTTTTTGGAAGGTAAAATGTGTGGTGCCAATTGTATAACCTACTAACCTGTAAGTATGTCAGAGCTTATTGGATAGTGAAGCTACTTGAGATCGTTGGGAGACTCAGGGATGGACTGATGATAGTTGAGTAGTGTCCTGAAGGAGTGCTGGATCACTGAGTTTCACTGAGTTGTCTTCAAGTAGGATGTAAACCCAGTGGTACTGCAAGAACATGTGATACCCTATTTGCGACCAGTTCACAATAACAGTAACTGAATCTACCAAGAAGGCAGATTTTCTATTTGTCAATAAAAATATATAAATTTTTGGTGTACTCTTGATGAATCAGCGTTATCAAAACATACTAATAAAATTATTAGATAGATACTCTGGCTCCAGTTATCATAATTACCCAACTGTGTTGCTTTTTATGTGCTTCATGAAATACAATAGTAATTTTACTTTTTTCTTAATTTTATATCCCAGATGCAAGCTACTTGACATGTCAGAAATCCTCTAAATAAAACATTAAAGTCTTTGTGGAAAATAAAAACCCCAACTTCTTCCCTGAAGGCACAAAGATCCATGAAATTAGCTGTGGCATCTGTTTTAACTGTTGTTCCTGCTGATACTGCAAGATCGAGTTCTATAGCCACCTTGCACTGCAAGCATCAGCAGTTGTTCAGTTGTATCAAATTGTAAGCTTCATCTCATTAGCATGGTGGCACCTTTATAATAGTCTGAATGCTAAATGAAAAGCATTCAGTTTTAAAACTTAACTATCCCCTAAAATTAAGTGTCTTTGAAAAACAGGTTTGTACTGTATGTTACTAGTAATGAAATTGTTTTTGTAGGGGGAAAAAACCTCAAATCTTTTATTTACCATTGATAAGAGTGCAAGGCAAGTCTCAAGAAATCCTGGGTTGAAATATTGAATAACAGTTCTTGTCAAAATGATTTTCATTATTTATCCTGTTTGTAATAGAGGTTTGCTGTAAATTGTGAAGATTCTTAGTAGCAGGAAACATTTACAGAGTTGTAAACCCAGCTTTAGGGGAAACTAGGTAATTAAAATGGTTTTGTTCTGTTTTGTCTTTTCAGCAGGATTGTTCCCTTATCTGAATTTAGGTGTAGATGAAAGTTTTAAGCAGGTTTATAACACAGTATACTATGTCTCATAGGAATCTGATTTTTTTTTTTTAATCTAGTTTTCTTTTAAGGTCAGTATTTGAAGTTGATCACCCTCTGCAGTATTTCTGTATGCACAGTGTAAGAGGATTAAAAGATACCTCAGAAGCCAGTAATACACTGTATTATTTAGTTACCTTCTTTCTGAAGGTTTAACTTCAGAAGGAGGAGTCCAAAAAAGAGCATGTAATTTTTACAAAGTGAACAGCGTACTGCTGCAGCTCAGGAAAAACAAAGAAAATACCATTACTCTTTCTGCTCTTTTCTTTTGAAACAGATAAAGCAATGGAAAAATGCAACGGGGTGAAGTTTCAAATATATGAAACAGGGGCAACTTGTCCCTGGCAAATTCAAGAAAGACCAACAGGCCTTGCTCGTACCACCTGTGAAATGAGACAGTAGCAAAAAGGATAGTAAGAAAATTAGGATCTCGGGTTTTGTGTTGCACCCTATTCGAATCTAGCCAAGATTAAAAAAAAAAAAAAAAAAAAAAAAAAAAAAAAAAAAAAACAAAAAAAAAAAAAAAAAACCAAAAAAAAAAAAAAAAAACACCACACAAAAAAATACACCAAAAAAACCCCAAAACTGAGTTGGTACAAGTATCTCCAACTAAGTTGGGATGTTTCAGACAGTTTATCATTGGATCAGAATTCTACAGGATATATAACATCAGAAAAGCAAGTTAAAAAGAAAATAACTACAGATTGGAAGACAGTCAGGATGCTCTTAATGTATAGCATGGGGGGGGTTAGAACTTCATTGAGGGAGTGATGCTATGGGACTGTGTTGTGATTTAGCCCAGCAGGCAGCTAAATCAACCACACAGCCACTCGCTCATTCCCCTCCTCAGTGGGATGGGGGAGAGAATCGAAAAAATTAACACTCGTGGGTTGAGATAAAAACAGTATACTATGACAGAAAAGGAAGAGAATACTAATAATAATGATAAAAGATTATGCCAAACAAATCATGCACAGCACAGTCGCTCACCACCCACAGACCGCTGATGCCCAGCTAGTTCCTGAGCCGCAGACCTCCCTAGTCAACTTCCCTCCAGCTTATATACTGAACATGACATCATATGATATGGAATATCTTTTTGGCCAGTTAGTCAGCTGTCCTGACTGTGCCCCCTCCCAGCTTCTTGTGCATCTCTTGCGGAAGGCTTACGCCTGCTTGCTGGTAGGGCCTGGGAAGCTGAAAAGTCCTCGACTTAATTGTAAAGACTGCTTAGCAACAAGAAAACATCAGTGTGTTATCAGCATTATTCTTGTACTAAATCAAAAACACAGCACTATACCAGGTACAAGGAAGGAAGTTAACTCTATCCTAGCTGAAACCAGGACAGACTGATTGTTTTAGCTTGTTGAAAAGGGTTCTCAATATTGACAGGAATTTAGAAGTCAATATTGAGTAAATATAGTAAAGGAAAAATATACATTTTTCTTTTGTAGCTGAGTTATATCCCTTTTCCTGAGAACATCCTAGTTTTCATCTGTTGAAGAACTATACGTTAATACTTGCCTTGTCTTTTTCCTTTTTGTAAGCCACTTTCTACTATTTTTCATACATACTGAGTAATGCTTCACTCTGCAAGTCATCCTAGTGAGAACTGTAAGGCATTAGTCCTTCTGAGGTGGGATAAGAGAGTTAGGGTGAATCATAAGTGTTAAGTTACTCATTTATCTTAAACTGTTTGCTTGGATATCTTTGCTGGTATCATTTGAAGTTACTTCAATCTTTCACACAGAGATTTGTCATAAGTGATGCCAAATGTCATAAAGATTGAAAGTAAAGTTGCTTTTGTGGGGTTTTTTTGGGTGGGTTTTTTTGTTTGGTGTTTTGCTTTTGTTTTATTTTTTTAATTTTTTTTTTTAATTTAAGCAATTTCTAAATTTCTCCAGAATACTGGGAGAGGTTTCAAATCAGTTGTGTTCTGTAACAACAGACCATGGGGTCAGGCTTCTGATTTTCTATATTTCTCTTCTCAAAAACCAGAAAGAACTTGGGGGTGGAAGGGGGTGTGGGGTGGGGAGGGGCAGGGAAGAGGTGTAAAACTTCACCTAGTGTGAAAGGAGTAAGGAGACACAAACACCCTTTTTTCTCCAAAATAACCTGTGTAACCAACACAGAGAATCTGAAGAAAGATCCAGTAAATGAGGAATTAAACTACACGGTCACTCAAGTTGATCTTTGTTGAGATGCTTGAAATAGTCAGTAAAATGCTTTTGCTACCATACTTTCATCAGGCTGCGTACCAATATTACAGAGTCACAGACTCACAAAATGATTGAGATTGGAAAGAACCTCTGGAGATCATCTGTTCCAAACCTCCTGCTCAACAGGGCCACCTAGAGCTGGTTGCATCTCCAAGGATGGAGCCTCTACAACCTCTCTTGGCAACCTATGCCAGTGAAAAACTATTCCCTGCTGTTCAGAGAGAACCTCCTATGTTTCACATTGTGCCCATTGTTTCTGCTCCTGTCACAACACTACTGAAAAGAGCCTGGCTCCGTTTCTGGTATGTCCTCCCTTCAGGTACTTGTATACATTGATACAATTCCCTTGAAATTTCCTCTCCAGGGTAAATGGTCCCAGTGCTCTCAACATTTCCTCATATGAGAGACTACATTCATCCACAAAGAAAGTAAATCAAGAAATCCACTTCAGAATTAGCTAACCAAAGTTGTCTCACTATCATAATAGAATCTCATGATTGTTTTTGTCATATTCAGGGATGATTAGTGAGACAGCTTGGGTTAGCTGTGAAGACCTGTAAAAGAGAAATATACTTAATGAATATTAAACTTAGTTCACTCTGCTTCTGTGTGTAGAGTGAGAGAGATATATATTCCCCCTTTAGCCAAAATAGAAATACAGTCTGATCTCACATTTTTAAGGAACAAATGTAGCTTAGCATAAAGATGTGATCGTGAAAATGATTTATAGCTCAAAATATATTTATCACAAAAGATTATTTTCATTTAAAAATCATGATGTAAATCTATACATTTCCTAGAAAGCATGATACAATTTACAGTGCTTCTAGGTTTATATGTTAACTTACATCGGCGTTCCAAATTACGAACAATGTTTTGGAAAAAAAGTGTTTGCTTACATGCACACACAATGCAGAGGTCTGTAGCACTTCATATATATACATACAAACCTCAGCTTTATATGCAATACATAAGTAGATCTTTTACAGTAGCAACTAGAACACTGAAAGTATTCTATGGAACTGAGCATTGTGATTTACTTTGGAGGGTAGTGTAACCGCATACAAGGTATATGGGTAAGTATAATCATTAGTAGTAGTCTAGGTACCTGATGCATTTTCTAGAACATGAGCTCACAGTAAGTGTTTGCAAATAATGAAGCCTGCAAAACAGCCTTTGCTTTCCATCTGTTTTAGCCACAGTGATGTAACACTCAATTTAATATGACATAAGCATTTTAATAAGGTAATGATTTATTCTTGACATTTGGACAAAGGACACAAGGAGCCTCGGAAGTAATTTTTAAATTCCTAGTCATATATATTTATAAGAATGTTGACTACACACAGCATAAGGATAAAATTATACTGAATTTCATTACTGCAGAGGTCATTGGCTAATTGCCAAATCTGCTATTCCTTGTTACTTTTGCTGTACCTCTGGGTAAGATTTCTTCGGACCGGAAGAATGCTCCTTTTGCCGTTTAGGTTTGTAATGGAAATAGAAATGCATAGATCCATTAAGAAGGCATTTGCAAAGAGATTGATGGCATGCATTTTTTAAGCCCTAAGCAGATGGCCAATGGATACGTGCATATCAGTTGCACTGCATATGCAGTGACTCTGGTGCATCTCAGATGCTTGCAGCTCAGTGACTTAAGACTTGAATTGTACGTTCTACTGGGTCAGCTGAACATGAAATGGCCTGGTCGGAGCTACTGCTCTTGCTCTGATACAGTCCGAAATGCCTTTTTTATTCCAAGTGTTTTGGGATACATAACAGAACTATAAAAAACTGGAATATGGTAACCCTTGTCAAATATAGTGGAGCCATTTGTTCCAGTGTATTATGTGGGGCAGACATGAGTCATTTTGTTATATGAAATAGGAAGCTTTTAATCACTTTTTATCAAATGTTATAAATGTTCATTAACATTCTTCGGGAATGATGAAAAGTTCCTTCTGCAGTGGAAGTCAGAGTAACTGTGAAAACAAAGTGCATCAGCCCTCATAGTATAACAAACAGAAAATACTGAGTGTAAGCTTTTCAAGGACCTAACGAATAAATAAATACTCTCAGACAAAACAGAATCCAAAGTAAAGAGTTTAAAGTCTTTATTTTTGGTAATAGTGATTATTGCCACATCTTACTTTTTAATATTAGTCTCTCTGTGTTAACGCGCCTTTTTTTTTTAAACTTTGAATATGCTTAAGCCGTAAAATATCAGATCGTACAAAAATGGACATTTTCCTGAAGACTGTATTTCCTTCTGCCCATGCTATAAGGGAAAATAGCTAGACGTGGACTCAGAAATCATGCATATCTACATTTATTTTCTTTTTAGTGATTGCGTAAATATCATTAGATATAATTTAGATTAAAATGCTCAGTATCTTCACTGTCTGTAAAAAAAAAAAATTGTTTTCCATTTCAGTATTTTTCAAAAAAAGGATATGTATTATTTTTCTCCAGAACAAAATTCACTCAGTAACAGTATGATAATTGCACATATTTCTGTATCAAAATATCCTTTACAGAGTGACAAATATTTAATTTCACAGAAAGTTTTTCAAGACCAAAGTGATTAAATGGGACACCTGTATTATGTGTTGTACAAGAAAATATAAAAAACCCATGTGGCTCATTAGCTCTTGACACTCCAAAATGTGAGGGAGTAGAGAAAGAAACAGCGTAGAAGAGGAAGAAAGGTGAAAAAAAAGAAAATGTGAATAACAAGGTGATGATGATTCTTTAATTATGCCTTTGGCTTGGGGGCACAGTTTTGTCCCACCAGGCAAGTGCTTGGCTGCCTCGTGTAGAAAGAAGAGAGAAACTCCCTGGGTCTTTTCTGTACAGATTCAACCATATATTTGTATTCCTAACTTCTGCTGAAGAGCTTACCTATTTTTTTGTGTGTGGTAAATGAGAAACAAAATCTAGATACCTACTGTACCTAATTGACCACCTGTCAGAGAGGTTTTGGGGAGTTTGTGTGAATTGCTCCCCCGCAGACCATTATCACTGCCTATATCCTCAGGAAATTTCTTCTGATTATCATCGCTGTTGAGTGACTGAATAATCAGAGGAGCTGTTGCCTACGTCTTCTTCACAGGTGATTGATGTCAATGTCTCTTGAAAATGTCGTGGTTTGTGCTTCCTTGTTTAATAATTTCTACTAAGATACCTATCTAATTCTCTGATATATCTGGGCTTAAAGCAGTGACTAGACATTCAGTATTCATTTATTTTATTTCGGTAAGCTATTTACTTATGTCAGATATTTTATACAGCAGTGTCATGGTGGTAGGGGGAGTATTTTTGAGTTTAATGGACCAGACATTGTACAGGGTTATTATTTGGACACAGCTCCCTCATGCTGACTCATATTGAAAGAAACAGTTTTATTAAGTAATTCTGGGCACAAGTATAAGTGAGGAGAGGAGTGGCTGGGGAGCACCCCTGCAGAAAAGGATCTGGTGGGGCTGGTCAGTGGCAGCTCAATACAAGTCAGCAACATGCCCTGACAGCCAAGAGGGCAAACCCCATCCTGCAGTGCATCAAACACGGGGTGACCGGCCAGTCAAGAGAGGTGATTACCCGCTGTACTCAGCGTCAGTGCAGCCTCACCGTGAGTACTGTGTGCAGTTCTGGGCCAATAATTTAAGAAGAATGTGAAGGTCCTTAAATGCATCCAGAGGAGGGCAACAAAGGTGGTGGTAGGGCTGGAAGGCATGTCCTGTGTGCAGTGGCTGAGGACTTTGAGCTTCTCTCATTTGGAGAAAAGGAAGCTGAGGGGCGACCTCATTGCTTTGTACAGCTTCCTGAGGAGGGGAAGCAGAAAGAGAGGTGCTGAGCTCTTCTCCTTGGTACCCAGTGGTAGGATGTGTGGGAATGGTTCAAAACTGCACCGGGGAGATTCAGACTGGACATTAGGAAGCATTTCTTTACCGAGAGGGTTGTCAAACACTGGAACAGCCTTCCTAGAGAAGTGATCGATGCCCCAAGCCTGTCGTCGGGTTTGAGGCATTTCGATGATACCCTTAACAACATGCTTTAGCTTTAGTCGGCCCTGAATTGGTCAGGCAGTTGGACTTAGATAGTGGCTGTAGGTCCCTTCCAACTGAAATAGCCTATTCTATTCGAAGTCAGTAGGCATTACTTTAATCTGATTGCTAAGTTCAGATTCTATTTATAAACCTGTCCACTCACTTTCTTGTTTAGTAGATTTGCCCAAAATAGGGTATAACATGCCTTGAGGCATCAACAACAAAATTCACAAATTTATTTTTTAGTAACTGGAAAATAATAAAACCAAATTCTCTTCTGTGGTTCTAAAATAATTTTTATCTTTTCAGCCCGTACAGGAAAACCAGTTTCTTATAAAATTTAAAGCTTTAATGATTTTTTTTTCTGGTTTATTTTTATGTTCTAAGGCTTTGGGTTTGGTGGACTGTTTGTTCTGCTTGGAACTTCTCATATCAACTTGGAAATGATAGGGTTCAATGTAATTATTTTTAAAAAAAAATTTTTCCACAGCTTAAGTTACAGGCTAATTTCAGAAATTACTAGTTGAAGTTGTACTGAATTTTTCTACACAGAAAGTTGAACTGTATTACTGTAATGGCAACAGCTGGCCATGCTGCATCATGTCCTGCAACAAATTTATTTAGCCATCTTATATCCTCATTTTTTCACTTATTCATGTATGATTATCAGTAGACAATGCTTTCAGCTGTCTTTGACTTTTTAACAGGTCTTTAGTTAACTGTGGCATAAGTTTAAAAGTGGCTGTAATCTTTTTGCATACACTGCGGTCCTATAATCACTGCAGAGTTAGTGGTGATGCTTTGGATGGGACTGCTCTCTGCTGCTGCTGTCAGGGCTGAGCCAACAGGATGAGTGCTTTGCTCTTCAGCTGGTTCTGCACAAAGTCAGGTACCTTTATGTTAATAAGATTTAAACATAAAGTATCACTAAATGTAAACTAATTAGGTTTTCCACTGAAGAAAACCAGGAACACTCTCAGGCTGGTCTACGGTGCTGGTCTGTGGCACTGTGGCAAAGGAGTGCGTATGGGGCCTGCTGTTCTCTGTCCCTCTATGTGACTAAAATCAAATCCTTAATCCCCTTGTATTCTAGGGGCTACAGTAGAAACTGTTAGAAAAAAACCACCACAACACTCAAAAAACAAACCTGCAAGTGTCTTAACATTATAGGAAACAACCAAGCTTATAAGTCGAGTTTGCCCAGATGTTAAATCAAAAAAGCTCCACAATGGTCCCATTTAAGTTGTCAAATATTACTTAAAGCAATTTTCTGCTGATCTAATGCTGTAATTCAGTAATTACTGTATAGTATTATTTTAAATAAAATTATTCTCTATACTTAATGACCTTTTCAAAGTACTTACTACATCCAGTCCTACTTAAAACAATAAAATCATAAATTAATCTTCCAGGATTGACTTTAAATTATAACAAAGGTACTCTGTGTTGTGTACAGTATGTTATAGGATTATGTTACATTTATTCTTCCTCACAGTTGCCAACTCTTATTAATCCATGGGCAGCTGTAGATACTTTCTTGTTTCTAAGGCAGAAATTCAATATAAAATGAGACTAAACTAGCATTTTTCAATATAAGTAGCTTGCATATTAAATAGTAGCAATCTTAAAGTAGAAACATATGTTGACGATACCCATTTGTAATACATACAGCAACAACTGAACCAAACGCCAAGTCCACTCAGGTATTCAAGCAATAGGCACGCTATAGCCTTCAGATTAACGGTTGTCAAACCAGGAGGAAGGGTGGCTTTGTGCAACAGAGCAATGAGGTTTTTCATATTTGTTGAAGGGAAAACTGGCCTTCATTTAAATCAGCGACAAAACTCCCACTAAACGGAACCAAGATTTCTGTTCGTTTAATGAAATAAGAGCTATGGAGAAACTCTGAAACTCGGACCCGCTACTCTGTAAGTAAATTTTCTTGGTGGTGGTAGGTGCCATTGAACCCAGTAATCTCTGTGCACGTATTTGCTGTGCCTCAGCTTCGCCTTGCTAAACAGCAATCTGCTGTAGTCTGCAAGTCATTGAGGTGCGATAGCAGCATCTTGAATCTAAGGCAATGATTAGGCAGGCAGGAAAGCAACGTCGTTCTGAGCTCAGCGCGGTGATAACAAGACCACAAGTTTTTTTGACTGCAGTTGGTTCACTTGTGACTGTCAGCATCTGTATCTTTAAAAACTACCTGAACAGCCTAGTGATCCAGCTGATAGAATAGAATATAATAGTTTCTCAGGACTCTATAGTGCAGTGTTGATCTTAACGGTGATCATTGTTGAAGAAAGACCTGAGAATATAATTTTTACTTCTTTTGTGTGAACACTGAAATTCAGATATCACTGTGATATATTTCTGCATGTTTCTCCGTAGTTAATGATGTATCTTCAGACATACAAAATACTTCTAAGAGCATAGACCACAAAGGGCAGAAGAGAAACATGCATGAAATCGAAGTTCAATAACATAAAATATAGCGCTGTCTGAATAATAAGTAGAAAATTATGTTAAAAATCTTTTGAAAGAGAACAGAAGAGTCTGTGTGAAAAATTGACAATTTCACAGTATAAATATTTTTTTTACTGCTCTTACTAGGATATCTTCAAAACCATTATCAGTAGATATTTGATTATTTCTTAATTAAATACTAGCTTTGTTTTTTTAAAGTCTCAGCTACCCATGCATTATTTTCAGACTTCTTTCTGACCAAGTACTGATGTCACTGACAGTTTAAACAGTTTTGTGAATTTTGCAAACAGTACAGAACAGTGATGCCATTCTTAGGGGTAATAGTTGTTTCGAAGTCTCAGATGCAGTGGTGAATTGGTTCACAGTTGATGTCATTTGACAGTTCTTTTCAGCTGTAGGCAGTGGTGCTGATAATCAGCACATCCAGTTAGCTCAAATACCTTTTATGCTTTATGGTTAACAAGCAAAATTATAACTGAATAAATTACTGTCTGGCATCTCTAATTGTCCATGCTCTTTTTGTCTTGAGAGGTCCTTAATCACTGTATGGAAAAGCAATGTACATTCTTATTGTATAGATTTTGTCTACAATACAATACATTTTATTGTATGGTGTGGTGGGTTTTTTTCCCAAAATAATGTCATATTCTTTCAAGCAAAAAGGTTATATTTTTTGTTTTGTTTCAGTGGACTATAACTTATGAAATGTCATTATTCATTGCCAAAAATGTCAACAAAATTGTTTAAACAACCACCAAGATGCCTGTTGATCAGTGTTAGCATTCCCTTCCTCTTCAAAGGACCAAGCAGTTGATCTAGACATCAACGAAGCGGTGATGAAATTCTGGCTGTACTGAAATCAGCAAGAATTTTACTACTGACTTCAATATGATGAGAATTTCTTCAGTATCAGTGCCAGGATCCTCAACATACCCTAATATCACAATAAGATTGCTTAAAAACATTGTTCGTAATATTAACTTTGTTCTGTTCTGTGTACAAATGGTGCTGATTTGTGCCTGTTGATCACTGCTCCTTTCAAAAACTTTTGTACTTGCAAAATAGTCGTGCAGATAGACCGCATGCAGGTAGACCGCAGTCCTGTGCAGATAGATTGCAGCTTGGAAAAAAGCCTTTCGTAAAATATGTCATGATACCGACACTGATCCCTCATGGTGCTTGGCTTGGATCTATCGTTGTTCAATGTCACAGAGCACCTCAGTTTACTCTGCGTACTAAGGATTGTCTGTAACACACCCATCTTATGTGAGGATTGCAAACATGTAAAGCTGACTTCATGGTTTTCTTTGAAGCTGGGTCTGAGAATGACTTTTTCTTATCTGTGCTTTACACCAGGTGAGTTGATGGCTGTACAGATAACTGTGATACCCCTCAGAGCAGAGGGAAAACATCGGAAAATTGGGTGTCTCAGTGAAGACTTACACAGATGTTTTAGGGACTTCAGAACAGCTGGTTAATGTTAAACTAGCATTGTATTTTGTTTTCAGTGTATTTGTACTCTTCTGTTTCTAGGTTTATGTCTAAAAGCATGACCTGAAATTTTATTTTAATATTTGTGGATTTTTTTATTACATGCACCTTGGGTGGGGGTCAGCAAGAGAGAAACCATATTAGTTTTACTAACTGTATAGATTCATATCCAGCTTCATTTTACAAGAAGAAAGTGACTGGAGATACTGCCTGTTTACCTGGCTCATGTAATCAGTAGTGTCTCATAAACAGTGATACAGAATTTTACCACTATCCTGTTGTGTTGGCAGCAGAGCGATTTCTTAATAGGGTTTGCAGTTTGTGCCCCATAAGTTTACCTTTATAGGAAAACAAAGATAGTGAATAGATTTCAGGAGGATCTTGATCAAGTAGACTTTCTCTCTTTTGCCTTTCAAAAAAAATAGTCTTTATTTTCTTGAAATCTGCAGATAGTCAGAAATGATCAGGTTCTGCATTAGCTACCCATTTAAATTCTGTGAACTGAAGACATCTCTGAGCCGTGTATCAAGCAGGAGGAGAAGACGTACCACAAAAATATCATGCTTTCCACAGTGTCTGTGAATAGCTGCTCTTGGAGACAAGGCATAAGGCTTGGCAGAGTTTGGCCTGGCCATAAGCAGCCATCCTTATGCAATGCAGTGCAGCCACTGAATTGTCATTTTTAATGTTGGGATGTTACTATTTCACTGCATTTGCTGTAGTCAAAATTTTCTTGTTTCCTTTTACTGTCTAGTAAGCTCATTCTCCCTGCAAAGGAGGTTAATGGAGTACATTCACTTGCAGTTTTACAGTCCTTTCCTTAGTTTTTCTTCCTTTTGCAGATTTTCCGACTGAAGCCTGGTTTTTTTCTTTGCTGACGGGCTCAAATTGTAATATATACCATAGTTCTTGTTCAGCTACTACAGTGTTCCCAGGAACACCATGCATTTCCTAGATGCCATGGTGGGGTCGGTAGTTATCAGAAGAATGCACTTGGAAACTAAACATTCATCTTAAAAGAAATGCCATCAATTCTTCTAGATAAAGTTTATAGATTTCTGAAATCTTAAGTGGTGGTGGATTTCTTCAACATTGTATTTGGTGTTACTGCAAGTGACAAAAGCTACAAAGTCTCTGATGGCTTTGCACATTAACTTCACTGAGTGCTTTGATTTTTGTTAAACTTATACGGGGCCTTCTGTTGCCAGTTCAGATAACTTAGTTTCTATTTTTGGTGTCTCAGGTGACAATTTTTTATCACTGTTTAAGAAGAGGTCTTTTAAAGAGTTTAGGAGAGTTATTCAATGCAGCTGGTCAAATGGCAAATGTCTTCTATTTCTTCCCTCGTAGTCTCTGTTCTGTTTAAATGGAAAGGTTATATAGATGAAGAACTTCCTATTTTGTTGCTCACTGACAGGATATGTTAGAGCAGAAAAGCATAGTTTAAGCTTTCCAAAAAACACATACTGTTGCTGGGATCACCTGGATATCTGTATTGTGTCTGCATGCATGGACGCTGATCTTTAATGGCAAAACAGCAACCCTGGGTTAGAATCCAGTCTGCTCAGATAAACCATGTATTATCTCAGTATGTAAGTCAGTAGAACAGGTTGAAAAGACTGAATATTTTGATGAGAAAAAGAACTCTTTCTTGGTGGAATTTTTTCCCTCTTTCATTAATGCTGTCGTGACCATTTTGAAAGTAAGGTGCCAACCTCTGGAAGCCTTATTTTCTCTTCTGTAGAAAGTTGAAAGACTTAAAAAGGATAAAATTACACATACTTACTTAATAACTGTTTTCCAATGAAGCAGTTTATTAGGATACTCAGTTCATCTTCAGCATTGCAGTTCAATATCTCCCCTGAAGAAAGGTGTTAAATCTGTCCCTTAAACTGAGCACCCAAATTGTTGTCATGCCTTGCAAAATAATGGAGTGACTATTAACTTGCCCTGGAGCCATTTCTTGAACATGACATGGTCTCCATTTCTGGGACATAAACTTGGAGTGAAGGAATACAGGAGAGCACATGAGTCTGTATTTACACTGTCAGATTCTGTAGTTCATTGGTTTGCTCCTTGGCTCTTGTCCTTGGGTATCCACACTATTAGTTCACCACCAGATTATCCACTGAGGTAAAGTCACTGTTTCCCTTTCAGATGTACCTGTGGGAATAGGTTTCTCTATAGACTTCTTCCTGCAGACTATATGAATGAAAAAGCAGCAGATTTATAGTTCTTTATCTTGCAAAGTCTCCCAATGGTGTCCTATCAGACTCCAACATTTTCATACACCCACATGCCACACCAGTGATACTTCTCATATCCTTGTTACTTATTTATAAAAAAGCACTTTGAACAAGTTTCCCCTTACTCTCCAAAAAGAATAATTGTAATTCAGTAGGGTCACTGTCAGTAATGCAGATTTTTTTTGATCTAAAAGATATATAGGAATAACCACATTAGAAATTACCAAGGCTAAATAAATTCTTATGTCTATGAATATTCATATGCATCTCATAAAAATTCTCTGATCTACATCAGACATTCATGAACAATCCATTTGATGTTAAGTGCATAGACTAGCAAAACGTAATTGCACTTTGCTAACATTTCATGTATGCATGTGTCAACACTTCAGGTATTTGTACCCTAATCATATCTTTCTAAAATCACTACTTTCTTCATTTCTCCTTCAACTTTTGATTAGTGAATGTGTGTGGAGACACAGCTGCAGATTACATTTACTTAAGTAGAGTTCTGATTTCAGTGAGGTGGTGGTACAGTGTAGTAGAGTTGGTATCTCAGTGCATGCAATTCCTGTGCCAGGAGGAGTGGGTCCTACTGTTAATTGCTGGTTTAATGGGTTGACTGCCACAGTTTTCTTCAGTAGTAGAGAAAGAACTTGTCTACCTGTGATGGCCTCACTTTAGGAAAGGCAAAAATAGCTAAATTGGAGTGATTTCACCCTCTCAGTCCTCAGTAAGAAGTCTACAGGCAACAGTGCTCTTTAATGCACAGTTTTAAGTGATTAAGAGTAATGTTAGTGATTAAGCATTCAAGAAGGACACACAAACAAGTGTTTAGCATATGTACAAAGTGGTTTAAAGCATCAGATCACAATCTAACTACATGAAGAATGCCAACCTTAAATCTGTAAGGCTTCAGTGGGTTCCAATGTGATGTAAAATTCTCTTATGGAAGACACTTGCAGAACAGAGTTTAGTTTATTTCCATTCATTGGTGATTATTCAGCCCTAGGTTCAGTTCTGCTGTCCTTACCTGCAAGAGAAAAGGTGCAAACCAGTGGCAGTGGTAATTTTCTCTCGAAATAGAAAGAAAGGTCCATTGGTCCCTTCCAGGTTCTGTGCGCAGAATTACCCGGTGTGGTAGACCTCTGAAGCCTCTCAGCAGCACAGAACATTGCTGATTTCAGAAAATGTCTAATTTGAAATATTGAAATATTATATACATATATATATATTTAAGTTTTCTTTATAAAGATCATTGTTCAGTGATCTTTTTAGCCTTGTCTATTAGATTTTGAAACCCCTTGAGGGGTTTTGTGTCAAATGCAAAACTGTTCTTTGCAGGACCCTGTCAGTCTTGTCCTTGAACCAGAACTGTGCATTGCTTTTAGGAATCCTTGAAAGCGAATTCAGAAAACTACCTCGCCTTTCGGGTGTGGTTGGCTGGAAAGCTTTCACCACTAAGAAATTTGATGTTCTGTCCTTCTTTGGTACTTTCCATACCTTATCTTATGTGAAATGCTGAATTCAACAGAATATATGAAAATATTTGGGAATGAAAATATCTTGGAAGATAGAACATTACAGTGGAGTCTTTCCGTGCTATTTAACTTTTTTTTTTGCTGACTGTCCAGCTTCCTAAGTGTGCCATTTACAGATTAATAACAGCATTTTATTCTCAGAGATTAATAGCTCAGAATAACAGAGCATGATGAGAAATGCTAAACACCACTAAAAGTTAGCAGCAGTTAGCAAAGGAAGTCATATATATTGACTGTCCTCTAGAAAATAAATTAACAAATCCCACAATAGGTCTGTGAAACTTCTGGCAGATTAAGGAATTACTGTTGCCTCATCTAATTGCAATGGTTTAGTAAGTTTACATATTTTGAGAATAGTATCTTAGCACATAAATTCTGGATGTTATGGTTACTACTATTTTTCCTGCACTCAGAAGTGGTTGTTATATTTAAGTGTGAAGTCTTTAAAACTGTGAGGACACAAAAAGATCAGATTTATTTTATGAAAATATAACTTAATTGAAATAATTTTAAATTTTATGAAACATTAATCATGAGCAGAATGTCTGTATGGAACATTAATTTGAGGCAGTAAGAATAAGCAGCTGCAGTTCCCTGATATGTTATCTGCAGCATTTATATTAATTATCTCATAACATAGACTAACTGAAGTAGAAAATTCATTATGCTTAGTTAAATAGTAAGGAAATCAGAATGCTTTTATTTTTTAATTTCAAGGTATCTTGCTAAAATCATAGGCCCTAGAGGTAACAGATGGCTAATAAACTTCATGAGCTTATAAAAATAGAAATACACATATGAAGTTTTTCAATTTACAGCCTTTTTTTAAAAAAAAAAAAAAGTTACGATTGTACATATGGGACTGTGAGAAGATGACTGGAATGACTGTCCTGTCCTTTAGTTTGAAAGGCTTTTTGCCCTTCTGCCAAATTTATTGTTTTTTGCAACCACGTATCTCTCTGCTATGTGTTATTCTTCCCATTTGTGCCAGAGATGATGCAGAGCTAGAAATGCTCTCTACTGCAGGAATTGTAAGGCCATTTGCAAACGATCTTAGTTCTGGTGTTCTTAGACATTTAGAATTAGCTAAACAGGGACTAGCTCTTAGTCCAGATCAAGCAATGAGTTCCTTGGGGTTAAATTCATAAACCTATACAGAATGGCAGCCTTGCAGAGTACTGACACTGCGTAGGTACACTTCACATAGTGTTCCAGTTTACTTTAATAGATACTGTCTTTAAAGGCAGCACTGTATTCTAATGGGAGTATTAGGGTTATCATATTTTCATAGAAACCCCTCTGAAAAGAAATACATTCATATGCACGCACTGGATGTGCAGTTAATCAGTGCATCCAAGATGCATAAAATTTACAGCGCAGTAGTACATGAGTGGTAGGTAATGCACTGAGAGGGCATCGGACTACTTATGCATCAGTTGTGGACTGCTCTCAGTCCTTCTCACAGCTGAGTCGGAATTGCCGCTGTAACCAGGTTTCTGTATGTCTGGCAGTCCTGGACAGATGGGTGCAATCCTCAAGTTACAGCATGAGAAAAAGCTCTTGCACTTTTCAGGGAAAACAGGATGGAGTTAGAAGACAGTAGTATGTTGTTCTTTTAAGAGGAGTAGTCTTTCATATAGTGAGGAACCTTGATGTGAATGGCACCATGATCACAGGATACGAATGACTATACACTACCCTGAGCAACCTGATGTAATTAAAGATGCTTATAGCAGAGGGTAAGGCTGTGACTGACTTCTGGAGTTCCCTTCCAGCATAAATTATTCTGTGATTTTGTGATCATGTGCAGTGACTCACACAGAAAAATTTGGGATGATCAGAAGTTTTGCTTTAGCCCGTGCTGATTGTTAGTTGCCCATCTCACATGAAATAATTTCTAGTTTGCTGTAAGAGGTGGTTGATGTGCACCCTGTTCTTCAAATAGTCCATATGTTCTCTGTATGTTTCCTTCTTGGTTATTTTATTTATACACATGAATTTATGAATACAGTTCTGCCCAATTGCATGAGATTGTATGTGCTGGGGATGATGATCTGCAGTTCTGGTTGTAGGGGGTGTGTATCTTGAAACAGATGATAGGTTTGTGTGGCAAGCACAACCACATCATGCTATAGTGGAGTACCACATTGTGTCTTGGAAGCATGCCTTCTGGCAGGGCAAAGTACTTCATCCTCACTTTGAAACAAAGCCTTAATCTTTCTCCTACAACTTAATCCCACTGACCATATTGTCAGTAAATCATAGTTTTCAGGCTAACTGGCCATTAGTGGATTTGGGAGTGGAAGTGTCATGTTATGTTATATTAAGACTTTAGGAAGATTTTGGCTTCGAGGCACAAAAGAAGACAGATCAATGGGCAAGTTCTACACTTAAATTACTGTTAAACTGTGTGCTAATAATTTCTTTAGGTTTCTGTAGCTTCCTTCACAATTGTCGGGCCTTCTGCTCTTACAATTGAATTTTAAACTGAGATCTCCTGCTGAAAAAGTATGTGAAAGTATCTCTTTCTGAAGTAAACAGAGACACAGGTTCTATCTACAGCCTTCTGGTCCCATACATTGTTGTGAATGCTGCGTGGGGTGTATGTGTTGCTTTTTTTTTTGTTTTTTCCTAAATCACTTTTTGACCCTTCACTTAACAAAAGCCACTCCTTAATACAACAGTATTTGAGTGTGCTTATTATGTCAATATGGTAATGATTGTTAAACTACAGATAATTTTATATATATGTCTATCTGTGTTTATATAAAAAGTATATGCTGTTAAAATAACCTACTTTCTGTTATGTCAGAAAGCTAAGACTGGTTTAAATGTGTTAGGGAATTCAGTCTGTTATGCTAGTCCAAAAATATGTTCTGCATGTCTTTATAGCTTTCAGTAGCACTATTTTTACTTCTTCATCAATTAGCTTGAGTTGAAAGGCACTGAAAGAACACATACTGATTAGCATTTTCAAATATTCTACTTCCAATCAGTAAATTATATTCAAATGCCAACACAAATTGTAACATTTACTGTATGTGAAAACAAATTGAACAGTTGGTTCCACCTAACATTTAAATAATATTTACTATAAAGATATTTCTGGATTGGGTACCTGTAACTTTTCAGATCCCTTCTTTTTTTTTGCGTAGCTGTGTATGTTGGTTTTAAACGACAGTTTTTATTATTTCAAATGACAGGAGACTCCAGTAACCTTTGAGCTCTAGTGACTTCATTTTACCCCATACTAATTCTCTTAATGACTACTAGAATTGATTGTAATAGCAGGAATGCCTTGCATTGGCATTAGACAAAACCAGAAGTACTTCTTGGCAGGTTCTGAGTGGATTCATGTGATTTAATATGCATTTTTTGATTACTGTCTAACCTTCTACAACCTTTATTGTCTGTCTTTTGCCATTAAAGACTTCTGCTAGCCTATCAGGTGAAATAATAGTCTGAATAGATCTGAATTACCTCATCTTGACCTGTTTTAAATCAGTACAGACCAACGTGTACGATAATTTCAGCAGCATGTATCTTTAGAAGCTGATCACTGGGACAAAAACTCCCTAAACATATTCTAGAATGATCAACCCATTAACTAACACAATTTTTCATCATGTAGCATAACACTGAGCATGCACATTTCAATGGCAAATAGCATTCTAGTGAGCAGACTGTTAGGCTGATTGTTACAGAATAGAAGGTTTATTCACATATATCCGTGTGAATTAAGGTGGAGTGCTGAGGCAGGTACTGTACTGAGACAGGACACAGATAAGAAACAAGGCTAAATGGAGACACTTTCAGTAAATAAACTTGATTTTTTTTTGCGACTTTTATTTAAGCATAACTCAGGGTTACGTTGTGCAGCCCAGCTCCTCTGAAAAAAACCAACTGTGTTTGTATCTGTGATAGTGTCTGAATATTGTTCTGTGCTTCTTAGGACTTTCTGAAAGCTACTTTTTAGACTGAAGTCTTTTACATCTGTTCTGTGTTTATCTGAATGTTCTTGGAAAGTTAAACAAAACTTACTGATAAGTTTCTGTGTGAGTGGGAGTTAATTTGTTTATTTTACCATTTTAAAGGTCATTTTGCTACTTTCTTTTTTATATGTCAGAACAGGAACAAAAATCTGAAGTGTGATAAGTGCCTTTAGGAAAAAAACTTTTATATAGTTAAAAGTTATTTGACATTCAAAATCATATCTTTACCATGTGGAAGATATCAGAAAGGATTTTATCCTTTTTTAATAACCCATGTATTAAGAATCTCCAGTTTGTCTGTGTATGTGTGACTGACCTGATAACATGGAACATTAAATGGGATTCTTTCTCTTGTCCGACACCCTCAGTTTACTCAGGATGTACAAATATTGCCTTAGTTATTTTGACCACAATATAGAAATATGACTTTGTTATGAAACAAAAAGGGAGGGAAAATTCCATAGTAATACAACATTATATTGAGAAATAATGTGCAATATATATACTAATTTAATACAGAAATGTTCAAAGAGCTGCTAACAAGTAAAGCTAATAACTAAGCACCACGTTTTTATTGTTTGAATGACCTAACAGATTCTGTTACTTTAATCATATACATTAATTTTAATAATATGTGTTCATAGGCACTGATATATGTGGCAAAACTCAATTCACTTTTTAGCATTACTGCTATATGTGCAGCTTTTTTTTTTTTTTTTCTGGACTGAATGTGTGAACAATTAGTCTACACACTATGTGGGCAGAAATTTCTCTTGTTACCAAAAAATTACCTGTGCATAGTAACTCAGGTACAATGAAGTCATTGCTGGCTATCCTTTAAGTATTTATTTTTCATAAATGAATTTACTAATTAAAACCTATGAAAAAATGGAGGTAGGTTTCTCTAATTTTTTATGAACTCATCTGCTTTATGCTTCTTAAATAATACAGTAACATTTTTATCACATGTATTCTTTTGATGAATTCACTGTTAAGTAATCTGAACTTTGTATATTTTACCATCTTTTTCTTGTGCTGTGATGGTTAGATGCTTCTTAAAGTTTAAGCAGAGAGTATTTGAATTTCCAAATAATTTGCAAAACGTTTCAGACATGAATAGTATTACCTGCTGTCTGGTTCACCAAAATTGTAATACGTTTTATAGAGTAAATAATCTTACCCTGGGCTGATGCACAATGTAATGCCATTGTGCTGTGATCAGTCTACTGTTGTAGCTCTGTTCAGTCAAGAGACTGGGGTGGCAGGCTGCAGCGGGAGCAGGATCCGAGCCCGAGTAGCCCACCCCACAGTGTCTCTGGAGAAGTCTCTGCTACTCCCATGGAAGAGATAAGGTAGTGAACCAGAAGCAGCAGCAGTGACAGCTGCTTTCCTGAAACCGTAAGCTGTGCGTACCTGAGAGAGGGACAGGAACGAGAACATCCTGCTTCCTACAGAAGCTGCGTGTTATCCAGACGTTGACCCCTTCCTTTTCCAGAGCAGGAAGCATACAAAATTGAGTGGGCAAGCAGTAAGCATTCTTTAGGAAAGGAGAGAAAAAGAAAGAAGAATTTATCCAAAAGTCTCAAAACAGTGAATCTTCCCCACATCTCACTTAACCTGGCTTGACATTAAAGCTGACAGGCCCATCCCCACCTCCCAAAAGTTCTCGTGGTCCATCCCAGACTTGGTTTCCTCCAACATTTTTATCACTGAAAATATTTTCATCCTGAAAATATATTTTTTGTAAAAAAAAATTGACTTTTTGCAAGATGATAAGATTTGAGACAGCTCTGTTCAGCAGATTGATAAACATAGATAATTTTAGGCCGTATGTACTATTCAGTAGTCTATTTGAAGTTTGTGCTATATACATGAGTACTTAAGGTGAAATTTCCCCCTAGACTGTATCTGAGTACTTACCCTGTAAGCTAGAAATTACACCTTTTTCATAATTTGAGAATAACTGCTCAACGTGCTGCTTAACACTTGTTGCAGGGTGGTGAACAGTCTCTGATCAGACTAGATCAGATTGATCCAAATAAAAAAAAAGTTAAGGTTTGAATCAACATTAAAACAAGCAGTAGTCATGATGTATTAGGTTATGGTAGCCCCTATTCTTATGAAGAAGTTTGAACCATAGCTGTAAAGCCCAACTGTACAAAAAATTGTTACAGAACAACATTGATCTTGAATTGTCTTGGAATTTGCTTTTAGCTGTTCACTCATACTCTACAAATCCACTTTAATGGAAGTTTGTAAAATACGGCTTCTGCCATATGACATTAGAGTTATAGTCAGTTTTGCAATTTTCTGTGCATATACATGACAGCTGGAGAGCAGCTTCCAGATTGTTTTCCTAATGTAAGAACATGCAAAAAAGCTAATACATGATTTCCTGTTGTATGTGTTTATAACTTAACATGGAAGCAGGTTCATGCAAGGTGGACTGTTTCATGTACTGTGTTAATACTAATTAAATTTATTTGGAATATCTTTGAAATATTGATCATATTTCGAAGTGCAGTAGTTGAAGCAATAAATATATTAACGTTTAGTCCCAACCTGAAAATATTATAATTTTAGAGATTTTCTAATTCATATAAAGATATCATTTTAATTAAGAAAATAATACGCAAATTTAATGTTAAGAAGTTTACTTTGTAGATGCCACATGAATTGCTGCTTGTATGAAATATACTCTAAGCACCATTGTGTGTGAAGAAAGAAGCGCACATGGTTCTTTTCTGTCAAGCTTTGGCATATATGTCTGTGGTGAGATAGGCCCAAACTGAGGCTCTACTACCTGATTTATCTTTGGGAACTGGCAAAAGATTCAGTCTTTTCCTTTGACAAAATTTCTCAGTCTAGCCACTAGCCCTCCACTTCTCTGTGTTACCTGATGGGGTAATGAGTGCAGCTTTCCTGCTGCTGTCATGGCTTAACTAATCCAAGCACCTTGTAGCTAATTATTTAGGAAATGGAAGGTCTTGGCCCAGAGGTGCTCAAATGCTAATCTCTAACTATAGAAATAGCTGTACTACTTTCAGGATCTATTTTCCACTTCTAATACCTTATGTTCTTCCATACTTATGTAAATCTGTTTTGTGCTTTCTTATTTTCCAGTATAAAATAGCATATTCTAATAAAGTCTCTACTTTTTTATGTTTTAATTCTCAGATCAAGATTGTACCAGCTTTTTCCCCAATAATCACAATGTTAAAAAAAATAATTCTTTTCATCAGATTGTTTTATGTTTCTGAAATGCTTCAAGCAATATAATATAATATAACAGAATATTTAAGAGAGTACCCTATGCAAGAGTAACCAGGAAAGTGAATGAGTACTGACATCAGATGATAGGGATTTAACCTTAAGTAGACCCAACCAAAACCACTTAGCAGGAACCATAAAATGAAAAATATATTCTTAATTAATTTTTTTCTTCATATTCTGCTATTTGAAAGGCTAGCTAGGTCTTGAAAAGCATTCTGGAAAATAGTAAGTATATTGAAATCTGAAACTTAAATGTCTCAGTAGAAAATTCCAAAATAGAGAGAAAAAAAAAAAAAGGTGGCTTGGGAACCAGAGGAAAAATTGTAATGTGTTTTACTTTTCAGCAAACTCTGCTGGTTTTGGCTGGGAAAGAATTAATTTTCTTCATAGTAGCTAGTACAGGGCTGTGTTTTGGATTTGTACTGAAAACAGTGTTGATAACACAGGGATATTTTTGTTACTGCTGAGCAGTGCTTGCACAGAGCCAAGGCATTTTCTGCTCCTCACCCCACCCCACCAGCAAGGAGGCTGGGGGTACACAAGAAGCTGGGAGGGGACACAGCCAGGACAGCTGACCCCGACTGACCAAAGGGATATCCCATACTGTATGGTGTCATGCTCAGTACATAAAGCTAGGGGAAGGTGGGCTGTGGCGCTGCTACTCAGGGATGGGCTGGGTATCAGGCAGTTCAGTCAGTTTTGGTGAGCAGGTTTTTTTTCATTTGTATCACTTGTCTTCCTTGGGTTTTATTTCTCTTTGTTATTTTCCTTTATTATTATTGTTGTTGTTGTTATTACTACTACTACTACTACTTTAAACTGTTCTTTTCTCAGCTCCGGAGTTTTCTCACTTCTACCTTTCCAATTCTCTTCCCTTCATTCTGCTGAGGGGAAGAGTGAGGGAGCAGCTGTATGGTGCTTAGTTGCCAGCTTGGGTTAAACTGTAAAAAAAAAATTTAACTCCAATGTGTTTTACATACACAGTCAAAATTAAATTGAATGATTAATTGTTATTTAACAAACTTCAAATTTTAGTATTTTTTAAGCATCCTCTGGAAATGAAATGATTGATAGAAAGTTTCATGGCAAGAATTCTAATTTACTGGCTGGTTCTACCATTTAAATCTTTTTTTCTGAGATGCTGGTAAATGAACTAAATGTTCTTTGATAAAAAATTGTGATATTCAAATATTGAAATAGGAGACATTGTTATAAAACTATGCTTTATATCCTTGCTGACAATAGAGTTTATCCACTTAAATTATTAAGTCTGGATTAGTGTAGTTCTGCTGCATCTCTTGTGTATATTTCACATATAGAAGACATCTGCTTTTACTTGGCATATTAGAAATATCATGGACCAAAAATTCACTGTGCATTTAAATTAATAATACAGTAAATGTAATTACCTGCCATATTTGAGAGCTGACTCCAGCACTTGAGTAGCTATGAGGTGCAACATAGGCAAATGACGTTTTTGAACAGTTTGTTTTGCATTGCCTTGATTTTTGAAGATGATCTCTTCCCATGATAAAAGTTAGCAAAAACATTAAAATTAACAAAAAATTATTATAATTTTCTGTTTCTTTGTTTTGAGATAAAACCCATAATTTAAATTGTCAAGCAAAGTTTGGGAAAAAGGATATAAAAAGTTGAAATTGGAAGAATGCCACTAATTTGAGATCTGATATGGGATGTGTCTGATGCCCAAAATGCGCCATATGTACGTTCCATTTTGAGCAGAATGCAATTCACAGGAGCACAGAAAATGTAATTTTATGTCATATTGTACATGGCAGTGGCTAGTACCAGATGCTGAAACAAGCAGCTCTATTTTATTCTTATACCTAATAGTCAAAGAGGAACTATCTCCTTTTCTTAGTGCTTTGTTTTACACCATAATGAGCTTAGGGGATGATTAGCTGCAGTATGTCTGTTTGCCTGCTTCTACAGAAAGGAGGAATTCATACATTCTCTGCATCATGCAGCTGCTATGTGCATCTTTCCTTACAAGTAAAGAAGCTTTTACTTGTAGGTGGCACTTCCTCATGGTCTCCCTTTATATACATATATATACACTCACACATATGTATGTATGTATGTGTGTATCTGTGCCTGTAAATGAGATTATGTGCTGGTTCTGAGTAAGTCACCTCAGCATCAGAGGTTAATCAGAGTAGCACTACTCTGTTGGAAGTGGATGAAAATGGCCAGGTCAGTGCACCAGAGGAATGTAGTTAGGTTGTTTCTGGGACTCGCGGTAGTATTACGGTGCAGTACTGTGCAGTGTAGATAAATCAAAACAGTTAGATGGCAGGTCAGGTACCTCCAGTGATTGTGCTGTGCTCCATACCCTTTGACTCAACTCTAAAAGTAGTCTTCTTAAACCAAGAGAGAGTAGTTAGAGAAGGGAACTATATTAGCTGTTGCACCTGTAATGGGAGGAGAAATTAAAAGTGGGGCAAGATGTCCAAGTTAATATCTGAATCTTTATGCTGACCTGTCAGCTGTTGCAAGGGTTGGTAAAGGAAGGTGGTGGTGTAGCAAATGTAGAAATCGCACAAGTTTGAATTACGATGTGTAGACTTGGCTCAGGAGATCATTTTCATCTAGTTGTTGCAATAAAACACTTTTGAGCATACATGCCCATATATCATTAATAACTTTTTTCCCCAGTTCCCTGTGGAATTATCAGAAAAAAAAATTGTTCCATTACACAAGAGAAAAGGACAATACAAGTTTTATAAAAATGTCAGCTCTTAATATATGCACATGTATACATAGATTGCACCTAAATCTTTCATGGAGAGAAACAGTTTCAAGAGAGACTTCAGCAAAGAATGAGTAAACAAGTGCTTAGATGCCTGCTGTTATACAGGCATTGATAGTTGTTGACATAATGACATTTCAGTCTTACTCTAAAATACGAATAGGTGTTTCAAAGTGTTGTTCATTTTAATAAAGTGGGCTGAAGGCTATGTCACCAAATATTATGGATTGCTGCATAATAAAGGAAAAGTAAGCTGAACTGGAGATTTATTTTCAAGAGCGTCACTGTGAAGCTCTGCTCACTTAGGTATGAGCTCTTCAGATTGTAGCTACCAGTTACATGTCTGTATTATTTTATGTGTTTTACTTTTTGTTAGCCTAGTTTGAAAAGCTCTGTTTAGCACACAGGAGAAAAACATTAAACAGCTCTGCATTTTGTTTTTCAGTGTGCAGTGACCTGGAATTCAGGGAGGTTGCAAACAGATTGCGAGATTGGTTTAAGGCACTTCATGAAAGTGGAATTCAGAATAAGAAGACTAGAATTGTTCAAAGGCCTGAAAGAACCAGTAAGAGATTTCTACTTGTCTTATTTGATGTTCTCTCCGATACTTTTCTGCAATTTTGTATTTCCATTGCTAAGACTTGCCTTATTCTCATGTGCTTTAAATAAGTGTGTGTATGAAACCGTAACTTTGTGCTGTTCTAAAGTTAATTTCTTATTTATGGCTCAGTATTGGTATGTTCACTTTAAACTTTCAACATTATTTGGCAGGACTCTCGCTTGTAAGAACGTATGGCAGCTACCATTGTCTGTTTGATAGAGCTTGATAATTAGCTGCTGTACAAGGAGACAAATCAGAAAAAACAGCTAGGGATTTTGAGCAACTTTTACATAGAGGGAAGTGGGTTGCTGGATGGCTAGCCCTAAGAAATAATGCACAGAAGCTTACCAGTTGGTGTGACCCATTGGTGCTAGTTGGTGCCACTGCAGGTACTAGTACAGAAAAACACATGGAAAAGCAGCTTGTAAGTGAAAAGGAATTTTCAAGGATATACTTCAAATTGGAAAAGACTCAAGAGTACTAATGAAGTGGAAACAGTAGGGGACATAATTTGTTTTTAACCCCCTCAAATATTTAAATAAGTGTTTTTGTTGTGGAAAGTAGTAGAATTTTAAAATGTAATTATAAAATGGCTTATTTAAAATAGCGATTGAAGTGTACAATAATAGTTTCAAGAGTGATGTCCTACTGTGAACAAGAGTCAAATTAGATTTCATAAGCTGTAAAACCCTACCTTTCATTAATATGATGAACAAACTATTAATTCCTCCAGCTTATGTTTCACAGAAATTGCCTACCACTGGCTGCTTACCTTAGTTGCTTCATTATTAACTTTTTAAGTATTTGGGATTATTTTTTTTTTTAGATTTTGTTTGATTGCTATTTGTAGCATTACTTTTTCTTTTTTTAAGAAATCCATTTCTTTCGTTTAATTGGAAATGTCATTTCTTTGTGTGATTTTTCATGCTAAGGAAATATGAATAATTCTGTAAAACACCATGAATTAAAGATGATTTTGTGTTATCTAGAAATACTTCTCTTAACATTGAGAAAAAATGTTTCTGAGGTAAGATGATTATTAATACAGTAATGTCACATTTTACTGATACCGAAAAAAGCACATACATGTACAAACATATATTTCCAATTTACATTCTTGTTGGTGTCCATAATTGGCATGTGATCTGCTTCTTGTCCAGTAGTGAAAACAACAGAAATACAGTTTGCAGATTTTAAGTAGGCATTTATTATATAATAATAAATAAAACATGTCTAATAATATAACTTGTGTTAGCACATCGCTTAGTTAAAGGTCAGCTGAGACATTGCGTAGAGTCCTTTTGCTTGCCGAATACTCCACCTTGAGGGTAACACTGAATAGGTAAGGTCAAAAATGCAACACAGCTCTTTAGAAATCTGATAATACAGTAAAAGTTCAAGAAAAAATTTGGGCAATGATAAAAGGAGCAACTGTACAACTATTGACTACAGTGGCATACATAAAAAAAGTCAGTGTTTCAAGTAATTGGATTCTATGTCATACAGGAATGTAAAGTTCCTAATTAATACTCCGAATACATCGAAATGTAGTGCAAGCGCAAAGTTGTTCTGGATGTGAGAAATCCCCTTAGACATTTTCCTTGGCCTTTTTTCCTTAAGCACACAGGTGGCATTGATAAGACCTAGTATCTATACTTGAGATGGGTATTTGTATCATGATGTTTATGTGAATATATTATACTCACATTTATTTTATCACTTGTTTGTTTATTTATAAAATCACAGAATGGTTTGGGTTGGAAGGGACTCTAAAGATCGTCTATGTTCAAAACCTCTGCTTGAGCAGGGATGCCCTCCACTAGACCAGGTTGCCCAAAGGCCCGTCCAACCTGGCCTTGAACACTTCCAAGGATGGGACATCCACAGCCTCTCTGGGCGACATGGTCCAGTGCCTCATCACCCTCACAGTAAAGAATTTCTTTCTAATATCTAATCTAAATCTACCCTCTTTCAGGTTAAAGTTTGCAAATTTTTACTTTATAATATCAGTCAAAGACTGTATTTAGACTTAAGATCTAAGATTTTAGTATGTGTGACTAAAAATGTAAGAGTCTTGTGGATTTTTGGACCTTGTCAATTTTTGGACCTACAAATATGTTACATGATCCAAACTGGTTGTTTTGTTTTCAGACTTCGATGGTCACTTAGTATAACATTAGCCACACTCGTAAGGTTGAGTGGTGTCTACCTAATGTTGATTATATCTAGTACATTCAAAATGTTCGTGTTTTGGCACTGCATGTACAACACAGAAGATAATAACCATCTGCTTGGATTGTTTAGACCAAAGCAGTTGTGAAATGTGATTATTTTTAGAACAATTCAATTGCATGAAGCACTTTGGTCTGTGAGATCTGTAAGCATGAGGAGTTTTCTGCAGAAAATGTTGAAGTCTCACGCTGATTAGCTTCCTCCAAAGTTTTAGGGTCTGTGTGATCTTTCTCACCTATCCTGAGCTACTAAATGAATCTTTGTAAGACAGGTAGAGAGATGCGTTTGCCTTTAGAAACCTTCAGATGAGAGGAGGTTCTCTACAAATATAATTGTTCCAATTGAGAGTAAAAAAGGTTTCTGGCGCAGTTTTCAAAATTTCTTTTTGGAAGCCTTCAAATTAATGAAGTTCTCTCCTTTGATGATATAAAGAATTCACACATACTTTAGGAGATATCTGAAATTGTAGGCACAAGTTAGACTGGATTCTACCCTACCAGTTTTTTGAGGGACAGAATCGAGAGTTGACTTGGATGGCTAACAGTCTTTTCAGGGCTCTTTTTCATCAACAGGTAAGGAAACATAATCTGTCGGGAAAAATCTGGGTTTATTGTACTAGTGACTTTAAATTTCCTGTGAACATGGTCCTGTCAGAAATGTTTGACTACATTTGTAACATGGTAGCAGAAATTAATCCTAAACAGCTAGAATGTTATACAAAATATTAATTGATTACTGTGCTGATTAGATTTTCTGTTTCAAAGAGTTATACCTTAAAACAGAGGTAGTGTTGTTACATGAATATTGAAAAGTTTGCTATTTGTTACAGGAATGGTAGGATGTAAACATGGAAGTTTGATGATAGGCTTTGGCATGTTTGTTTTCTTTTTTACTAAACCAAAGCAAATCAGATCATAGAAAATGGTTACATTTGAGACATTCAGTTTATCCTACCTTCTTTTCTTTTTCGACAAGAGTTTTTTGACAAAGCCCAAGTGTGTTTCACAAAACCTTTGAACAGTAACTATTTAGAGTCTAGTGTGTTAGTATTGTGGTCAGTTATTCAAATTTATATATCTAACTGTGAAAAAATTTTGCTTTCAAATATAAAAGATCCTATTTGCACAATATTTATTTAATTTTATAAATAGCCAATATTTACTTGATTGAATTAATTTGACAGGCTACTTCAAAAAGTCAGTCCATCTATAGACAGAAAGTGATCAAGTGAATATACGATCAGTAGTAGTTTTAATTTGTGCATTTGGGGATGCAAAAAATGTTTAAAAACTGGTTTCGTTCATGCAACTATATGTTTTTTCCAGTATGTAAATTTATGAACATCAGAATAATTTATTTTTTTTTTTGAGACAGCAATAGATATACCGCATCTTACGAGAAATTAGTATGTCTGTGCTTTAGTGGAAATTAGGTCACTATGTCCCTATAAATACACAAAGAAACAAAAATAATGGTAAGCATTGAACATGGTAATGTCCTTTCAAATACCATTAAGAAATTCTCAAAACTGTTCTTCAAGAGCTAAGCTCTTGAGTAATATCCCTAAAGAAATCCTTCAAAGTCAGTTTCCAAAATCGTAGTAGGTTCAAGATATCAAGCACATGAATTTTTAAGTACACCAAGGAGTTCAGCCCCTATTTTGGGTATATCTGAGAGTTACACCTAGAAACAAATCTTACAAAGAACTTGATAATCATGTATAATGACCTTATACTTAGCACATGAGACTTAGTGATCTGTACAGAAGAACAGCTATGACAAAAAGCCACCAGAATGCAACTTCCCCTTTCAGGGTCCTGATTATTCTAGCAGATCCCTGAAGTTGCTCATTATCCTTGGGGAGTTAAAAATGTGTTTTGGCACCCTTTCCCCCAGGCTGTCCTTTCTTTTTGTCATAGAGTTCCTTCATCACTGAAAAAACATTCTGCATTTAAAAAAGCAATTCGTGACATCCTTTCTGGTTGTCTGTTTGCATTTAGGATTTTTCATATTGTGGTCTCTCTGGTGGCACTTGGGACGGGATTTTTTAAAAGGCTTGGGCACAGTCCTTCTGACCAAGGTAGATGTGGAGTAAGTTTATAGTGCCTTGCTGGTGCTATTCATAGTTGTTCCAGCTATCAAATAGCCCACATTTATCTGTACAATCATTAATATTATTTCTAAACAAACAAAACAATAGTGTTTAAGTTGTTCTGCTAGAGCCATCAGTTTGCTGATAAGTTAAAAATGTAAGCTGCCTACGTTGTTGCGTTTTTACGAGTTGCATAATTTTGTTTAACTAACACTTTTTTTTCCCAAAGCTGAATTTTATTAGTAATGCAGACTAGAATATTTCAAATAATTAATAGGGGTTTATTTCCAAAATCCCTTTTGTGTCCAGATGTATTCAGATTGCATATATGTAGAAGTATCATTACAGTAAATACTATATGAAGACTTATATCTTGTCCTCATGCCGTTTATGGTCTAAAAAGATGACACAAAAGGGAAAAGGATACTTTACCTCCATACTACCTGAAAAATTAGCTGAGATTTTACATACTCCTTTAAAGTCTTTTAGAGTATTTGTTCTGTTTCTGTATTAATGTTGTATGACAAAACCCTAGGGAACTAATGCATCAAATGCAACACACAAAAAATACTGTGGTGCCACAAATGTTTCTGCTAGCAGGCAGTCTATTTCTGAAGAATACTTGTGAGTCTCGTCATGTTAGAAGATGAAAGACTAGAGGCTAAAGGCAATAGAGAATCTTCGTGTGGCTTGGGAATAATGTGATTATTTGGAGTCTAATACACTAATAATTTTGAAAATAACAGAAAAATACAAGAAGTCTGAAAGAAAATTACTTATAATTGGCTTATCTAGAGTCTATCACGATGAGATACTATTACAGTAAAATTGCCAAATACCCTTACAAACTTGCAGCAGGAAAAGACCAATTTTGTATTGAAAAGTGTAAATAAAATTAACAATTTCAGACCTTTGCTTGGAGATTTTTACTTCGTTCTGACTATGCTGAGTTCCTTGTCATTGAAGAGACACAGCTGATACTATGCAGAGATAAATTAAATTTCCCTGATCTTCATTGCTGAAGCACATTTGGAAACCTTGATGTACAGACAGAACTGATAGCAGTTTTGCTTACTCCTGTCAGTACTCTCCCATACAGTCATTGTATACTTACAAGAGATAGAAAGAATTGCAGTTTTAAACGTTGGTTTTGATATCTTGAAAATGCTGAGTGCCTAAGAATTTAGTTACTCCCTGAGATTCTCTCAAAAAATGTCCCCTAAGCTGTATTGCAACGTTGCACAGGCTGGCAACCTGAGCCATAGTTCTTGTTTGCTAGAAAGGAAAGATTCTTCCACATGTGTAAGGCTGATGTAAGCCCAACCCCCCCAACTCCATATAAAATTCTCTAAAACACTTTCTGGCAAAAGAGAGACTTCAGGATGCAAACTTTCACCAGTGTTTAAGGGATGTTGCAGCTGTGGTTTATTTATTTCCCATGTACCTTTTGTTTTACAATGACAGCCAGTTACCCTAGGTTTATCATAAGACCTTTGGTGCCTTCCCCGTGTCTTGCCCTAACCCAGGCTCCACTCCTATCTGTGTAATCACAGTGAGCAGGAATGTATTACAGCTTTAGAAGTGACAGAGAATATTATGCCTAATGTTATCTCCTTCCTGGTCTAGTATGGAGCCAAATGAGTCTCACCTTGATCAGCGCTTTTATGAACAGCAAATATGACAGAAAGCTTTCACATCTGCTTAGTCCTCTCTTTTGTTTAGTCCTGCCTGCTCAGGTCTGTCCTGATAAAACTACATTAGGAAGTAAAACTTGTTCCAGGCTTGTGCTTGGTGGGTCTCAGCTCTGAGATACTGTTAACTGTAAATTTTCTGATAGCCAAACTATTAGACAAATCCATCACAAGAGAAAACCTTCTTCCTGTGCAGCTTACATACTGAACAAGTGAAAGCCATGGTCTAGATGGGAGTCATGGCTCTAGCAGAGTGCATGTATGTTTATTCACATGTATGCTTTGCCAGTGTCTTTTGTTGTACTGGACAGTGTACCAGTATTGAAAAGAACCATGCAGTTTATTTCTTTGGCGTATTAGATAAACAATTTTTATATAATGCAGTATGTGAGCCATATCTGTATATGCTGTTTTGATTTCCACATAATGTCAAAAACTATCTTCCTCAATCTTGCTCAATGTACACAAGGATTTAGTACTTAGGAGCTTAATAAGTAGGCAAACAACTGTTTTACCTTGAAAAGCAGATTATATTTACTAAGAGTTGAAATTCTCCCCTGAGAAATAATCATAAACACAGGAACATTTCTGTTGGTTCCTTTTGAGGAAATGTTTAGAATGCTAGTGTGTAAGCCGTGGAGGAGGGATATATTTCTGAATAATATTTCCCTTGGGAATGTTTTGGCTGAGGAAAAAAGCTTAAACTGGTACTTCACATTTTTCTAGACAATGTTCAGATATAGCTGCATAAAAGCTCATTTCATTCTGGTATATGGAAATAGACTTCAAATAAGTGGTTAAAAGGAGAAAAAGAGAAAATCTTCTTTCATAATTTAGACATCTGAGCAGCAATTTTTGCTGTCCTCTGTATAATGTCCTGGTACTTAATCATCAAGAATAAATTACCATCCTTCAACTATACTAATTTTCCCCCATTAGTTTATGCTTTTTGCTTTGTGTCACGACTGTGAAAAAGGTATAAGAACAGCATTCCATTTGACACTCAAAGTGATAATAGTCTGTGATTTGGGCAATTAATGTCGTAGTTCTAGGTCACCTGCTGATTTTGGGATTCCTAGTTCTGTATCACCTGACCCCCTCATGTGTCAAACCATGTTAGCAGATGTTAAACTCTAGGTATGTACTTCAGTGCTTTCCTGACTTTCAAGTATAACACCTTCAAGAGTGATACCTGTAAGATTTTATGAATATTATAGTAGAGGAAGAAGGTCATTGCAGAGAGAAAGTGCTTTTGAGAATCTTAAATTTGGACAGTTCCTTAAATGTTCTTTAAAATTGAACCAAGAATTTTACTTTACTACAGTAAGTTCTTAAGGGTTTATGATGTGAACATGGAACTGAGGTGATGATCTTTATGTAGTGCAGCAGTTTTGGAGGAGGTGCACTTGCTCCATTTTAGATCAAAGAAAGCTCCTTCTGTCTCTGTCAACATGTGCCTGGCTTACCTCTGAAATACTTTAGCCGTTCATTATTTATTTCACCTAAACTAATATTTGACATAGTTTTCAGACATTTCTACACTATACTGCAGTGAGCGATGGTCGTGAAAGGGTTGGTAAAACAAGCCAAATAAAAACTAAGAGGAGATGTGACTTTTTCTATTTAAAACACTAAAACTGTAAATACCAGAGAAGAGAAAGAACTAAAAAAAATAGTAGAAACAACAACAACAAATATACCTGGGTTGTAAATAAAAACTCAAACTACTTCAGAAGCAAATTCTGGAAAAAGAAACAAACTATTTTCAAGATAAAGCATGATCAGTTTTTTAAATGATTACATCAAACAGTTATTTAGTAAAAAGCTAGACCACATGACCCACAGTGCTTTTTTCTCCAGTATATGATGCTATTTTAATAGCTAGGTTATGACAGCTTTAATATAATTCTTTATTTTTCAGGCTTGGAAATAACAAAAGAAGTTTCTTACATGAAATGTTATTGTTTGAAGTAGGTTTATGAATCTGATGTGCCAGTTATAATATATTCCTGTTTACTAGGAAGTGTATATCATAAATATTGGAGTTCAGACTCTGTATTTAAGTATTAAACTATAGTTATGTTTAATTTTAACTGGATTTATAGAAAATATTAGACCACAATGTCATTTTTCTGGTGTTTTTCTGTTGATATCAGTGGTTTGTAATAACATCGTAGTTTTTAATGATTTTGCAGACTCCAGTGCAAATTTTTTAATTTTAAACTCTGTCCTTAGCTAGGACAAATGTAATAGATAAAAATCCAGGGGGACATCACTATTAGATATACTTTTTAAAAAATCTAAAAGCTATGTAGAAAGAAGTGAGAAAAAATTGAGGAATGGGAATAGAGGATGAACTGAATTCACAGGCTAATGCTAGTTGAGGGAATCAAGAAAAAAATAGGGATAAAGGGATAAAATCTTTTGCAGATATATATCGTTCCAACCTTAATTTAGTGATGCATAAAACCTTTGAAATGTTCAGTGGGCTTTCACTATTCTTCAGATAAATTTACTTCTTTTTAGAGTAAAATTTGAAACTGACTAAGAGAAATAAGCAAGTGTTTGGGGGGGTTTCTGCATTTCCTTTGCAGAGTTTGTTAAATACATAACACTAGCTTCTAGTGTTGCAAAAGAAAAAGTACTTAATGATGTGAGCTTTTTCAGCATGGACCACAAATGCTTATTTAAAAATACTTTGTCCCAAGCTTGAAAGCGATGCCTCTTTCAATAAACTTATGCTGAATATCCCACATGCAGATATGTTATCTACAATTATCTACTTTGGCCCACATCGCTGAATACATCTTTAAAGTGGCTTTTATCTTATATTCCCTTCTAGCTGGCATCTTATTCATTAAAATCTGTCTCCTCATGGTTGCTCTTTTTCTGCAACTTATCTTGCAGTTTGAGCTGTCCAGAATGCCAAATTCAGAAAAAATGTGTGAGCACAGGAATAATTCCTCCCTTCATGCAGGTACACAAAAGACAAGATAGGAAACAGTATGTTTCAGATCGACCCCTTTCTGAAACCAAGGTCTTGAGGAGGATCTCTAGCTAAAACCAGGACTAGCAGGGAAAAGAGAAATGTCTGGGAAGTGTTAAGAGGCCTGCAGGAACAGAGCCTTAGAGGTAAATAATGTTATACTGAACATTCATCCTCAGACAAAATGTTTTAAGGTGGAGGAACCTTCTAGAATTTTTCAAATGGGAAGCACTCGCTTCCCATTTCTTTTACCCATATCTTTTACAGATAAAGTTGAATAACACATCTACTATATATCTTTATTTGATCAGTTGGGTCCTGTCTCTCTCTGCTCTTCCTAATCCACAAAAAAATACGTTATTTTGTCTTGATGTTTTGTCAGGGCTTGGAGAGGAAGGAAGAGAGTCCATTGGTTGAGTGCCTGGCTATGTTTTTAAATTGTGTTAAACACAGCGAGAGTATCATAAATATCAAATGGTTTGGTTTTTTGTTTTCTTTCTGTTGAGCAGAAATAATAGTGAATGCGACAGAACAACAGAGAGCAAGAAAAAGTGCTCTGATAAAAAGTCACGGTTAATTAAGGATTTCTGGGGAAGGGGAGTTTATGTGGTTGTCTGACTTCTACAGGGAGTTGTTGGTGCCATCAGCTTTCTTTTCCTTTCTGAAATGATTGTTCTACCATATCATGGACATTTCCACGTACATATATATCTAAAGGAAAATCTGCTGATTACCGAGTTATCCATATTGATCTGTTTTAGCGGTATAGAAACACTTTTCAGATTTCTTTATTGTTTTCAGCACAACAGCTAGGGCAGTCAGGCTTGCTTTTAACAGCAGTAGAAACTGGGATCTCCTGTGCAAATTCATGTCAACTTTTTAATAGCCGTATTCACCAATCTCATTTTTTCAGTGCTCATTTTGGAAGAATGGTGTTTAGTAGCACTAAATCTCATTCAGTGTTGGGATGTATACTCAACTGCCTGGCCACATGCACCATAAGCCTGTGGTATGAACCATAGCACATGAACAGGAAAGAGCGTGTATGTGTCTCAAATGTAGCTCACATCTTCTACACAGGCAGCGGGCATGACAATTTCTGAATTTCTCATCCATGTCCATATGCAAGTCAATATGTACTTTACCATTGGTACAGGAAAAACAAACATGAGGTCTAAGCTCTGGCTACAGGAATAATTAACAGCCTGTTCGTGATGGCCCTTTTCCAAGCAACAATTTAGGAAGATGCAAGCTGTATTCGTAGGTCTCATACCGGCAGTTGGCTGCTCTTAGCAATCATCTTTTCCAAGACCTCTTCCAAGAAGTGAACTAACAGGTAAAAATAAAATAGCGTAACTTTCAAGGCATTGCTGAAGCTGAATATCGTGTTCCTTTTCCATAGAATTGAATATATGTTATAGGAAGAAAAAAAAAGACTCCAACAAGTTACCTGGTATTTCTTCTCTTCTTAGTTCTGTAAACAATGCAAACTACTTCAGCTTCACTCTCCTGATTTGTAATATCACTAAAATTCCTCAACAGAATATTTCCAGGAAATCACTGTAGGTCATTTATTACTGTACATAATGTGTGTGTTTTTGACAAGAAAACTCATATTTCTAAATTCTTTGATACTGATTATGAGATTTTTTTAGCAGGTTAATTTAATGATTTTTTTAAATGAAGCTGGCATACAATTTATAGATAGGATTTCAATAGCATACAGTGTTTATGTACTGCATCTATGCACCACTGGAGCAATTTCCATGATGCTGCATTCTTTTGTGGTGGCTGAGCTCAGCAGATGCTGTACCTTTCCTGTTACATGTTTTGTTTTTTTTAATTTTTTTTGTTTGATTTTTTTGCCTCTTAGGATTTGATACCAGCATTTTGCCAATTTGCAAAGACTCCCTTGGCTGGATGTTTAACAGGCTTGATACGAACTACGACCTGTTGTTGGACCAGTCAGAACTTGGAAGCATTTACCTTGACAAGAACGAGCCATGCACCAGGGCGTTCTTCAATTCTTGTGACACATACAAGGACAGTTTGATATCTAACAATGAGTGGTGCTACTGCTTCCAAAGACAGCAAGGTAAAAGATGAGAACGACCTGCGTATGTATATGACTGACCTTTTTATACTGGTTTGGTTTTTTTTACCATATTAAGATTACAGAGAACTACAAGCTCTTAAATGCTGTACCATGAATTTGTGTTAAGGTTTTTGACCTATTGTGAATACCTAAAATGAGGGGGGAGGGAGGGAAACAACCCAAGCTAAATGGAAAGGCTTGCTAGAAATTCAAGGATTCTAAATAAAATGCAAAACAGCAGCCAATGCTTTTACAGCAATATTGTTACTCTTGCCAACTTCCAGTAAGTAGGCAGAGGAAAGACCAAAATAAAGAACAAAATTACTTAAATTATTTTTTCCCAGTCTAATTTGCCTACATTGTAAAATAAACTTTTTTGTTCCTAAAGTAGGGCATCTTAATGTTCTATTTTGTGAGCCTATTAAAATAACTGAATGAACATTATGGATAAAGTTATTTCCCGTCATTTGGACCTAAAACCAATTGATTTTTACTGCGTAGATGAATCTCTTGTTAATGTCCTGATGTGATTTGGTTAAACAAACACACACACACACACAACCTATAAGCATTATTTTCCTGAGGATCATTTAACACTTTTAGATTCAGGTGAGACATCACATAAATTATATAATCAAACTAATTGTAATAAATCAGAGAAGTTACTCATTAAATACTGGCTGAAACTGGACAGAATTGCCCCTTCATTTTTCTTACTAACATGAGGGAAATTTTCAAAGAGATAAATAGCAACCAGGGTCCAAATTTCTGCTGTAAATAGAGGAGGTAAGACCGATTTGGTGGAAAGTTTGCAGTCAGTCCAGCTGTTTTGAAAATTCTAATATCAGTTTTCAAATCTCACTTGTGCCCTTAAAGCTCTTGTGATAAGTTCCCGTTAGCACTCAGCATCCATGGTTTGACTCTGATTTCTGTAGAAATAAAGATTTCTATCATGCCATATCTGCTAGTTGTAAATCTGAACAAAAATAAAGCTGTACTTCTGTAGATACATACTAAATAGCAGACGACTTTTCTTTGGTAACTTTATAGTTAAAAAGTTAACAATCTTTCAAAACACATTGTTTTTATAGTAGGACAGTATTTTGGCATTTATTTTTATAAGCATGTATGTACTGGTAACAAAATTAGTAAATAAAAAATAACCTGTCCATAAGTAAAGTAGTTCTTAAAGAAAAGAACAAAAACCACATTTTGTTTGGTTGCTTTTAAAATAAAAAAAATCCACCACCAGATTCATTTCAGCATAATGTATAAACGCCCTTACTCTTTGGAGGGCAACATAATTCTTTTCAAATGTCAGAGAAAGTACAGCACCTAACATGTGGCCTACTGTGGTCCAAGGTTCGTCTACCAATTGACTCTTCTACCAGTTTCATACAGGGCATTAAGAAAGCACTTCCACAGATTAATTTCAAGTAGTTTTGCATTCCATAGCCTATAAATAATTGTTTGTTTAACTTATTTGCTCAGTGTACCACTATACACAAGGATGGGTTCGTAAAGACTGATCCAAATGCTGCTGAATTATATTAATCGTAGCCTGAAGGCTAAAAATCTGTGATCCAGCTTTCAGTGACACTGATTCTCCAACACTATCAAGCTTTTCTTCCCTTTTTACAAGTGTCCTCACTGTCTTGACCACGGTGTTGTGATAAGGTGCTGATTTAAAACAGATTTGATAGCTTTTGATACCACAGCGTGTTTGAGCATATAGTAAAAATATACATCCTCAACATTGTAAACGAGGTGAAATCTCAGTTCTGGCAATCCCTGCACATTAAACGTGCACTTCATCCCTCCAGATTAACACTGTCAACAAAATCTGTGGTGTTCTTCCTTTTTGAACATGTAACGAGAAAGAAAAGGTTATAGTCTTTTTTCTCACATCTTAGCTCTTGCACAACTCTGAGTCTTAACTCCCTAGTATATTAGTGACCCATTGAATTATCTACTCATAACTTGCACTGTTATGCTAAACTTTATAATATGTTCATGTTTGGTTGTTTTACGTGATTGAACCATCTAAATAAGGCCTTTAACTAGACCTTTGCTATTAATATCAGAGATGGCTAGATAGGGAAATTCAGAGGCTTCTTTCTGATGTTTATTAAAATAAGTCGATATTAACAGACTGCTTCAGGCCACCTAGACAGCTCACTCTATTCATGGGGCTTAGTAGATGCTTTCTGAGTGGAGCCACAGTTTTACAGCACAACTATTGAATAACTGTGTTCAAGCGAATACAAAATTTAGCCAATAATATAATAGAACCTTAGAATCTTAAAGGTTGGAAGGGGCCTCAAGGATCATCTAGTCCAGCCGTCTCCCCACCACCTATTACCTACTAAACCATGTCCCTAAGTACCAGATCTAACCTTTCCTGAAAGGCACCTAGGGATGGTGACTCCACCACCTCCCTGGGCAACCCATTCCAATGCCGAACCACCCTTTCCAAGAAGAAATTTCTCCTAATCTGCATAATATTGGGATAGAAATTCCATTGTGCTTTTAAAATTACTCAAGCAAATACTATGTGTTTTATCCGAGAAGCCCTTTTAGCTTCACAGATCAAGACTGTCAGGATCAGACAAGTACTTGCAACTCATTTTCAATTTTTCTTTTTGCCTAAGTTCTGTGATGAAGCATTGCAGTACACTAGATCCATTACTGCACATTACTCACAACTTGTTGTCAATATAAGAAAGTTCTTATGAATACTTATGTCAGATCTTTCTTGCTCAGAGTAAGATCTTTCCTGTAGTAGCTGTCCCACCTTGACTGATGCTTAAACACTTACGTACAGTTCAGTAGCACTTATTGCATTTTTTCTTGGCCTTATTCTGATTTAAGTGTAGTTTAGTATTTCAGAGATACATCCAAGACACTATAATACATTTCTGCAATACTTCAAAATCTACGCGTTGCCGGTGCTCTTTGCAAGTCTTCCTGTACACTTTGGTCGCTGTTGCCCTCTAGTTTCAACTACAATTCATGCAAGTGCTTCAGTGCCCATATTCAGAACTTATTTTCATAGTTGTTTGAATGCTAGCTTGAAACTGTAGCGCATATCTAAATGGTGCGGCACTTGCAGTGGTGATCTTTTTATAGGTCAAGTTTCTTTGTGCCAGTACTTCATCATTATTACAGCCTTGATTTTGTTGCATCACTGCCTCAAGAGTAGGCGAATACCCAGTATCACTGGGAACGTTGATGCTTAGCACCTAAGTATGTCTTTGCTGCAGGTATCTGCATGGATCTATTAGTCCAGCACTTCTCTAGATGCCTTTTTCTTGCAGGCTTTTCTGTCTGTCAAGGCTGGAAGACATAATTATGACTTTAAAACTAGTCCATCTTACAGAATAATGGCAATTACCATGATTCGTATTTGTCCTATCAGTCTTTTCAGGTTGCAGAACTTCAAATATGTTTATAGATGGTTCTGAAGAAAGATGTAATGGGCCTTAACACAGAATTGAGGTCCCCAGAAAGATTTCTTGAAGTGCTGTATTGATGCTTCAAATCCCTAAAGTTCAAGCTGCGGTTGACCAAGAACAATTATTATATTTGACCCCAAGCACAGGCAAGGCACAACAGGGCAGCCTAATATGCAGTGGACTATATGCCAGAAGCTAGGGGCTCTGCCAGATATTAGCTACCCGATAGATGGAAAATCACTGGTTTGTAACAATACGATGGAGAATCTGTGAAAGCTGGAGGCTCAGTATGTGGGAGGCAGCTCCTTGAATCTGCTAAAAGTTTTAGACGTTCCTTGTCAAATCTACCAGGTTTACGCTCATTGTTCTGTTAATGTGCCTCTTTTTGGTAAAGCAAAACTTAATTGTCCTGGCCTTGCAGCAGCTCTTGACACAACTGAATATTGATGTCTGAAGGGCCAGTATTATAATGTGGGGTATTGTCCTGTACTTTGTGCTCTTGGAGTACTGCAGAACTGTGGATGGCTGCTGTTAAGTGGTTTATGAATCACTCACAACAATGCAGTCATATTGTCAGAAAGACAATTCCTGCCACATCTGTGCAAGTAGATTAAGGGTGAAGCTGATTAGATCTCTTATTTGTATTCAGATTATCAGAAAGACTGATGTCGGATTCATTTCTATTTCAAAAGAAGCCACCACACTGATTTTTGTAAAGGACTTTTTTCTCCTTGGCTCAAGACTCCCAAAAGTTGTCCAGTGACATTGCTTTTGATTATTGAAATAAGTTCAGAAATGTAAAAGAAAGCTTTTCCAAACTCAGGAACTAACTGGAAAATAAAGAGGGAAGCATTATGATTTGGAGAGAGAGGAAAAAGGATATCCTGTGAACCAAAAGGAATTGGTTGAACTTCTAGCTTGCCATTCTCGTTGACAGTTTTAAGCACCAGAGTGATTTAGTATTGTTAAGAATTTTTGCTGCTTTTATCCTGAGAAGCAAAGCTTAAGTGTGAATCTTGAAGACCTAGCTTCTGGGAAGAAGAGAGTTTTGGGTAAGTAACTTTCACATATTGCCTTGTTACATGTTGGTTAGTGATACTCCTTTTTGTAATTGTACCACCAAAGATTTATGGCTGTAAATGAAGATTTATTTTTTTTTTTCTTTGGGCATAGTTCATGATTTTTACATTTGCAAATGTTAGCATTCATGTGTGCAACTCTGTTTCTAATTTAGGATGGTTTTTTTCCATAGAACAAAATAGATTTGTTTTTTTCCTATTTGACTAATTCTTCTCCTTTAGCATAGTTCCCATCATCTTTGAAAGACAGAATATAATAAAATCATTGAGGTTGGAAAGGACTTCTAAAATAAAGTCCAACCTTTAACCTAACACTGTCAAGTCCACCACAATCATAGATCCTTCTAGCCTGTGGTACTTGTGTACATACATATTATTTTTTAGATTACTGGTTAATTGGAAATACCTGTGGTTTAAGAAGTAATTGATCCTCAGAATGTTGTACAATTAACTCTTTCAATATCAGGAAAGACAGAGACCTTAGTTTTGAAACGTAATTAATATCTTAGATAGTGAGCATGATCATCAGCAAAGGACTTCTTACAACAACAAGTGGAAAACTTTATATAGCCTCAGCAAATACTCAAAGACTAAATACTTAAAACCCAATACCCACCCAATAATGTTGAGTCCCAGTCTGGAAAGACATCTGTTCAAAATTTGTTTCTGGCACTAAGACTCCTGTGAACAGTGTTTTAAAGGTAGAACATACTTTTAAAGCCTTCAGTCTAAAAAGAATCTTACAGATTTTGTGTGAAAACCTGGCCCACCAGAGCCAAGGCCACCCTAAATGTTAAATTTCTTTAAATGTATGGGATACGTAAATAGAATTTAAAATGTAAAGCAAAGAGAAGTTAACAGCCTGCTGTCGGTAAGGGGTTATTATTGTATTGCAGTTTCTATTTATTCTGTTAGATTAGAGCTCATGAATAATACCAAAGGCCTATTGGTATATCTAGGCTATGCTAGCCAAGGGGCTCTGTATTCACCAGAAATACATTTTTGAACCCCAGTTCTTCTAGGCATTTGTCACCAGAGTTTGAGCATTTCCACAAAAGAATGTACCTCATGTATTAAAATATATTCCTGATGTTCCTGCACTCCTTTGTGCATCTTGTGCTGCTCTCAGCTGGCTAAAGGGTGAGCACTCATGTTTTCCTTTAGGAGGAATTCAGGAAAGGCTGCTTTGGACTATCACCACTCAAGTGATTTTTGCCTACCCATTGCCCTATACAGTGACTGGGTTCTGGTCTAAGTGTGTGTTTCATCGATAAGCTAGGCCGGTCCTATTCATCTTTAAACTAGCTTACAAGATATTTTTTTTCTCCTGTTTGCATGGAAAAAAAGTAGTTTCACTGTATTTCAGAAGGGAGCCTTGAGTTAATTGCATGGCAAAATATTTTCTAAATAATCAGAATTTGCTAAGACAGAAAATACATTTAATATTCATAGAATGTGAGATTTTAGTGGGATGTTATCAGAATATTGTCTGGGAACAGTATAAGCTAAAGACACATGCACGTAAACTCAGTAAAACCACTGCTGATTCAGAATTCAGAGAAATGCCTTTGTGTTACTGGTCTAATGTTGTGCACAATATCAGTGTTCAGAGATTAGTACTTTGCTGTCTTTGATTTCTTCACTTCTTTGGCAGTAATGTATACACATTCACGTCTTATTTCCTTCCCATTCTTGGGGCATACGGTGACTTGCTTTTATAGACAGTAGAAAATTAAATGATTCAGAACTGGTGTAAGCCATAACTCTGAAGAATGGAAAACTGAATTTTGATACCTATTCTGCCTCTTAGAGACGTCTAAAGCTTGGCCACTGTTTTTAACTTAGTTTGCTGACACAAAGCTTTGTACCCATGAGATTCAATTGTAAATTGTTGCAAGAGAATCTCAATCTTGCAGACTTCAGTGGAGAAGATCCTTATTTTCTTAGTGTTGTACATGAAATACAAAACTTGAACGTGACTTCTAACAGGGACAAAAGGGAAAGAATTCAAAGAGCCATCCTGTTTCTAACCAATGTGTGAGGCAAGCTTCACAGTCACACGCTTTCTGTAGACTGATGAAATAGGGCGTGATAGAGTTACTGTTTTGGTCTAGCATTCCTGGATCCTCCAGACTTGTGACTAGATATTCACAGCTGGGTTAACCAGGAGTGGCCTTCTGCACAAATCCATGGTGCTCTAATTCATAATTCTGGAGCTGTAGCAACGTGCAGTAATTCTTTTATTTCAGAGCTTAGAACATGACTACTAATGGAGGATTCGTGTTTTTCTTGAGATCAGTAGTTAGAGTGACCTTAGAACATAGCAAACTGTGAAAACTTAGACATATACTTTCTTTCCTAGATACAGTGTAATCTGTTTAACATTTTTTATGTCATTTTAGACCCACCTTGCCAGACAGAACTCAGCAACATTCAGAAGCAGCAAGGAGGAAAGAAGCTCCTAGGTGAGCCATAGATCATTCTTTTGAAGGTTTTATTGCTTATATAAATAACCCTAGTGAAACAGCAACATAAAATCAATATTAATCCAACAAAGATAGACCACGGTAAATTCCAGCAACAAAATTTATGACGTTTTTGAAAGCTATTAAACTTAGTTTTATTACCTTACCTACCAAAAGATATTACATCTGTTTTATTACCCTAATAGAATGTACGTTTTTGCAGTTATAGAGAGAACAGTCTAAGGCACTCCTAAATTAGTATCTCTGCTGATCCTGTACCTGTAATGTTCTTGAAGTAATTGAAATCTTTGTTGTGAATCAGTTTATACTGTATCGATATCACTTAAATGTAAAATCTTCATTTTACTGCTAGCCACTGTATAAAAACTGCAATAAAAGGCTTGGCCCAAAGTAGTCAAAATTGTATTTCTGCTCAGGATGGTTTCTGACGACAGCTATACATTTCAAAATGCTTTCGTATGAATGCTTTTTTCATTGTGGTTTGTCTACCTTTTATGTTTCTTTCAAAAAGTCTCCGTTTGTTCCAAATGAAATTCAGCCTTAGTCAAGTCACTGCCTACAAAATAAATCCCTGATGGTGTCTTTTCACCATCAGGGTAAATTTCACATTCTTTTCTTTCATTTGTTTTTGATAGAATTGGTGTATTACACTGCATTTGTCTTCTTTGGTGGGGTAATTAAATATTAGTGGGTAACCAAATGGATTATAAAATATATATTAAATAAAAATAGCTTCTAAGCCTTGTAGCAGCTAGCTTGTTAGTCTAGGAATCCTGGCCCTTATCATTCAGACTTGTTTGTACTCCACAGATTATGGAACATCCTATTCAAGGTTGGGTGCTATATTTGAGCCTTTTCTCCAGAATACAGTGAAGATCTTGACTGAGACATTCAGGGAGTAAGAAATATGTATCATGGGATCAATGAAAAATTTAAAGGAAGACTGGTCACTTTATTTCTTGAAATCGGTCCAAAACTGACACGTGTTATTTTTCCTGCCACGTTTGATAAATTCAGTCACTTTCTGCTTAACTGAATTTAGTAATAGTAAGTCAGTCAGTGTAGAGTCTGGGATGTGGGAATAGCAAAAGGTAGTTACTTTCTGCTATAATTGTTACATTAGCCAAGAAGTGGATTTTAACATTCTTATTCAATATTTGTATGTCATAGGGCAGTACATCCCCTTATGTGATGAAGATGGGTATTACAAACCAAGCCAGTGCCATGGAAGCCTAGGGCAGTGCTGGTGTGTTGACAGATATGGTAATGAAGTGACAGGATCCAGAACAAATGGTGCGGCAGAATGCGGTAAGTTAAGAACCCTTTGTGTCATTTGGTTTAAGGGTGTTATTCCCGTTGATTACCAAGCAGATTAGATTAAATTTCTTCAGTAAAACACAGGTGTGGAACCCAACTACATGGATATTGAAACAAAAAATAACAAATTATAATTTGTTATTGTTATTGCTTCATTATTTTTTGCAACTCCTATCACTGTGTCAGCTCTTAATAGACCTCATATATGTGCTTGGCATATTGTATATAAACCTAGGGAAAATTAATTATCTAGAGCAGCATTAGACAAGCCCCAAAATGTTTGATGAAATCCCTTTGGGTAATCAGCTTGCTAGTGAATTCAATTTGACATTTTTTTTTCAGTTTATGTTTGAGGGAATTGCCAAAAGTTCCTAGCACACTAAATCTTCCCTTGTTTTTCCCCTCCCTGCAGCTCTGTGCAAATTCTTCCAAGAATTCCTATGTCACCTTTATTTGATGTCCCAGATACAAAAAATGGCCATAAAATATTTTCCTTTTTTAAAAAACAAAAGTCTTATATTGCTGCTTTCCACTTCTTATACAACAAAAGAACATAGCCTGAAACAAAGGGTAAATTTAACATCGTGTTTGACATACAAGCTCAGGCCTATTGTCCATCTAAACAGGATCCTTTCTAGATAAGTGGACAATTCCAGGTAATTCAAGATAATATGTAAGAACTGAACAATAGACAGTGTATATTATTGGTAGTCCTTATTGTCATCTCTAAGTTGGATTTAAATCGCTTTCAGTTGTTTCTGGCATTCACTGTAGGTCTACAAATACATAAAATTTATCTCCTTTTCTTAACATTGAGAAGTTCATCCCTATTTAAGTGGCTTTCTTTTAAGACAAAAGAATATTCATATTATTTATGTTTTATTTCTATGTCATACTGTGTAATTTAAGTAATTGTCCTGAAACTAAATATTCTGGTGTGCCTTTTGTATGTTATATATATATTATACTATAAATATGTAGTGCGTCTTCTGTGTCTTTTCTGTAACTATCCTACCTTTTTAGCTATCGATTTAGAGACCTCGGGTGATTTTGCCTCTGGCGATTTCCATGAATGGACAGATGATGAAGATGACGAAGATGAAATAATGAATGATGAAGATGAAATTGAAGATGATGATGAAGATGAAGGAGATGATGATGTTGATGATGACGATGATCACGATGGATATATTTGATTGTATTAGGGGGTCCATGAATTGTACCTTTCTAAAATTCACGAGATGACATTTCATAAAATCCCTTTGCTCTCCAAGATCAAAAGGATTCTAACAAACATGTATATTTTGTATGATTGTTTCAAACATTGCAGCTGGAGTCATAGACTTTTTTGTTTAAATAAGAATAATTATATTATGTGCTTTTGAGTTTTTAAATGCCTTTGTGCTGAAGAAAACACATTGGAGTTCTAGCCTGAAGAAATGTTATGTGCTACTGAAAATATAAACGTGCAAAACACACTATAGAGACAACCAGTCTCTTTAAAACTCCGGTGAAAAGATATTTGCCCTTACTTGGAACTGTGCACGTCCTCTTCAGAAAACATACTGTAACTTAACTTTAGTTCTGTCAGTGTTTTAGGCCCTGCAGGCTTTGCAAATTGTCCATTTAATAAATCAAAAGACTACTACAGTAGAAAAACATTGGTGCACAAGTGGCATCTCACCAGCCTTTAATTAACCAAAGGTATGGAGAAAAATTACCAGGAGGGGAAAAATAAAGCAAAGACCTCCTTTGTGTTTGCGTTTGTAGTTATGTTTTTTATTAGGAAATGGCTAGGTTATTGAAAGGATTTTTCAAAAGCAGTAGCATGGACAGGCACCAATTCTATCATTCTACAAGTTTTCTCATCCTTAATTTTTTTCTTTCATGTCAAGGTCATATAGGCTTTATCATTATTTACTCAAACATCTCTTCACCCTTTGTTGTTTCTCTGTATTTCTCTCTAATCAAATTAGTGTAAAGTATTTTACATGGGGAAAATAAATTGCTTAAAATTATATTACCTTTATACATTATTGTATTTCAGAGTATTGGCATTAGCCCCAAGGTAGTTTTTAATAAAGGTATAATGATACTTTTTATTTTCTTAATTCAGGAAATAGTTTTGCATCTTTATCTTAATTCATGTTTTCTGTTATTAGTGCAGAAACTTAGAGAACGTATTGTAAAGGTGCCTTGCAAAATAGAAATAGAGAGGTTTTAGCATGCATACCAGTATAGGATGTTAGGCAATAGCTAAGCACACCCAATTACCAAATTAATACCAGTATAGGTACTGCTGCTGGAATGAAGAAAATGGGTTATTTTAATTTTTTTTTCCTATTGTTATGTAATTACCATGTGGACTAGATTATAATTATTGTGTAGAGTAGCACTTAAGATCTGACTGTAGAGCAAATTACTTTAATCACTGTATTTATGTTAGCATGTTAATTAATTGTGTAGACATTTTGGGACTCCACCATCTTCATTCATATCATATCTATTGCTTTCTGCCCACAATAAAATTGACGTGACCTGTATAATGTAATATTACAGGTTGCATAATTTCAAAATTGGATCACTGGTTTCCCATCATTAATTAAAAGGAAAATCAGTTTCTTAGTTGAATTGATTTCTACACATTAAATACTAAATTCAGTGTTTATCCTATGTAATATTGAAAAGTATAATGCATTTTCTTTTTTACTGTTTCTGTATAGTTTGCAAAATAAAGACTCTTGTAACCAACCTTTGGCCAGTATAGCCCATCATTTTCACTTTTTGCATAGTTTGAAATTTTAAAACAGGAAGAATTCTTGTTTCAGATACATTTCACCTATTAAAATATGTATTTATTTGTATAAAGCCATTTATTAATGTTTTATTTCCAGTAAAGAATTTTTGACTAAGACAAAATCCATAGGGAGCTTTTATTTTCTGTATTTTTTCCTGGATTTTCTATAGCTTTGTTATGTACTACTTTGACATTGTCTTCATTACATAGTAAATAAGAGAGATTTCTTTTCAAACTCTGTCTAATTTGTGGGGCATAGTTGTATTATTTTCTTAAATAAAGTAGTTAAGAGTTTACCATTCCAATATAGTGGGATTTTATCAGAGAACAGTTTCTTATGGCTGAAATTAACTGATATATGAATTGATTTTAAATAAAGAAGCTAAAGAAAAAATGTTGTCTTTTTGGCTGATGTAGCAAGTATTGTTATTGTTGGGTTTTCTTCTGATGTGACAAATGGTCATTACATGACAAACTAAAAGTGGATTTCATTAAAACTGGTGATATTCAGAGAATTCAAGTATGGAAAGAGAAGTCATAATGTATTTAGCCTAATGGGATTACAGTATGAAGACCATTCTAAAATGAACTGTCATGCAGAAGAGCACAAAAATATTTATATTCTTTCTTCCCTGAAAATTCCCCAGTGACCTGGAAGAAGAGGGAATATACATGGATTTTAGTCCCTGCGTATCAAAGCTACCTATCATAAAGTTAGAAGTAAGTCAAGATAGCTAAATTTACTAAAGAACAATACATATTCAGGGTCATTTTGAAGAATTTTTGTCGTCCAGAACTGAAACAGCAAGAACAAACACTTGAATTCTTTCTCATTCATGAGGAGAAGCCAGAGAAGAGATTGATAGTGTGAGATTTCCTTTGAAAACTTATTTTCTTTTTTAAAAAATAGGTAAATTTGTCTATGGATTAATATTATGGTGTTGATTTGCTTTCATGATACAAATGAACTGGAAACTACTTCACTGCAGCATTAAAAGAAATTCATTAAATCAGGAGCAGGTAGAACAAATAAAGGCAAAGGCTGATAATATAAAATCACTAAATAACTAATGCATTCTGAAGCTTTTTCCTTCTTTCTGTCATATCCAGAAATTTGCACAGAGGTATGTCCTCACAGGTACAGTCAGGCAGAAAGCAGTAAGGAGCCCTTGATTTAAAACTTCACGATTTGCAGCTGAGGGAACTGGGCTTGTTTAGTCTGGAGAAGAGGAGGCTCAGGGCAGACCTTATTGCCCTCTACAACTGCCTGAAAGGAAGTTGTGGCGAGCTGGGGGTCAGCCTCTTCTCGCAGATAAATAGTGACAGGATTAGGGGGAACGGCTGCAAGTTGCCCCAGGGGAGGTTCAGGTTGGAGATGAGGAGAAATTTCTTCTGAGAAAGGGTGGTTGGGCATTGGAACAGGTTGCCCAGGGAGGTGGTGGAGTCACCGTCCCTGCAGGTGTTTAAAGAAAGGTTGGATATGGTACTTAGGGACATGGTTTACTGGGTAATAGGTGGTGGGGGGACGGTTGGACTGGATGATCCTTGGGGTCCCTTCCAACCTTTATGATTCTATGATTTGTTGTTTTTTCTTGACCTTATAATTGTTCACATACAGATACATACAAATATACAAAGATACTGATATAAGTTTGGAGATTTTCAGGCACAGTGATTAATCTTTGTGCTCTTCTGAGAATGTGTGGAATTAAAATTCTCAGATTCACTGAAAATTAAGACATATCGAGTTCAGTGAAATCAATTATTATGTAGACTTCGAAGGGAATATTTCAGATCAAGCCACACAGGTTTGCTTAGTCTAAAAGCCGATGAGTTAATGTTGTTAGTTTGCTTGTACAAAAATAGGGTGATTGTACAAGACTGAGGAAGATGAATCATAACGATAGTAAGAAAATTTTTACTTGTTTTGTGCACATGGGCAGGAATTAGATTTCTTTTATTATTATTAAGAACTACAGTGGCCAGGTGGAATAATAAAAGTTTATCAGAAAGTGGATTAATTTTATGCTTCATAGGAAATTATAAAGTATCTGTATTTACAGGTTTTCTTCATTAGAATGGTATATATATTTGTAATTACTAAAAGCTTTTAAAAATTTAATTTAAATAGAGCTGTGACAGCACAAGTTTATTTGAAATACAGTAGTCCTTTTTACTCTTCTACTAATCTAAATATATAAGTAGCAAATCACACACTATTTCATTTCAGCTAGCTCAGTGGACACTAGTTTGTTACCAAGTTTCTGTTTGAAGGAACAGATCATGATAAAAAGAACAATATAATGGATTGGAAGAATCTCCAACTTACCTAGTAATTAAAATACCAAAACTTGTGGGCTTTTGGTTGTGGAGCTTCTTTGTTTGTTTTGGGGTTTTGTTGTTTGTGGTTTTTTTTTTAAACCCTTTTCCTGAAGGCAAGTACCATATTGGACATGCAGAAGTAACCAGGAAACCCTTTGCCGTGAGCAGATCTGTGCTAACCCAGTGCCATTGTACTCTTTGTACAGGACGAGTGCAGTTTGCTAACTCGTTAATTCACCCAGCGAAATGGCAGTAGAACTTACTCCTTGAAGTTAAGGAACCAGAGCAAGAATGGGAAACAGAGTTGCCTAGCCTAAAAGATGACACCTTCGCTTGAATTTTTTTTTGTATTTCAGATGCTAATTGAACCAAATCCTGAAAAAGAGACTGCTGCACAATATGTCTGTCCTCTTGAAGGTGAGTTGTACAAGTGAAATGCGTGTGCCTATTTTTAAATAAATCTCTATGTTATAACATTAATAGTAATGCAGAGCGTTTTACATGACTTTACCAGCTTTCTACATGACCCCATAGAAAAATCTGCTTAAAAACCATGCTCATGTCTGTAACCATTTTTCCCAAGGTGGCTCAAATGCATCAGTTAAAATCAAGATGGACACAGAGGTGGCCTGTTGTCCCTGTGTGCCCATAGCATTCACAGCTGCTTTGTAAACTCAGAATGTTCTGCAGGCTGCTGAATTAAAAAAACAAAACAAACAAAAAAAAACCCCAACACCCACATATCTCTGCAACTCAGGGGGATTATACTGCTCATCAGGCAGGTGCAGTTTTAAAAGAGCTGGCTGTACCCAGCACATGGCGCTGAGAGTGTGCTCCATGTGCTCTACAGGTCTTGCTATTCACATCAGATAGTCGTTTTTAGGAAGACTCAAAATCCTTTTTCGTTGGTTATTTACCTCACAAGCTTACGTGCTGGCAGGTTTCGGTGAGATTAGGTTGTCTGCTGGACTTTAGTTCCTGTGAAGAAGAGGAGGTTGGATCTCTTGTACTGTAACTATAGTGCTTCTGACTGATGTCCATGTGCCTGAGGGGGCTGGAGGGCCACAAGAAGTTTTACCAGGTTTGGGAGGGTTAGAACAGAGTAGTGATTAACAAAATACTTCGCTGACTTTGTTTGAAAGTTGGCAAAAATTACGGAGGTATTATTTTTCCTTATTTCTCAATAATAATGCAGTTACTTGAAAGCATACTGTAATTCAAAATCAACTGGTTTTGAGCATTATGCAAAACTTCTTTGGGACTTGCTCAGTTTTACTACTGTATATTCCGTTCTGCTGCACTAGTGTTAAGGAACTGAAACATGCTTTAATTCAAGATCTGTTGTATGAAGTTTTTTATTTATTTTCTAGTATAAACTTTCATTCTTGAAGAAAACAAAATCTAGATATTATTTTAAAGATGTCACCAGTATAAATCCAAACCAATTCCCCCAAAGTAAAAAATTACTATAACCCCATGTTTGGTTCACATCAGGCATACATTTTAAAATTGAGGCTTAAATGGTTAAAAACTGTCTAAAGGATTCTTACTGCTCTAATGTCTGTGGCAGCTACCTGAAAAGTACAGTTTTACCTATATGGAAGTTTATGTATTTTGTGTTGGGAAATTTTCATGTTTGCTCAGTGTGACGAAAAGGTTTGTGCAAAGCCCTGGGCTTTGTCTTCGTTGTAATTAATTGTGACCAAATGGATGTCACAAGTTTGCGTGTTACTGTAACTCAAATGAGAGGGTACACACTGTGAAATGACACTGTAACAGCACAAGTAATGATACCAGTCCATGTTTATTCACGTGCTTCCCTCAATTTTCCCATATGCTCAGAAATGACTAGTTTCCAGTGAAGGGAGGAAGCCCATGTTGAGTAGGGTGGCTCCTTCAGCAGTAAGAGGTCTGGGATCTGTCCCCTGTGTTCCTTGTCAGAACACAGAAGGGAGGCTCCTTTGAAGGCACAGCAGCTTAAAACGCGTGGTTTAAGTAAGACTGATTACTCTTAATAATTTTCTAAAGAAAACCTTCCAACAGTTTTAACTTACACCTTGAAAATGTAATCTTTGCTCATATGAAGACGATTTTATTAGGTTTAAAAAAACCCCACAAACAAAAACAAACAAAAAAAAAAACCCCTCAACCAAAACCGAAGTAGTAATTCTGTAAGACAGACAAGCTCAAAGGAAGGAAGGCAGGAGAAAAAACAGTGTTGGGGCAGCATCTATGTATTTGAGTAGCTGACTGATCCTAGCACTGAATAAAAGAAGTGTGAGGATTCTAAGTTCGTTTCTCATGCAGCTCTTTCCCCTCATAATTTCCCCACACACCTGTTTTTGTTAGGCTTTGCAGCTTTACAGCGTATCATTCACATCAGAAATTACACGAGAGCCGAGACAAGTTCGGTGTCCCACAGTGGCACGAAGCATCTGCAGGAATGGTGCCGTTGGCCAGCCTCGGAGCTGAGGGTGTGTTACAGGCACGTTAGGGAGTTCCTCAGAAGTAGTTTATAGCAGCTGTTTGCCCAGATGTAGTCTCCTACATCCATTACAAATGCTTGCCTGACTCAGTGCAGGGAATTGTCCAGAGTTGATGTTTATGTAGATGGTAATTTACTTAGATTCTGCTGTAAAAGTGGAATAATGCCATTGAAATTTGTGTATCTTGTCCATTAAGATAACTTGGGTTTTTTATGTCGTAGAAATTGTATTACTGTTTTATCTCTCTGCATAGTAACTTTCCTTTGAATCAGCAATACTGGCAGAAAAATCATTGCCGTCTAAGTAAATTTCCTCTATTAGTTTTGTAAAGATAAAAGAAATGTCAGTGCTGGCACAAGGTACATCTTAAGGCCAAACAGGTAATGAGTAGATGCCCTAATTTACAGTTCACTCCGATGATTCCTAGAGATGACTAATACCATAAGCACTAGCTGCCTGGTTAACTGTTCTCTGGCCATATTTAGATTTCAATCATTATGAGAAAGTGAGTGAAAGAAGCATTTTTCCCCCTTTTCAAATCTGCAATACATGTCTTTTACTGTTAATTAGAGGTCAATTTATCTTAAGTTTTCTCCCACTCTACAGCTCCTTGAATACCACTACGTAACAATGGGGGAAAAAAAGGTCTTATTCATCTTCGAGAGCAGGAATAAAACTGAATAAAATCCCTATTATTTGCTGCTGTACAGGTATAGGTCTTTTTCTTTCTATGTGCAGACAGGAACCTTGCCACGCAACCCCCACCACCTTTGACACAACAGCCTGAATGTCGCTACCGTGAGCGGCACAGGGCTTCAGGGAACCTCTGCTGCCTGGCACAGCTCCTGTCTGTGTTGTCCTTCTCCATGCTCCTGTGCAGCTGATGTTGTTATGTTGAGGCCTGACCACAGAGGGATCAGCTCTGCCGCAGAACAAAGATTTGCTGAAGGGGAGTTGCACAAGCCTGAGGGCTCTATGGCAGTGCTGCTGCTGCTTGCCCGAGCATGGTGGAAGAAAGGGAAAGATTTTTTTTTTTCTTGTTGCATAGTGAGGCAATGCAAACTGGATAGTCCCGCAACAGTGGCCTCTCTGGGCTCTGTACTTTATCTTCATAAAAGACATTTGCTCTGTCAAGTGTGTCAACTTTCCATTTCTCCTGGCTTGGACCATAAGCACAGAACAGCTAGTTGCTTTTCCTTACCATTTTATTTACCTCAGAAAGAAAGAAATATTGTGCTTGTGAGATTTGTTTCTAATTTTTCTTGTTAACTTCACCTTTAAAGTGTTATTGGTCCAGCTATTGTTAGAAAAATAAAGAAATGAGAGCAATGGGGAGTGTCCTGATTTTGGCTGCGGTAAAGTTAGTTTTCTTCCTACCAGCTGGTACAGTGCTGTGTTTTGGATTTAGGATGATTATAATGTTAATAACACCCTGATATTTTGGTTGTTGCTAGGCAGTGTTTAAACTAAGACAAGAACTTTTCATCTTATCATACTGCCCTGCCAGCAAGAAGGCTGGAGGTGCACAAGAAGCTGGGAGAGGACACAGCCAGGACAGCTGACCCAGGCTGGCCAAAGGGATAGTCCATACCATATGAAATTTCCAGAGCTCCCTGATATTTTTTTGTCATGGCTACGTTGCTAAGAAATAAGCTAAATTATGCAGTTTCAAGATGACTTTAAATTTTGAAATCATCCCCACTGAAAGTTAAGAAACAGTAAGAATATCAGCTACAGACAGGCAGAGATATGTGATCCAACATTATGTTCCATCCAGGCTTAAGTTATTTGTCAGCACCAAAATCCTTTCCAGGTTTTCACAGTCCACCTCATAGACTGTTTGTAGCTTTACAATTTTTCACTCAACAATGCATGTTTGGAAGGTGAATTTTTTTTCCCCATTTCTGAAATATAAAATGGTGTTTAGGCACTTAACTTTATGTACATGTCAGGGTCTAAATCAAATATTACCAGTCCAGAAATGGATAATGACTTAATAGATTTATACACAAAGTTCTTTGAAAACATCATTTGAATCCTCAATGACAGTCAAATAAGGCCAATTTTATCAGGAATTATTTGGGGGACAATGGAAAAAAAATTGAGAACACACCTCAAAGAACATTATTTATGTCACTGTATAAGCACACGCTGCTTCTTCTCTGTGCTAATCTCTGTGTCTTCCCTGTTTCCAAAGAATATAAAAGTTACAGGAAAGGATGACGAGGATAATCAAAGCTAAGATAGGTTCATGCAAAGAAGACAAAAGTTGGTATGCTCAGTCCTGGAGTAAAGGTGGTAAGTGGGGATATGGTAAAGTACAATAAAATCACAGGTGCCTTGGAGGAAGTGAATTATCAGTTTTTCAAATTCCGTTGAGTTCTGGAGGAGCCATGTCACATACCACTAAAGATATTCATTGGCTCAGGATAAGAATACCGACACACCTAAAATGGGACACGTTGAATCAAAGGCACCGATGTCCATTGGGCTTTACCTCTACCCTGTGGAAGGCTATAACAGCTGCCACTTAGGCCTAAGCTGCGCTATCTAGCAGACACTGCCTGGCAAATAATAAAGAAGGAAACAAATTAAAGTGGTGAATGGTTATGAGAATAGTTAATTTTTCTGTTTGTCCAGTGCAACAACATGTTCTTTAGTGTATGATCTAATTATGGTAATCTGAGCCCTTCCCTCTGAAGCTTACTAGACCAAATACTGTTTTTAGATGAGGTGCTGTAATTTCTTCCCTAAAGTAAATTCAGGTGGTCAACACATGGACTACACATGCACAAACCTTCAGCCATTAATGACGTTGTCGTGGTTGGGCCCCAGCCCCAGCCAAGCCCCCCGCAGCCGCTCACTCACCGCCCCGGCAGCAAAACACGGGGCAGAGTGAGGCAACAAAAGGGCAAATGGCTTCGAGTTGAGATAACGGCCGTTTAATGGGCCGACAAAGGGAGAGGGGAAATGACAATAGGGCTGCAATAATTATCCCGGGATGTAAACAGCCGCGGTAACAAACGCAGTACTTTACCGACCGACGCCCCGACAGACCAGACGGACCAGAGGCGCAGCCCGCAGCGAGCCCGTCCCGGAGCAGCCCCGGGCCCCTCCCGGCCAGTCCCTTTATAGGGGCGTGACGTCACGTGGTGTGGAATAGCGGCCGGCCCGGCCCGGCTCACCTGGCCCGGGCCTGAGCATTAACCCCGGCCTGGCCAGAGCCAGGACAGACGTCAATAAAACTGCCTCTTTTTGCAGAAAATCAATGCCTACAGCTATGCTTCTAGCCATTACTCAGGTGTCTTGCTCCAGAAAATGATTTCCAGTCGTCTTTGAGCTATGGAAGCATATAGCAGATCCTGACTTTCCTCCTTGAAGCTGTTGGAGAGAACCAAACCAGAGCTTTTACACATCCTTATGTACATCTTGTGTACATCTCCTGTGAGTCACCCTTCAAGTGGCATCTTCTCAGCAGGCTCATGAAACATTCAGTCAACACATCCTCTGAAGAAATGGTCTTGACTACAGAGGGAGCAGGTATGACTTTTAATTATACTTCCTCTAACTATGCCAAACTATAATGTGTTGTTCTCTTTCTCAAATGTGACTTTAGTGGGGAGACTGCTTTTTCATTGTGAAGAGCCCATTCACTGTTCTGCTCTCTTAGGCTATTATCTACTGAAAATCATCACAGCTAGTAGCTATCTGCTGCACAAGTCAATTCTCCATGCATCTGGGGCTATTCTCCACCTTCATTGCATCTGTTTTACCACTGCATAGTTCCAGTCTTCTAAGAATTACTACAGCAATCAGGAAGCTCCAAGGTTGCTATTGGTCTCAGTATTTCATATGCTCAACAGATCTCTTTCAGCAGAAGACACTTCACATATGATTTGTGCAGCAGCAGATGGCCAATTTCATACTCCTTGGGAGCTAGGAGTTGACTCAGAAAGTAAATGTTTTTACAAGTACTTCACACTTTATTATTTCCCTCTTGTCCTACCTTTTCTTTACTCTCACGCTTGTTCCTCTGTCTTGTTCCTTGAAAGAAGGCTTGTCAACTTATGGAAATTTGTCAAATGCTTTATAAAAAGTCCAAACAATCAGGCCATACATCTTGCCATTGTTGACCTTCATTGTAAATTCTTGAAAGGGAAATGTAGTGTTAGGCAAGAGCTCCTGGGGGACTTACTGCCCTTTTCTTTTATTGGTTGACTATTAGGACTGGGAAAGCCACATCCAGATCATCAGGGGGGGAAAAATTGCATGACCTATTGGCTGGAATTGGTATTCTGTGTAACTTCTTACTTAAGAATCTCATCCAGTAGTATTAAAAAATGGGTGGAAAAACACAAAGCTTTTCTTTCACCAATTTTTTGACATTATTAGCATTTGACTGATGTAAAGGAGTCACTGATAATTTACTCTAACGTGCTTATGAAGAAAAAGACCTTTATAGCAGTTCAAATGTATTATTATTTTTTCATGAGAAGTCGTTTAATACCCCACTCCTGTTAGAACCTGGATTTTTATTTCAGTCTTGGTTAAATGCTAAAAGTCTCTTTGTAACTCATTTACTTGACTTTATTATTACTGAGATTTTGTTACTTTTTCTTTCTCCCTCTTTTTTTTTTTATTTCTAGAAGACAAAATATATACAAACAAAAATTTATATCTCATATTTGCTTTAATTTAATTTTTTAAAAAAATAGTCTGTGGGTAACTGCAATTGTCACCATCTGCCAGATTCTGTAATGGAAGTAGTATAATGCCATAATGACAGTACTGGCAATATTAGGACTAACTTGAATTTATTATTAGCCTTGTTAGCACTAGGTAACACTGCAGATTTCATCTGGAAACCTTCTCTTACAATTTCCAGACCTAAAAGTTCTCAATAGCTGCCAAACTTCTTTACTAGTTAGAGTCAAACCTCAAAATTTTCTCATTTGGCACTTGCTCCTTTCAGATTAAGTGCATTTCTTCAATGTATACAGCTTCTCTCTAGGGACAAGGCCAAGTTCAACTGGGGTCAAATCTTGTTTATGTCCCCACAGGGACCTTGTAGAGAAAGGAGACAGATCTGTCCCTAAAATTATTATGAGTTAGTTGTTTTTATTTAGCCCTTTGGGGCTCCTTATTTTCTTTGGGTAGTCATTTATAAGACTGAATGTGAGCATCAATGCATGGGAGAGAAGAAAGATTGATATTGACTTCAGATTTGGGGTTTTTTTGTATGCATGTTTAGGAGGTTGTTTCTTCAGATATAGATCTCTACCAATGAAATAAATGTAAAATTTCCTTTAAAGACCTTTTTTTTCTCCCGATCTTGCCCCTCTCCTTATCACATTTGCTTTCTTACTTGGAATGACCAATGACCATCATGTAGAGATGGTGATGTTTTACACTAGCACTAGCTTTTTCTTAAGATTTGTTCTTTCAGAGTTGCTAATCCATAGTCCACTGGAAAATACCAATTTGGCATGCAGATACAGAACAGTTTCTGAGGTGTCATTCCACAAAAGTGTCAGTAAGTGTCTCTCTGCACTCTGCAGATTTAGGTATATTGATTGTGGTATCTCTGGGACACCAAAATGTATCATTTTCATTTTTGAGGAAAAAGTATAAAACTTCTTTTCAATGTAATTAAAAGGTAATTCCATTATTATTGTAATTTTATTTGAGTTTTCAGGGTTAGGATCAGGTTTACGATCTGTGAAGGCAGTGTCTTGTGGAAATTTTCAATAGTCAAGGATAATGCAATGGTTACTAACTTCAGAATGGGATTTATTCTATGAAGAGGTGATTCCAAGAAGGCTGTGGTAGTAGCTACTCTTGGATGAACATTAGATGACAGAACAAACAGAATATTACATGCATGTGTTTGCTGACCAGAAGATAAATTTTAGCTTCTTTTCTGTAGAAAAGAGTGATCATAAATTCTCCTTTGCAATGCACAAACAGGAAGGCCTTGTTTCTAGACAATGAAATAAATAAAAAGCAATAACTATGGTAATTAAAGTTTTTATTATGTAGCACATGTTCCAGATTTTGGTAAAATTAAATAGTTGCTTAATCGCCCATTTTGCTTTTAACTTGTGCAAAATACTGCATAAGTGTTAATGTATTAAATATTTAATGTGTGCTTTGCAATAGCTTGGAAAAATCTATCAATGTTCTATTTGTGTTTGAGTTCTGCTTCTGATCATATAGACCAGTAATCTTGTTAAAATCTTGACCACAAGTGAATGCCCTAAAAACAATTAAAAACCCACAACAAAATTATTTGTGATTTTTAAAATTATTTTAAGTTTTCATTAGAAATTAAAGAATCACAAATTACTTTCGGTTTGGTTTTTTTGTTTGTTTGTTTGTTTGTTTTTTAAAGTGAGCTTCATAATGTGTCTGGAGAACAGAGTTCTGAAATGGACCCAGAGAGGTGATAGAATCTCCATCCTTGGAGGCATTCAAAAGCCACCTGGCCATGGTCCCGGGCTACCTGTTCTAGGTGACCCTGCTAGAGCAGAGTGTTGGACAAGATGAACTCTAGAGGTCCCTTCCGACCTCAGCCATTCTGTGAAATGAAAAAGACACGTGTTGCTATTTGCTGTGAACTTCTGCCCTGCCCTCAGTGAATTTCAGAGAATAATGTCTATTAGGAGTTAATAAACAGATTCTTCCCAGTCAGGAAATCCCAACATCTAGATAGACTCAAAATTCTTTTAAGGCTGAGCTATGAATTATAATTCAATGCTTTTGGTTTCGTTTTTTTTAATGAAAAGTGGTGTCCCAGGAAAAATTAAAGTTGGCCAAATGGCTTACTAGCTAGTTCATTTGGATGGGATCGTCAGCTCAGGACTGTGCTATGGCTTTTACACAACGTTACTAAAAAAAAAAAATAATCTTTTAAATGCTGTGAGAATATAGTGACTGTGCTCCTGAGTAATGTGTAAGACCTGGATGAGGAGACATTGTTTTTGTCGTGTTTGGGGAATTTTTTTTTTTTTCATTTCTTTTTTAGTGGAGATAGGGGATATAGGAGAGAGATGAGATTTCCAGAAAGAAGTTTGAGAGAATCAATAGGCCAAAATTTGGTACAAATAAACTCACAAGACTTCCTTCCCCCCAAAATAGAACTGTTCTGTATAGCACATGTCATTTAGGATTTTTTTAACCTAAAAATGCAAGCAAACTGCTGCACTTGTCAAGGGTTACTACAGTCCATGCATCACTACTGTCCCACCAAACTTTATTCTAAATCACAGTTGTTACTATATAGATACTTCTTGTTGATCTGGCTGCTGGTTCTTTTAGAAAACAGTCGTTGCATTTTTTTACCGTTTCCATATTTGTGAAACTTACTGCTGTTTTCCATGTTTTGTGTCTAGGCATCCTGCCTGCTAATGGTTTTAATAATGAGCTTATTTCCCCTGCTACTTGATTTATTTCACTACAGATCTGACCTTAAAATAAATCTGGGATTAAAAATTTAATTTTATTTCACCATTCAGGAGAAGATAGCTGTAAGTTTGTTGGGCTCCTTACAAAAGAGATTTGAATTTCACCCAGCAATATTGGAGGAAATGTCACTAGGAAGCCCAGTGATAGGAGAGAGCATTCCTCTCCCCATTTCTTTAACACCAGGGCTCTCGGTAGCAGGTTCATAGTCAGTACGAAAGAAAGCGTTAGAGAAATCTTTGATTTTTTTTCTTTTTTTTTTTTCCTGCTGTCTGTCTTTATTAGGTACCTTAAATATTTATGGTATGTTAGCTGTCGGAAAAGAAAGGTTATTGTGGCTAAGCAATAAAGAGAATCAGGATTTGAGTAGCTCCATACTTCTGACATGTTTGTTAGTGACAGCAGGGACTGAGATAGACTGGCAGCATGCTGCGAGATCTCTGATTAAGTCTGTAGTCACAATGTGATGTGGCAGCTTAGGGATAAAAGAAGAAACTCTTTTTATATTCCTTCCAATGAAAAGAATGATTTATGGGATGTCAGGGTTTTTTTTGCCTATTCTCTACAAATTTTGTGACTCAGAAGCAAAATGCAGAAGCCTTTATACAATTTGCAAGTAATTCATCGTCTAGTAAATGGTATTTTTGTCTGAGAAAGAACTGAAGAATGTGTCCTGAGAAAAACTTAGTCTTGCCTTATTGCCTGAATATTGCAGATTGTACCCAAAACGTTCCTTGTAAGGTGAGTGCTACAGGTAATGTTTGCCTTGAGGTCAGATTCCTTCACGGTGGCATTTTTTAATGCCATTTTTGAGCCTCGGTCTCCCCCATGGTAGCTTGATGAGTTGCTACTGGACTGGTAGGAGAGCAAATTCTTAATTTTTCTACCATCCTGAAAAAAACCACCTTATATGGGTCTAAAGAACTTCCATTTGCTTTGCAGTCAAAAAAATGACAAATTAATGACAACACACAGAGGAGCATTTTATCACTGAAAACTTCACAGCCTTGAGAAGCTGATTTGCCTGTCAAATGTAAGAAAAAGAAGTCTCACTAATCCCTCAAACATAATAATTAGCAAGTTCTCACATTTTTTACACCTGAATTGCTGTAAAAAATACAGAAAGTGGTCTAAAAATAGCTTTAAAAAAATAAATCTCTCTTTTCTGTGTTAATTTGGAAATGCCCTGTAATGAAGTGTCTAGAATATATATACAGAGAAGCAATGAGTATCCATTACAGGAGGATTTATATTGGTTCCCTCTGTGTGATCCATGTTTGTTATCACATGCCACTTCTGGAGGCCATGGACAGCATGTGTCCCTTTAGCCATCCATCAGCACCACCATTGCTCTCAGCTGTCCACGCCTAACAGAATGGTGGTCTTTTTATTGCCACGCTGCTCTGCTGCAGGGTGAGAGAGTTGCACTGCATGGGGAGCTTGATCCTACTCCTGTTTGGAGCCAATAGCAGGTGTAGAAAGTATTTTTCTTTTCAGACTTCCAACTTCTTGTGAAAATATACTATGGAGAGCAAGGGAAAGGCAGAGCTGTACTTTTGGAACTGCGCAGTGATGTGCAGGGACAGAAATGCAGGACAGTGAGGGCAATGGCATTTTTGTTGGTCTGGTGAAAAGTTTCAGAGATATTGGTCTAATGACAGTTAAATACCAAATGCGAGTGGGAAGTCATTTAAATTCCCTAAGCCAGATGGTCTAATTCATCTCTCATTTAAAGCACTTCGATTTGAAAATTTTGAAAGGGACTAATGCTCAATTTTATCACTTTTAGTTATATAGAAAGGTGGGAGAGCAATTTATTTCATGTTCAGGATTTTACAGTCTGGGTGTATGAAGTGAGAACTTAACCACAAAGAATGTTCCAGCATCTCAGTGTTATAGTAATAAGCCAGACATGCCTTTTTACTTGTGCATTTCTGGTTCCAGATGAAAACCACTAGCAAAGCAAAATCTCCTTAGCCACTCTCTTTCTAAAACATGTAGATTTGTACTTGTTTTCTCCCTGCGACCTAAAGCAGGTGTGATGGATAGTGCAGTGATCCTGACCAGTTTGATTTTCTTTTTTTAAAACAAACAAAGACAAAAGCCTGAGTAAGTCCAGCTTACGCACAGATGAAGTCTCGAGACTGGTTAACTGACCTTCTCTAATGACTATGGGAAATCTGAAGTGGATTACTTCTGAACATCCACCAGACATTCACTCGCTGAGGAGCTGAATGTTTTCCCCTTACAGTGTTGACCGTCCTGTCGTCCAACTGTTTTGTAGTGAATGAAGTTTGAAGCCCAGGGAGACTAAGGGATTAATCTGTAGGCTGAGGCTTGCTTTCCTAAAATGCATTGCCATGTACAGATTTGTTTATCTGGAAAAAACACCATCAGGGTAAAAAGATTTTGTATTCTCTATAGTTACGAGGATTTGGAAAGGTTTACTGGGACCATGAGCAAAGAGATTGCTTGAAATGAGTTTTCTCTGGACATCTATTTACATTAGTTTAATGTGAAGCCTTCAACACATTTTATACAGGTAATAAACCCACAATAAAAAATGATCATTAGTTACTCTGACCTCCTCCTTTTCCAACCAGAGGTAATGTATTATCTGAAAGAGATTGTACATTCAGACATACATGTTCTGAAGAAAGAAAAATCCTGGACATTTTATGCATTTTTTGTTCATTTATTCAGGCTCAGACTTTGGTACAGAGTAGTTGCCTGAACCTGAGTCCCTTGGTTCTCAGTTTTCAAAGTGGAGTCGTCGTGCAGCTTTAAATTTTGTGCTATTTTGGCAAATTTATAAATGTGTAGGGACAATTTTACTGGAGGTTTTTTTTTCAAAAGAATTACCTGACCTTGATATTTTGGGGCTTACCACATAATAATTCTTTGATGGTCTCAATAAAAAGTTTATAAACTTTTTTTCTGGTGGACAGTCAATACTCCACACTCAGATTTACTGTGGAGTTCAAGAAGAGCGCTGCTTTTTGCTTAAGTTTCTCCCATGACTGATTTGCTAGGTAGCTGCATTCATAACACTCTGCTGTCTCAGCTTGACAGGCTTAGCACCTTTTTCTCTTCCTCTGAACTTCCTTAACTGCTGTTCTGGCATATTTCAGGCTTAGATACTTATAACTCATTTTAAAGGCAAACTTATAATGATATACTGGGAAAAATAGTTCTCAGCAGAATTGTCAGAGCTGGTGGTCGGCAGAATGTATGGATCCTTTTAGTAACAGGAAAGATGGCATCAATCTGAATGGGGCTGGCGGGGATAAAAATGAATTTTGACAAGCGAGTTCTGTCCTAGTATTCAGAAGCTGTTTCTCTTGGATCCGTATTTTAAGTCATTGATTTGTTACTGATAAGAATTACTGTTGATGGCTCTGATCCTCAAGGGCTTTGCCCTGCCTCAGATTACACTTTTCCTGGTGCATATGTGAGTAGTACTTACCTGGGAAGCATGGAGGAAAACACGGGTATGTCAAAATGAGCCTTAGTGTTACTGGGCCCCTGCCATTACAAGTTATTCTTCAAAATGGTGTTGTAGAGAAATAAAACATACCAAAGTAATTGCAAGGCTGCCATTAACATTGTGAGCTATTGCAGATGCCATCTGAGAGGTGAGTGATGAAAACAGAACCTCTAGCAAACATTTTTTTGCCACCTTTAGTGCCTCACTTAAGAAGCACAGAAAAGCAGTTAGAGTGTCTGTCTGTTTTGTCACTATCATAGTACCTTTCTAGTTATTTTCTTGTCTAGACATATTAAGGAAAGCGGAATAAACATAGATGTGATTAAAATCTCTAGCTATAGCGTAAAAGATGCATGAACACTTCAAGCCTGGTCTGTAACTCCTTGTGTGGCCAGTGATTACGTTACTTCGTGCTCTTCTCAACAAGCTCTTGCTAAAAGGTCTTGATGAGTCTCCTTGTAAACATGCCAAACCAGCAAGTATGGGGGCAAACTTGCTCCTTCTCCAACACTAATGGAAAAAAACCCCAGAAAATAGTGGCTTTTGCTCTTGTGCCAAGTCAGAATGTTCCTACTTGTGCTGAGTCTCCACACAGTGAAGGGTTTAATCTGCTGCTTCTAGCTTGGTAGTTTCAGAATACATAGAAGCTTTGGGGTTTATATGGGAACAAAAGAAAACAAAATGACAACAACAACAAAAAACCCCCCAAAAAACCCAACCAACCAACCAACCAACCAAAAAAAACCAGAAAAAATTTCTTACCAAAGTCCAGGCACATTTTTTAAACTTGTTTTTGAGACCAGTGAGTATTCTCTGATTTTGCACATGAAATTTTGATTGTAGTTGGGAAATAAAACCTGTACTGGGCTGAATGATTGTTTTTCTGAATTTGGTAGGGAAACACGACAACCTACAGCAGCTGCAGACTTCCTAATATCAAAATGCATATGGTTATATGCATTCACCTAAAAGAAACTCTGCTTGCATGCCCCAGGATAGCCCTTGCCTATCAGGTCAGTAACTTGCACAGGTCAGCAACTGTGCAAGCGCTGAGGACAATCAGCCCATCCTCAAGGAGTACTCCAGATCTGAACTAAACTGCTCATGTAGGTCCACTTCTCTTCTTTGTTTCCATTAATATATTGTCTGACAAAGTACCTGAAAGTAGCTTCTGAAGTGCCTGTGTGCAGGAAGTTTGGGTTTTTTCCCCTAAATACAGATGAAATACTTATAATGGTTACTGGATTGCGCTATTCATTCCCCATCTATCTGCCCAAAATGAGATCTCAGCTGAAGGAAAAACACAAAAGAAGGGCTTGTGTGTGAGAGAGTGTCTGAAGAAGGAGCATACTTTTCCTTTGGTTATTTTTTTTTTTTAATACTTGGTAGCACAAACACAAACTGTGAAGAATCAACAGTAGTGACTGTAGAATAGGGTGCTTGCTGAAGTGATTGGTACTGAAGACATATTCATCATCTTCTGAAGTTCAAGAACACTTCTTAAATAAGATCAGTTTGAAGAATCCTTCACTGCAGAAAATGATTTATCTGTGTGCAGTCTGAAGTGAAACAGGTTAGAGTTTACATATAACCCAGAATATTAAAAAAAAAAAAGATTATATATTTGGGTGCGTGACAGTAGGTGGACACTTTGAAAGTCAGAGATGTGCTCGAAAGTGAGAGTTATTAGGAACTTCTGGAAAGCACTCCCTTTTTTTGGCATATCAAAGACTTGTTTTGTGGTCAGCAGCTGACATCTGTTTCTGTGTACCGGTATATTATAAGTAGCTTTTCCTGCTTTCATCTAAAGACTAGAAGACAATGCTCTAGGGCCAAATCTTATCCTGAGTTAAACCACTGAAGTTAACGAGCAAAACTCTTCTCTGTCACATTAGTACACATGCTGCCCTGAAACATGTTTCAACAGTGGAACTTACAAAACCACAGAATATGTTACTGCTTTATGGTTATTTTTTTTGTCTCAGTAGCATGGGTGCAGCTTCAGGAAAGTCAGTGAAGGTAGTCCCTGAGGGTTATACAGGGTGTAAAGTCAGCAGAGGATTTTGTCTCTGAAATTGCCATACAACATCTGAACTAACCTTCAGACAACTCACCTTCTCATCCTATCTTTTTTTATTCAATGTAGCAGGCATAAAAAGAAATCACTAATTCACACAGAAACAGATAAAGACACAGGTAAAGACAGTGTTTTGGAGGACCTGCATTTACTCAACTGAAATTAGGGGAAAAAAAAAAAAGTACATAGAAAACTGTCACCAGTAAGAGGGATCTTCGAAGAAAAACAGTATCATAGAATGAAAGCCCATAGCTGGAAGATTGGACAAACAATCCACAAACTGCCTGGATTATACTGGGGAAAGATAGGGTGGTCCAGCTGTAAAGGCTTGCCTGGAAACCAAAAGTTCCTTTTCAGTTCCCTGCTCTGTTACAGGACCTATCAGAGTAACTTTTATCATGACAATACTCACATTTCTGCATGTCTGATCAGTGGAACAGAATTTTGAGGGGAAATATGAGAGTTTCTGGGGTTTTTTTAGGTGTTTTATGTTTAAAGTCTTAAGAGAATAGATTAAAGAAGTTCCTGTTTTCTGGATTCAGTCTCAGGTAAAACCATGAGATAGATACTGATTTAATCAATCTGCCATTTGAGGAGTATTGCAAAATTACTTGATGCCCTTGGGAATAATAAAATGGAATAGAGAAGAAGTAAATGTTTGGGGTTTTTTCAGGATTGTTGTTGACACAGATTCTGCTCTAGTCCCACAGTAGCTGTTAGTGTAGGGGAAAGGGACCTGGGGGTTCTGGTGGACGGGGGGATGACCATGAGCCGGCAGTGTGCCCTGGTGGCCAGGAAGGCCAATGGCATCCTGGGGTGCATTAGAAGGGCTGTGGTCAGTAGGTCGAGGGAGGTCCTCCTCCCCCTCTATTCTGCATTGGTGAGTCCACATCTGGAATATTGCGTCCAGTTCTGGGCCCCTCAGCTTAAGAAGGATAGGGAACTGCTAGAGAGAGTCCAGCACAGAGCCACTGAGATGATCAAGGGAGTGGAACATCTCCCTTATGAGGAAAGGCTGAAGGAGCTGGGTCTCTTTAGCTTGGAGAAGAGGAGGCTGAGGGGTGACCTCATCAATGTTTATAAATATGTTAAGGGTGAGTGTTGGGAAGATGGAGCCAGGCTCTTCTCGGCCTCACTAAGCGATAGGACAAGGGGCAATGGGTGCAAGCTGGAGCATAGGAGGTTCTGAGTTAATGTAAGGAAAAACTTTTTCACTGTGAGGGTGACAGAGCACTGGAACAGGCTGCCCAGAGAGGTTGTGGAGTCTCCTTCTCTGGAGACGTTCAAAACCCGACTGGACGTGTTCCTGAGTGATGTGCTCTAGGTGTACCTGCCTCGGCAGGGGGGTTGGACTAGATGATCTTTCAAGGTCCCTTCCAACCCTTGTGATTCTGTGATTCCGTATGGATCTGGTCATTCTCCTCACTATGGCTCATTTATTCATCTGTATAAAAGATACTAAATATTTTGTTTCCCTTGAACCTCAAGAGACAAAGAGTACATTTTTAAACGATTCAATGCTCAGAAGGAATTGTAGCAATATCGATATGAGTCAATAATAAATTGTTTGCAGAAGTTTAAGAAAATAGACTTGTAAACTTTAAACAACTAGTGAGTCTTACTAAAAGAAAAAAGTTTTGAATAAATATTTCAGAAGGATAATATCATAACCTGGTTACAGACCTGTCAGTCAGATATTGATTTCTATGACAGGGGATGTGAAGAATCGTGTGACTCTCTTCATAAAACTTTCATAATTTCTGATGAGATTACAAATTAGTTTGTAGGGATTATAGAAGTATATTTGGTATAGACTCAAAGTGATGGGCATCCATTAATTTACCTTCCTTCAATTCTTTTCTATTGCGGATCCATATCAACTATTTATTTTTTTAGTGTACTTCGTTGGGTTTTTTTGCCAATACCACTGAAATTCTGCAAATCATACAAAGACTGGTGGAATGATAAATAGTGAAGAAGACAGGCCAGAGTCCCTGGGCCAGCTTGACCTGAACTTCCTGTAAGAATTTTTACACATGCAACAGTTCAGTCATGTATCTGGGGAAGAAATGAGGAAGCCCATTGCATACAGGATGGGATCTTTTCTCTTAGGCAGAAGTCTTTCTGAAAAGGTTTTGTGAAGACTAATTAGTGGCTCACAAGATGTGAGAGTGATGTTTTGGCTAAATGCCCCATGGATGTAAATGTGTTTGTACAAATAGTGGAATGTTGTGTGAGATGACTATGGCAATGTGTCTCGGGGATCCAGCCATGAACTTCGGGACATTGTGGGCCTTGCTGTACTGTCAGCCTAAGTGATCTGTAGGATGGATGAATCTGGACAGCCCCATAACATGTGCCATCAGTTCTTGCAGTGACTCATAGGCTGAGAAGGATCACACTTCACAAGTTTGCCCTTGGGGAACACTGGTGTTAAGTTCTGTAAATAATTAGTTAAAACTAAAAGCTCAAGCAGTATCAACTTTGTCTTGCTTAATGTTGTAGGATGTTAATAGTGAGAAGAGGTAGCTGCTGAAACAGTTTGCCACGGGCCACAAAGGAGTCCTTCCACACCGTTGCTGCAACCAAGGGAGGCTGCTGCCTGCTTGAGCAACTCAGTTCAACTAGAAGATTTGAACTCAATGCAGAAATTCGAGGAAGCTTCAACTTCTGTTTTATTCAGGTCAGACTAAAGGATTATACAGATCCCTTTGGACTTAAAAATCTATTAACCTGAGTTCTGCTCTTTTTTTTTTTTTAACATAACACAGTTGCCTGCTGTTAGGAAACAAGAAAAAAACCAATAGATGGAACAATGGATTTAGATAATAATAAACGCACAAAGTCAGGAAACATGAGCATGCGTTGATTATAATATTTAATATTTTTTCCTACAAAATCTAATCACGAATACTTTTATGCAGTCATTGCATTCCAATTTGCTAATAGCCTTCAAAATACACGTGTAGTCATGACACCTGTTAAGCATAAGCTTGATGAATTACGCAAAATTCCTATGGCTAACACTGGAATATACCTATAAAATGCTTATGAGCGTTTTCTGGGCCGTGGCGTATAACCAGTAGATATGGAGCACCAGAGAAAAACTAGCATATGGATGTCAAGGACCAAAGCTGCAAGAATACGCACAGTTTTTGTGGTCCCCACCCTGTAAGGATGCCATAAAGTTAGATGCAGCACTCTTTCCATATTACTATTGTACCCTGATATATCATGACATAAAAACCTGGCCCTGATCATGATTCAACTTCAGGCAGTGAAGTACATGGCGTATTTATGGCTGTGCCTACCTCGTCAGCTGTTCTGCCCCAGGGGTGCTGCCTTTGAAGTTCTACGTAGACTCGTGGCTCTTGGATTGGTTTTCCTGGGTATCTTGTTGTCGTTCCTAATTAAAAGGAAGAGAAGTAGGAGGAAGGAGAAGGATTCCATAAAGAATATTCTGTATTACCCTCTATGCAGAGTGCTCAGATTTCCGCTCAGTGCTCATCACAGCATCACATACAGGGAACTCCAGGTACCACAGGCACTGTTGGGTACATTTGCGTATACCTCTTAAGCTGTTTCGGCAAGGTGCTCTGCCCTGATGCCTCTGAGAGGCTACGATGGGATTGTGCCTTTGTTAGCTGCAAACCTTTCCTGTGCTTTCATGGAGGTTGTGTTACTTCTACTTAAACCAATGCTATTGAAAACACTTTATCTCTTGCCATGTGACTTACACAGGGAACATAGTCTCAAATGAATTATGGATGCACAAATTAATCTAGTTTATGCCCTGATGGTATGGATTATTGTTTAATAAAATATTAGCAGGCATTTTTTATTACTTCTGAATAAGAGAAGGCATGGTTGCTATAGAAAAATGAGAGGCATATTTGCTTACCTGCTCTTAGATATGAAAGCATTCATATGAAAGAAGAGAGGCAAGGAGAAAAGGAAGAAAAGAAAATCTGCAGGTTTATAATCCTGTTTTATTACTATTTTAAAAACATCTGTCCAATATTTGACTTTTCTAAAATATTTATTATTCACCTTATGACTTACAAAATAATACACCCAATACATTGGTTATGGAAAGGGCTGACTACTGAAAATGTTACCCTCTGTGTGCTAGTAGTGAATGAAGAAACTAAGTCAACACAACCTAAATCCAAAGAAACAAAGTAAACTAAAACCCATGAAGCACAGAATAATGAACATATGGGGAAAAGGCAATTAACACTGAAAAGCTGAGATGGATTCAGAAGGCAACTAGACTATTTTCTTTAGAAGCAGAGCACTAAAACAGTCTCGTAACCGATGAGTGAATGTAAACATAAACAGAAAAAGAGCAGTCATTTTTAGCCAGATGTTTCTTCCTCCCCTCCAAATAATTTGCAGTCTGCAATGTAGTACATGTTTTGGGTAAGAAACGGTGGGGAGAGAAGGAAGAAAATAATTTGTAAACATCTTAAATTTGTGTTGCTGTTTATAATATGCCTCCTGTCATACTTTAAATGTAGAATCAATTGTCCCTGCAGGCTAAAGTCAGCTGCTGCACTTCTCTAGCAAAGTCAGCTTACCTTTCTTCAACTAGATGAGGCATGTAATTGGTGATGGGTTTTATCACCAGCTATGGAACTTACTCATTTGAGAATAGACCCCAAATTTTATTTATATTGCTGGCTCAAGGCAGGATAGTGTCTGAATGTCAAATCAAGGAGCTTCCTATGTTAGTTTGCACATTTTTAACCTTTTGTATACAGGCATAAGAATAAAGGGGGCTCTGAGTCCAAAGGAGGCAAGAAGAAGCTGTGTTTTCTGTGTTTGGATTGTGAACAATCCAGTTCAGGATCTGTTCATTTAAAGTAAATTCAAATGCATGACAAACTCAACTCCTTTTACAGGGGTTTGTTCATACCATTAGTGCTGCACTCCCTTGGGATTTTTATCTTTCAAATATTTTCAATATCATATTACATACCCTTGAAAGCATTGCCAAGTCCTACCTTGGCAGCTTGAGTGCAAGCTTCTCTCCACTTTTGTCCTTCTCCCTCTTTCTTAATAATCATGCAAGTTACTCTTCCACTTGCTCGATATTTTTCTTGTATGTGCATGTGCCTGGAAATGAAGCATGGTATTCCTGCTTTCCTTACAACTGAAGCACACTTGTTTCTTTTGACTAATGTGAGTGGGACTTTCGCATTTTCAGCCTAAAATTCTTTCAACTATCAGTTATTATTCAACATTTGCATTTAGTATCTATGTAACTTCCATGGAATAAGTTTTTCTGATTTATCTAAAGAGTCAGTAGTCAGGTTTTTTTTCTAAAATTTAATTTACTGGGTGATTTTCCATAGTTCTGTTCTTTTGTTTCTCTTTTTGAGTATTTTGTATCCCCCTTCCATTTTGGTTTAATCTTTTTATATCATTCTGTGCTGTTTATTACCTTATTGTAATGATTAATGAAGATAGAAACCATCACAATGCCTTATATTGACTCCCATAAAATAGCCTCCTTTCCTATCTAGATTAACCAGCTCGTGATAGAGGCTTTCTGCTTGTGAATCTATCAGGTGAAAGCCTTTTGTTTATGGGAAAGCCTGCTAATGTCAATCTGTTTACTATGGAAATGGAAGAAGAAAGAAACATACTCTGTAGCTACTTAACATACTTCTTGCAGGGCAGGTTGGATGAGTTTTCTCTTCTAGTTCATTTCCACAGTATTTTGTTTTAATGAGTCCAATAAGATGACAAAAATTATAATGTGTCCATAATTGACTACCTGGAAAATAAATCTGCTTCTGATTAGTAGCTAATGCTTTGGTGATTCAAACATGATGAAAAACTGATGTAGAGGGTTACAGAAGTAGAAAGTTCCTTAGTTTTCACCAATTCATATACTAAATTATTGTGGTCTATTGCTGACACTAGTTTCCTAACCCTAGATTACTTTATTTCCTTGAAAGCACTTAAAGTTTTTTCAGATAGCTTTTGAAATTTGCCCATCTTATGGATTTCCACTGAACTTCAAGCCACACTGTCCAATCACTCATAAAGTGTTGGAAAGTAGCCACAACACTGAAGAAAAACCCAGGTAGAGAAAATATGTTATATAAGGTCATAAAATGTTCATATTAAAATGAAAGCAAGTCGTCTCTATTCATCCTCAGCTGAAGGTTATCATACTTTCTCTAGGAAAATATATCAGGTCAAAATATCTGTGAAACTTAGGAAAGGCTCCCTGTGGTGCTTCTGACACTGCATTTCTGGCAAAGCAGTGTAAGCTACAGCAAGTATTCTGACACATGATCTCTGATTTCAGGTGTTTCACTCTCCCCCTGTCTTTCCTCCAGTTGTTCTCGTTAAACCAATAAAAATACAGTTTTCGTTCCTACAGGGAAAATGGTGGAAGCAACAGTGATGCTCACCTTCTCACTATGTTTTCCACCTAAATGCTTCTTTACTGCAAACAATGTGCCCTTGGTTTAAAACAAGGAAGCCAGCGTTGTTGTGGTTTTTTTTGTTAGACTTTATTCTTCTTTGGTTAAGAAATACAGTTTTAGCAGAACAAATACAGTTCTAGCTAAGAAACATTCACTAAAATGCCCTGAAGAATGCACCATCTTTAAAATTGAAACATCTCATTGTGATAGAGAGACTGGGGTAACGTCTAGATGATTATTTTATTTTATGGATAAAGTTGTAATTTATCCTAAAAGAAGTTTAGGAAAAAATGTATGTCTGACCTTAAGTGTGTTTTTGTATGCGTGTGCAAGATGAAATTCTGGTCTTATTGAAGACAAAAGGAGTTTTGTCTTGTCACCTAGAGAAAAGACTCAAGACCTTAAAAACCTAGTATGTCCTTAGGGGTCTTGTAGTTTATCACAGCAATCCATCAAGACAGCCTCCAGGTTAGGAGGCTGATCTGCATAAGCACGTTAACATAATTTGATGATGCATTTTTGACTTGGTTAAGTTGTAAATTCTGTGGTGCCGGAGAACCTGGAAACAATCTTTCATGCTGTTGTCTGTTTTACCAATGGAGGATCTATTTCCCTGTATGATTTAGCTTTTCAGATATTTGTGGAAAACCTCATGCTAGCTGTGTATAACAATTTTTCTCCCTGTTCCAGTCTTGCCGCTTTTGAGTGTATAAAGCTGGTAAGCAAGAGAAGTGACTTTTAGCCTATTGGGTGCCTGACCTTTCTGGCAAAGCAAATGGAGGGTTTGTAACAGATTTTACATCTGCTTTTTGAACTACGATAACATAGCTCAAAATAATGTGTGATAGATACAGTGTACTGCAAAGGGTAAGGTTATGTTTCGGTCTATACTAGCAACATTGATAATCGCATTATCCTCTGTAAATTTGTATTTCTGTTGACATTTTGCCATTTGAAACTTCATTCATTTCCCTATGGTGTTTTACATTTGTTTTATAAACGGCATATGCACAAAACTATGTCATGGTCTAGAAGAAGGGGAAAAAAAATCTAATATTAAGCCCCAAAGGCATCTGTTCAGTAACCTGTATCTGAAAGTAAGGCAACCATGCTGCCATCTGTTTTATTTTCTGTATGATGGCTGTTGCCCTCGTTGTAGGTTATTGCAGGTCTCGAAGGGCTACGCTTACTTTGCCTTTGAGCCATTTTCTAGAAAATAAAAAATATCTTGCATTTTCTCCTGTCACTGCACAAGCTGTATTGTAAAGATTGCTTCAATTACTAGATCACTTATGTTATTTTTAAGCAGAATTGATTTTGTTTTCGTGTTGTATAGATGAAAGCGAGCTCTCTAAAAGGTTTTTAAAGTGCTATGTTGTTGTACTTTCAAGTACCTGAATGCCTTGCATGACTTTGCATAATGGTATGACATTATTTACTATTTATTTCAGATATTTAGTCAGGAAAAAAAACTCTTTTGAGAAACCATCTACCATCTGTGTACAACAAAAGGAAGACATTCCTTAGTTTTGAATGTTACAAAACAAAAAATATAAACCAACATGTATAGCAGGGGATTTTCTTCAGTCTTGTTCCAGCCACAAATCTGTCATGATCTTTGTCAGAGTAAGTCAGGTTTATGAAGAAAAAAGTGACTCTCTTCTGCTGTGATAATTCTCAGATAGTAATTTCGTTTCTTTGCCAAGACTAACAAACAGGAAAGAAAAAGCCCCCACCTTTTCACCTGCCAATATTTGGATTTAAACTGTGGCTTTTGTCTGCAGCAGAATTTTCCTCACTTTTCTGAGTACAAGAAAAAATATTTCGTGGCTCTGTGAGGGTGAAACACTATTTTTTGAGGAAAGAAAACTCCAGACTTCTCAGACTCTTTTCATGACACTTAGTTCATCAAATGACAAATGAATGGAAAAAAAATGTGCTCATCACACCCTCCTCTCCTTGTTTATTTTATTTTTAAGAGAATAAAATTACATTTTCTCCAACATGAAAGACTTATTAAAGCTAATAGATTTTTTTTGAAAAAAATGTTCCTGGATTAAATAATTACATTAAAACAGACTGAAGTGAGGGTATTTATGTTCCTTTCTTTAAATTCCTTTCAGGAAAATCTGATCTGTTAAAATCTGAATGTTTTGGAACATGTGATTATAAATTCAGTACTTATAACTCAGTGCTTAAACTCAGTGCTTACAACTCTGCTGTTGAGAGAAAAGGAGGGATGAGGAACAGCAGACCCTTTAATCCAGATGGACTGCAATGGCAATCTCCTGAGCCAGCCCCTATGTTGCTTACCCCCAAGTTAATTCCTATAACAGCAGCATAATATTATGAAAGCCCTCAATTCATCATCTATCATCTTTGAATGTCACTTAGCAGCTGAAAACAAAGACGGCATCCTATCAGGCAGCTAGTGTTTGGCAGACTAGCTTTAGAAATAAAACTAGCAAATACTTTTTGAGTTGCAGCTCTCTAACAAGTAACGTAGGCCATATCCTTTTGCATTTTACCTTATGATCTCCTACATGAAGAAACGAGTTGTAAATATGCTAAGATATTTCCTGTTTCTTCAGTACGATTAAATGAAAGCAATTGCAGCAGAAGCTGGCATTCCTTTAACTAAGATACGCAGTTCCTGTGAGGTGAGCAACAGATTAGATAAAACAGTGTCCCATTTCAGATAGAACCCTTCTCTCTCTCCATTTCATCTGTTGTAAATGCTTTCCTATAATTTAAAATTATATTTCAGGGTTCATCTTAGTGATTTATGTATCCTGAAGAGCCAAGGAAGATGACAAACCTGTTTGGAGGGGGAAAAGGAAGTGGAGGATCTCATAGTAGGGCTTGGAAAAGGGAAAGGGAGGTTTGAGATGGACCAGCCACCTATGTGTTACGTGTTTGGTCCCTGTGAACCTACTAAATGAGAGATAAGAAGTGCTAGGCCTCTAATTATCTGTAGCTTTGACTTAGAGCAGATTTAGAGGCTGGTCTCTTCTGAGCCAAAATGAGACAAACCTGCGCTAATGTAGATCTATTGGGGAAAAAAAAATAGATAAGAAGGCCTAAATTGCTTGAACAAGTTAAGTATGGACTCAGTTTCTGAGATATTTCCCTGTATTGTTCAATGTACAATAGCAGATTTAGATTCCAGTTCCAGCTTTGCAAATGGCTTAAGTGAATCTTAGTGTATCAAACTTTTCTTTATAGCATCTGTAGATTTTCAGTTTTGAGTGGAAAGATGACAGGCAATAAACAGAAATAACTATTTCTCCCTGTGGTGGTGCAATATGCGGATTTTGAACTCTAACCACTTTCAGCTGCAGGAAGAATTATCAGGGAACCATTCTTCCTTCAGACACACAGCGTGAGGACAGCGACGGTTCAGAAAACAGCAGCCGGTTCCATATCTGATTACCTTTTCTTTTTATCTTCCATGGCAATAGTTTCTCAGTATGGGGTTGGGGAATACAGAGAACCTGGAATGTAGATGAGTGCAATTATTCTTTTCACTACTTTGTTAGTGCTGGTACGTAACTTAGATGAAGTTTGTCCAAGACTAGGAAATGTGTGATTAAATGAAACAGGCAATGTTTTCTAGATGCAAAGAAAAGTCTGGTTTGGAAGTGTTAGAAAACACCTAATAAATAACCCAGTCTGGGTCCTCAATGTGGACGTTCTGCAGAAAGCTGTTATGAGATAAAGAGTCAGAAGATACCTACAGAAGCATGTTGCATTCTCAGAGTAGGGGTTTTTTTTATATTCCAGAAGCAGAGGTAAGGGAGGCTGGCATAGAAGAACTGACCTCAGTCACTTCATTAATGCACAGGATTATGAAATGGAATTGAATGTGAGTAAGAGATTGTAGCAGGTAGAAGAAAAACAGCTTCTTTTAGACAGTGTTACTTAATCTGGATTTTTTTTGCATTATCCAAGTTACTGATTCTGTCTTGGTATCAAGTAAGAAATCTAGACTCAGGGGGCAATCTTTGGAAAGATGAAGAAAAATGCAGAGGTGACAAAGTTTCTATTTTTGTAACGGCTTTTGCAGTCTTTCATCTATTGGTCATTGAGGCTATGGCTTAAAAAGAACAAATAAAGATGTGATTTAAAAGGGGAAAGGAGAGGAGAAAATGAAACCATATAGTTTTAAAACTGGTCTGTTGGTTCGTAGAGCCTGGTACTTAAACATTTAAAGCTGCCTAAGTTCTCTGGTACTGTACTGCTCAACAGCTCAGCTCCTATTCTACCAAATTCCTTTTCTGCTCACCTTCTCTTCTTTCAACTTGACAGGAACAGGAGACCATGTCCATAGTATATTTGAAAAAGTTTCTTTACAGGGCTGGCTCAGGCTATCAAACTGTGTGCATTTTATATGTAAAAAAGATAAAGTTACAAAGCCATGACTCTCCAAAGGTGAAATCTCTGCTAAACACTACCATGCAAGATATAGAGCCCTTTATTATGGCTTTTAAAAGACAGAGGAAAAAACAAAGCTTTTTTAAAAAGCAATCCTATCAAAGCTGACTTTAAGAAAGTAGACTAGAAAGCTTTCTTTTTTGCATTACAGACACCTTCTTCCTTCTATTAAGAAAAGTGTATTTAAAATGAATCTTCTGAAAATAGCTGAGGGCAACCCTAATCTGTTATGTGATGCCTTCCAGCTCCATGTTTGGTAATTAATTCAGTGTAATTGCCCATCTGTTTATCCCCAAACTCATCTTTTGACACATTCAGTCTTCTTTAGCCTTTTACTATTTACTTTGTAAAGTTTTCTCCAGTCTTTTTCTGCTAAACTTAGGCTGCTTGGGAATCACTTCATGCCATTTTCCTCTCTATCGACTTCCTGTGCTTTCCTCATTCCGCAGACGTGTCCAAGGAAGAGGCTGCTGCTCAGAGGAGATGACACAGCATTGAGATTGACAAAGGCACTTGCAAGGAGTGGGAGAAGAGACCCTGAAGAGTCTTCATACTTTTACTAGGGAGAGAGCTAGGTGCTTGTACACTTGACTCCTCCTCCAAGTTTATGAAAGAAGCCTTCTCAGTAACTCATTGCTCCTTCTGTTCTGTAGTGTCACTGAAGAGAAGGAAACTTCCCTCTGACCACGGAGGGTTGAGAAGCCATGCACCTCCTGAAATGGGCTGTGGCAAGTTGTTTTCATAACAGCTCAGAAGGAATGAAGAAAAGGTGATTACAGATACATAGATGTATAACACTGCATTGATTCACCCAACACTGCTGTATGCAGTGTGCCCTGGAGTACCAGCTGCCAGGACTATGACACCATTAGAGTTGTTGCCACATTTATTAACCAAACCATCTGTCACTGTGAGATAAACCTGAGGATTCTCTTCCCCGAGACAACAGAGGGGATCCAAAAATCAACAAGACCTGATTACTCAGTATGACAAAGCCAATATAAATGCCCTTGGCACAGCATCTTATTTGATATTTTTAAGTATCACGTAACAGGGTTCAAAACACAAAATGAAAAAAAAAAATTAATTGGTCCTGCCTACAGAAATGTTTGCTAAGTTAACAGCAATTCAAGCTATTGCAGATATGAAAATAAAACCTTTCTCAAAGGATGCTATTGTTTGCCCCAGCACTGTCAGAATTTTGGATCAAGTAGGTTCAAATCTCAGGAGCTGAAAATACTGAATGACAGTATATGATACACTAATTTATGTAACCAATGCTGGACAGCTCGTGTCTCTAATGAAGAAAAATTCCTTTTCTGTAAAGCTCAGCAGGCTAATGCCCATTCCAGAAGTTTAGAAGAAGGCAATCAAAGATATCCATAAACAGTGGGTAGAACATTCGATAATCTCCACAAAAAGTGACAAGTCAGTGATAGAAGAGAATAATAGAAGGGTCCTTCAAAAACATTACATAATTCCCCCTGACCTTGTATATCTCCAACCTTTTGATGCTAAGAAGATATCAAAAAAACAGTATCAAGTTCCCTCTGGAGCCCATAATAGTGTATGCTTAATTTAAAGCTGCTGAATGACCCAAGTGTTTAGAATTACTTTGTGACTGCATGAGTTCTTGAGATGTTCTGGATCACAACGCAGGCAGGTGCTTGTGGTAATCAGAAGAGCTAGATTAAGAGCAGAAGTGAGAGGTTTTCTGAAGAGCCAGTAGTCTGCCTCTGCAGATAGCCACTATCGTAACATATTTGAACTGTTTTGATGACACATTTGGCAGCTAAATCAACTGCACTGTTCCCTTCATGACTGAAATATGTATGACAGGGTAGAAGACCTGGGGAATAGCCTTCTTCAGACCAAAGGGAGTCTGCTGTTCTTGCTTCTGACTCTACTGGAGGAACAGTTAAACTCTTCAGGAAGTTGCAAGCGGCCCATGGAAAAACAATCTTCTGATATGTTTGACTGTTTCCCTTGTGACACCAGATAGAATGTCTCTGATCAGGAAGAGCTTCATCTGTACTTGGGAGGGCTTAATTTTAATGACTAAATTTAATTCCTGTGGCTGTGGGAGGAAAAAAAATAATTTTTTTTTTTTATATTTGCTGTTAAGTATTTAGGAGAGAAAGAAGAGAGTTTTCTTACACAGAAAACTGCTTACCAATTTAGACAATTAGCAAAACTAGACCTTGGGCCTAAATTTCTTTGCATAAGAAGATGTTGCCATAATTATCTGTTCTCTGTGGTTCATATTCGAAACATAATTTTTGTGTTTGGGGGTTTTGTTTTGTTTGGTTTTTTTTTTTGTTTGTTTGTTTGTTTTTCACCATAACTGTTTGCCAGACAACTGAATGAAATTATTTCTAAATCTTTCGGGCCCAAGAAAGGACTCAGGTTTCATATGTATGTCTACAGTCAGTCATTGACATACATTTCTGCACAGCCATTCATTTATACGTTTTTCTTGCTTCTAGCTTGGTCAACACTCTTAGTTGCTCTGCTTTTCACCTCTTACCTTTCCACCTTGAAAAAGTAAGGAGGTAGCCCCTCACTCCCACTCCTCTCTTCTGTTGAAGTATTGAGATGCTACATTCCCATCTCAGAGTAGAAGGGTTGTTTTGGACATAAACAGGCATTGTATATATGCAATTCCCAGCATTCAATTCATCCCATAAAATTCATTAACTATTCAGCAGTTGAGTGAGTTGGTCAGAAAACACAGGATCACCTTAAGTTTGTCTGCTTGGAGCATGACAGCAATTGATGGTGCCTTTTTTATTGACTCTTATATAGGTGTACGTACACATATGTGTGTGTATATATGTGTTTGTGTGTGTCTGTGTGTGTGAGCTTAAGGGGCAAGAAAAAAAGAGAGGGAAGGCTTATGGAATTAAATCTTAGGTATTATAATGTGAGACAGTGAGATACTGCCTGAACCAGAGGCATAACCAAAGTAAAGATAAATGAAAAATTTCTATTGAATCATAGATAAATGTAAAAATGAAGATTTCACTTGGTGAATGTCTTCTTATCCAAGCTGGGGAAAAGGTCTTTGCTATACTGATTGAAGAGGTAGGAAATACCAGAGGTATTCTTCAGAAGCAATCCATAAAATGTCCTGTTGTTTGGACCATCCTTTTTCTGACTTCTCACAAACTATATAGATGCTCCATTCAGAACTTCTCTGCAGGGTTTCCTTTGAGTGTCTCAGTGGATATAAGCAAAGGTAATTCTATATAAGAAAAGTGACCTTTAGTTAGACTTTATGCCAGACACTCTATCTCTGCTTTATGTCCTCGGTGCTTCTACCCTATGCCTTTAAATATTTTGACTTTTTGCCCAATAGATTTATTAGGTTTCAGGTGCAGACCTCATTCATTTTTGCATGTGAACATTTTTCAGTTTTAAATTAATTCTCTGCAGCATGTTTTTGTCACCACCTGGAAGCTCTGGAGCTCTGAAATAATGGATTCATCAGCTGAAATGACATTGACCTCTACTGAAATTTCTGTGCTTTCTTTTGCATGATAAAGAACTTTACAAATAAATGTCAGGAAAACCTTGCTTCTGAGAGGAGAAATTTAAAAGGAGGTTGTAGCTGGGTGAGGGCAAAAGATTTCTTGTGTTCTAATGTGAGGACAAAAATCTGCAAGTGCTAGAAAGAAGACCTTGAATTTGGGACGTTGCTGCCAGGTGCTCTGCAGAGCTCCCAGAAATTGCTTTATTTATTGCTGAGGATTCACCTTTCTTAACTTGAATGTTACTTTGAACGGATACCACTACCTTTTTTTTTTCTACTTTTTTTCTTCTTCCCCCCTGCCCCCGCCACTCAACTAGCAGATTCGCATGCAGCTGTTGTTTCAAGAACTGAGCATGATTTTACATGTGCAAAGTGACATATAGTGAAGACTCAGAGAAATATTACATGTATATACATATTGTTGAACAAATACCTCATTAAAACAAGAATGACAGTACTACTGCTAAGGTTGTGCTATTATTTTCTCTATTTTACTACAGAGGTTTTTCAAAGTACTTTCGCAGCTCTCTTTCCGATGTGTCTCCCTTTTGCATCGTTTAAGTAACACATGCCTTCAAAATACTGATGGAGAAAATCTCTCTCAAAGGAGAACTGATTGTCAGCTACAAATACTTTGAAATGTGGAGGTTGTTTGGAGGCTAGAAAGGTGCTCACTATGTCTCTGTACAGCTTCTCTGTGCAATATCTACACAAAACATACAATAAAATGGTCGTTATTCAGAAGCAGGGGTTTAATACTAATAAGTAAATTTAAATAATGCATCATTGCACACAGTTTATATATATAACACAATATAAATATTGCAATGACAATTCTTTCAGTAATCAGAATGGAAAAATGTCACTGATGCTTTCCTGCTTCATTTTTACATATTCTTCTGTTCTTTTTTGATGTTCAGTGACTATATTCTTAGGCAGTGCATTGAACAAGTATTTGTTTCTTCGGCAATAACTTTCAAACTTAAGAAGCATAAATGTCCCTAAAGGTTTTAAAGAAAACTCTTTCTAAGAGGAATGAAGAAATAGTTGTTTTGGCAACCGCATCTTGGCTGTAAGATATTGAAAACTACTCCAAGTCCCACTGAAATAGGTGGAAAGATTTTCCTTGACTTCAGTGAATTTGGGGTCAGGCCAATTAAAAGCTGATTGCCTCAAATTATTTTCCTAGTAGTAATAATACATAATACCTATCACACTGGTCACTACCTCTGTTTCTCTGTGCTGCTTGCTTTTCTCCAGATGTTGTGATGTGCACATGCTGTATTTCTTTCCTCTGGCCCTGAAAGGTTAACAGATTTCTACATGATATGTGCTTTGACTCTAAGAGACTATAGGTGATGCAGGAAAGCAAGAGGGCTTTATATTTGTAAATACATTAAGGTTAATGCTTTTAATTAAAAGAAATTTTCTTTTAATTGCCCCATTATTGTGGCTACAAAACCCACTAAAAGTTTTATATATAATAGAATTAGTATAAGCTGCTTTTTTTCCTGTTTTATTACTAGATTCTTTACCTGATCACCTTTTATTGCCTTTGCTACATGAGGAAGAGATTGTGTCCTGATGGGGCTTCATTGTTGGAAAGCACAGATTAACTTTCGCCATTAACAATATAAGCAGGAAAGCACCAGAGAATTTTTTTCATAATGATTCCATTGTGTATGTTCACAGCCACATTGTTTATAATATGCTTAGGCACAAATAAGTTGGCTGAACTAGTTTTTAAAATAATTAATAAATTTAAAGTATTTTGATCCTCAGCTTTTCTGCTGAGACACACATTGTCCTTTCTAAATGGCAGCTATAAGAACTGAGCAACAGATAGATAAAATATTCTAGTCTGTTTTCCAGTTTATATTTAGTCCTGTATCAATTAAAAAAAAAAAAGCTTCATGCTACCAAAAAAAGAGAGTATTTTTATTTAAACTATATGAAATAAATTTCAAAATATTCAAATATTCAAAATATTCAAATACATTTCAAAATGTTCAAATAAATATTTTATTTAAACTATTTGAAATGGCAAATCCAGGCACAGCCTGAAATGGGAAGTAGAAGTTCTGATTTATTTTTCTGCAAAGGATTTTTTACTAAATCACAGGTAAGACGGAAGAATGCAGTTCAGAAAACCTCACTGTTTCCCAAAGGGCATTTTTCTTGATAAAGTTTTCATAGTATTTTTCACTCAGCTATACTGAAGCAAGGGATGCTGCTGCAGTATAACTTCGAGGGGCTTCGCCAGCTTCTACACAATATGTGTAGAAGCCATTCTTCTGAAGATTATTCATGATGTCATATCACAAACCTGTTGGTGTTGGTACCAAAGTTATTGGTACTAACCAGTGGGCAGACAAGTTCCTTCATTCTATAGTATTCCATATTTTTAGGGCTTTCTGTTTTCCTGGAGCATAGAGTGGAAAATCAACTTTAATCCAGCTGTAATCCTATGCTTGGTTGCTTAACAAAATTTTCATCCATTTTCTGCTGTTTCTCTTTCTCTCTTTCCCTCCCTTTTTTTCCTCTCTCTTTCCCTGTCAATGGTCAGCAGTAAAGAGGGGAACTTCATTCCTTCCTTTTTCTCAAGTTATATTGTGGCAGCTGCCCAGTGTGTAGCACGATATAAAAAATCATTAATTTTCAGAAGTTAAAATTTCTAAAATTGTGGGTACAAATTCTTCCTGCTCAAGGAAATGCCACTGGATGCTCAGTGATAGTGTCCTGCCAGAGACTGCCGTGACCCATCCTGAGTATTTTAAGGAGGGGAGCTGGAAGAAGGGAAGATGTAAAGAGTTTGTGAAAGGGATTCAGGTAAGGAGTGCAGCTTTACTTTGGCTATTTTGGGATTTTACAAAACACTAGTGTAGGCCAGGGGATTAGTTTCAGCACATGGTCCAAAATGCAGACAGATATGGTCCCTTGGGCTGGACTGTGCTATGGCAGCCTGAAAGGGCAGGACTGACAGCCAGGCACCGCTCACCCTTCTCAGGCAGGGCACACCACCAGCCCAGGCTTGAATGTCACTGTGTACAACTCCTTGGATAAGAGGCAGAATACAAAAAGTTTTAAACATTAATTCTGAAAAGAAATGTATTTGGAACCTTGTATAGTTCTACTAAATCATCAGTGTAACAAGAAATTAAGTAAAGCGTTAGTGTTTGCACTTATTGTTTCAGCTCTATTACAGAATCATTAATCTTCGTTCAAACATTTACTTACTGAATGATTAAAACTGTTAAACTTGAGCTTTTCTTACCAGACAATTGAGTAAAAATTTTGTTTGCACACTTTTGAGATCCCAGCATAGGTGCCATCTGCTTCACTACTGGCATGTACCCAGCCCAGAAGAGGAGCTAGAGAGCTCCTGAAATACATTAAGCAGGACACCTCAGAGGGAAGGCAGGTGAAAGTTTTTTGCAAAATCGTTTCTGAGAATGGTTCAAAAGGAAAGGTAAGTTTGAAAAAAAAAACCTGGAAAAAAATCCATCTGGTCTTAAATATTCATTCAATAGATTCTTTTTAAATTATTTTTTTTTTTGGTGGTTGTTCTTAGAAAATCATGGTCTTGGCAAACTCAAAGCTGTAACAGCAACTTAGCTGATAGCACAGTACTATAAGGCGCTCAAAGGGGATTGTGTAGTAGAACTGCACCTGAAATGTTGTTGAGGCAGAAGAAAAGGAGCAGTTTTCATAATTGGGGAAAGAAAGGGAAGTTAGATGGGGAAAAAGATGTTTTGTTATTTTCAGATGTTCTATTCTTTTTCTACAGTTTTACTTTGACATTCAGGCAATATCCTGACAAGTGGAGGCCCTGAATATTATGAAAATGATCAATTTTCATCTTCTTGTTTTGGTCATAGATAGAACTTTCACTTTAGCAATAATTTCAAATCCTCATGACATCAAATTGTTTCAAGATGATTTTTCTCTGGCCCATTTAATTTTGCCTTTAGGAAACATCAGATTTGCCTGCTAAAATGAGGCCACATTTCAGCAAGCTTTATACACCGCAAGATGAAGGAAAAATATCCCTAAGGTCTATATTATTTCACATTGTTTTGCAGATTTGACACAGAGGCAAAATATTAATAACCTCTGTATTGATTAAACTGCTTGTTATCTTCAGGTTCTTAGCTTTGCTAACTGGTATTGAGCATTTTTTATTGCTCATACTGGGAAACTTTTAAGGCTACTCTGAAGGAAAAAAAGAATCAATCGTGGATCTTCAGTGTAGTGACAAAAGAAAAACCTTTCTGAAGACGAGAACTAGCACGTGAGTATCAACTGGTAAGTCCATTGCCACAATGCTTTCTTTGTTCTTCCTTTCACAAATCCATTTTAAAATCCTAATTAAAAAAATCCTACTTGGTAATTAGAGGATTGTTTCTGACGGTGGCCCCATTCAGCGATCGCACCTGTGTACCCACAGACTCTGGGTAGCATCTCAAACATGTTGGACCTATATCTACAGCTGTGACAGTAAGGAGTCAGATTTACATTGGCCATTGTAATTGATGTAGAGTTTTCTAAAGGGCAGAGTGGCAATCCTGCCCGTACTAGAGGCAGTGAGACTTCACCAGAGAAGTATTTTTGGAAACCCCACTTGAATCTTGCTGTCAATGTGAAATGCACCTCTTGGAGTCTATTTTTCATGCCATAATAGACTTCTTGTGAGTGTGGGAAGAAAATAGTACCCACAAGAAAAGCAAGCCTACAAAAACCAGTCTTGAAATAATGGCAGGTTAAAAAAGCACTTGGAAAACTCACTGCATAATGAGGAAAGGGGTAATGCAGAGGTGATTTAAAATAGAAGTTGAATATTAAAGTAGAAACAATGTTGCAGTGACCTTCACTGTGTAGTTTTTTTAAGGCACGTCACTATGGCCATTGGTTAGGTCTTGGCAGCAGCACAGTCACTTTGATCTCAGTTAATCAAGGCAAAGAAGCACTTTCTACCCACTAATTGAATGGTTTCCTCCCATGGGCACAACGTAAGTCAGTAGATTTGCAGTCTCATCAGCGGGATAACTTTGCTTAATAAAAACTAACAAAAGCTTTCAACAAAGTGCCACAGTTCAGTACCTGATTCTCTCTGCTGCAGAGGTTACAAGTTACTGAGGCTGAGTGAAGCTATTTTGACCCTTAGGCAGGGACCTCAGAAAGGTACAAGAAGGTAAATGCCACCAAAAATGCAAGTACCAGAAACGGATCAGTACTTAGCACAAATTCCTGCATGAGTCCATTAATCACTTCAAGGGACACTTCCATCCTTAATAGCATTATAATGAGGAAAAGCTCAGTATTTAACTAACTTCAGCAATTGATAATGCTTGTGGAGAATTTTTAATGCATTACTAATGCAGTACTAATTGCTGAAAATACACATGTACAGGAATAAATTGAGACTGATTATTTGGTTTCTATTTTTGGTAATAAAACAGTTTTCAGTTGTGATAGTAACAAAGCCAGACATCAGTATGTTCTCCAAGACACATTAAAGCCAATATTTCACTAACACTCCTTATCTTGCTGCTGCAAGATTACTGGGTCATGGAAAAAACATGAATTAACATTATCCTGATTTTGCTGCCCCAGTAACTTGGATGAAACCTGATGCTTCAAGCAGTGATCTTGATCTTTTCCATGCTAATAGGATGCTGCGAGCAAGATCATGTGTTGCTTTTCCAGTCAGCCCAAGAGACGCTATAATTCTGGATAGCAGAAGGTACAAGCAGCGTGAGAGGGTCTTGTGGGCAAGGTGCTTCCTGTGAGCCATAAGCTGGGAATCACAGATCTACAGCCTGGCAATTGTACTAAATTGGTTTGAACTGTTGCTCTGAATTAATCTAGGTCTTTGGTATCAGGGTGAGTCTCCTCCATTATTGGAGGGGTGAAAAAGAAGGAAAGGGAGGAAGTCAAAAAAGGCTCTGACACCTCCTCTTTATTTATAAAGTCAGTTAAAATACCTGCACAGTTTTAATTAAAAGTAATTTTGCTGAAAATTCTGGAAAAGAAATAGGAAGATAGCTTGGTTTAATTTTTACTATTTTACTTTTCCTGGGAAGAGTTAGTCTTTGGCAAAGACCCAGTGCTGAATATGTTATACTGTTTGAAGTCGGGGGGTACGGGGGGAGGAGGGGATGGGATAGCTTTCTGTCAGAAAGCATCATTGCAGTTCGATAAAAACATCTATAACTATATCAAAGGAAGTTTCTCAGTCACCACATGTCAGGTGAGAGGGTTTTATTTTTTTCTTCTTGTAAGCAGTACAATAATGTGACAGTTTTTCCACCCCAGTATATATCAAAAGCAATGAATATTTAATGCAAATAGACATGTTTATTCTGCATAAGAGCTGAATGTGTTTGTAAAACTAGCCCCATTATGCTTCTCTTCCTCTTATTCCCAGTCCTTACATTCTACTGCCATTAGTATGCAGCAAAAATTAAAGCTGTCATCCTTTTCTTCGAACTAGTGCATAGCCAAGTAATGATTTCACATATAATAGTGCTGACCATCAAATTGGACTACGATTAGACAGGATGTAATATCTTTGCTCAATTCAGCCATGACATATTACTGAAAACCTAAGGTTGAGTTAAAAACAAAACAAAACAGGAGGGAGGTGTCATCATTGCACATTAAGATCAAAGAAGCAAATGTCTGATAACTACCCGTTTTTTCTTGAATACTCACAACCTTCTTGACATGGAAAAACAGGATAGCAAACGGATGTAAAATGTGACATCTTGGGGAAAAGTTGCTTAAAACTTTTAAATGTGCTTCTTTATAACTAAGGAGGTTCATCAGTTAGCTTGTATTTTGATGTTCTGTTGTTTGCTATGACTTAGCTAACATATGAATCCTACATGTAGATTCTATATATGAAGGCTGCATATGAAATACTGGTTAGAGCACATCGTATCTTTCATCAGGGACACGTGACTGGAGTTTTTCTGCATGGGATTAAGTGTGTAGGGAGAAAGGTTGTACGGCTAGTTCTCACTCTAATATTGAGCATAGAAACATCTGGGATATGCATAATTGATATGGAAATGAGATATATTGTTGGCAGTAGAGACCAGATGTAGGCTAGATATAGCTTTCTATGCTCCTCTCTTAATTTGTCATAAAATTGATACACATTTTGGAATAAAGAGCTATTTGGACAGCCTTGGAGGCATGGAAGTTGGAAACAAACAGAAAAACTTCATGCAAATTAAGAGAACTCTGATATAGGCAACTCAGAAAGTTGAAGGGTGAGATTCTTAAGAAAATGGTGCTTCCATAGATCCCAACAACCCAAGAAAATGCCAGATATAAACCTGCATTAAAGATAAGATAAATATAAGTTTAAAAAGATTTGTTTCTTGAATGAAAAATAACTTGTTTATAACTATTTCACTGAATAAAATATTTATAATTTGTTTTAAAGATATTTTTTTTTTATTTTCTTTTGCTGTTTTTTTTAAAGTGAGTAGAAGTCTTAAAACCTATTGAGGAGCCAGAGATAGTGGGTAAATAAAGTCTCTGAAAATCTGAATCCTTCAAGCCCTCAAACTGAGTGCGCTGTTGGTCATGTTATAAAGTTACTTCCACCTGAAGTCTGACCAATATCTCCTCCAGAAGAACTGTCCTTTGCTATCAGTAGAAAGATTTCCTTCAATCCACAAACCGTTGTGAATGGTTGCTTTCAACATGAAAATAGTGTTTATACCTTTTTTGTCATTTTTAGCACTGGAGCTTGGAGATGGGGTTATCTTCTGCCACATCACAGAGCACTGTTTGTCTACAGCTGAGATTCATTTCATTGAAGCTGGCATGAAGCATACCATGAAAAGGTTTGTGCTCTGCCTCCCCATGATGTAGATAAATGTACGTTTGTTGCGTCTTCAGTGTTGTTGAGCCAGAACATTTCTCAACTGCCCAAATCACACCAAAATAAAATGAATTCACAACTGGCATAACACTATGTATGACATACAAACTAACATTGTCACAATGTGCCATCAATTTTAAGGTCCATCTTTCTCAGCAAGCCTCGCACAGGGGAGGCTTGCTTGAATGAGAAATCACCAGCAGTGCAGGGATATTTATGGGATTGGTCACACACTATGTGTGCTGTGGAAAGAAAAATACTATGCTCATGTTACTGTGTGCAGTATTCTTTTAAATAATGTGCATAATTTTAAACTCCCAGAGTAGGGTCCAGAAACATATATCTTCCCTCAATTTTAAAATCTAAAGTTTTAGAGGCTTCATATTTCCTTGTTAAATGTAAACTTTCCCTTAGCTTTAAAAAGAGTGAAGTGTGTTTACTGTTCAACTTGTTCTTAAAAAAATGCATGACAATTTTTCTGGCAGTGTATATACCTGGCTTGTCTGAATAATTCTTCATAAAGAAGAATTTATGGCAAGTTTGTAAGTGGAATAATTATTCAAGAATAAATAATTTCTTCAGTCTGTTAAGCAATTTTGTAATGGAAACATGAAACTAAATCTTATTTTTAAAATCTTGGATTGTAGAAAATCCTTGAAATGCTACAGTGGAAATGGCAAAATACTTTTTCATAGGCTAACAAATATTTTACTTGAAGGAGAGACAAGCTCTAAATTTATAAAGGCGTCTTATGAAATGTGAGTAGTACTGTGTGCGCTTTCTCACAGGACAAACTCTTCCCATAAGAGATGTTTCTGGAGATGAAATTTCTAAGAGGTTCCTGTACACTGAATCCTGTAGCTTGAAATTCCCATGTTGCGGAACCCAGAAAGGATGAATTTAATGGTAAGGTAACACGCTGAAAAATATGTGCTATTCTATGTATGCTCCAGGTAAACTATGAATTTTCATATGTAAACATCAATATTAATCAGTAGGTTTAAGTCTTCTGTATTTACACACAATAAAATATATGCTTGTTTGTAAAGGGCTAAAATGAGCATTGCTTGTTTTCCCATAAACAGTCCCATCTGAAAAATGTAGTACACAGTATGTAATAATTTTTTTGTGTGTGCACCTTTTAATTGATAATTAAATATATATGAAGATTGTTTATTCTGAGAGGAATGCAGAGTGGCATCCCCGGGGCACATTGTGGTATGAGTCAGTGTGTCAGGACAGGTTTTTCAATGGTCTAGCGTTCAGCAGTTCATAACCACGCAGTGCTGAGTTGCAGACGATTCCAATCCCCATCTCTGCTTTTGCCATATGTTTGCTTTTCTCTCCAAAGGTATATCCATCAAAGATGCTGACAAGCAGCACTAATCAATGTGTATCAGAAAGCACTTGGTTACAGTTCTGGTATGAAGCTTAGAGTTGCTGTGTCATGGGAGGCACGGGAGGTGCTTGTAGTTAGCATTTAGAGCTGAATGAATACAGCCAGGGAGGAAGAATATGAGATCTGTACTAGCTGTCTTTTGTGGCATTGAGGTTTTTTGACTGTCTGTTCCAGTAAATGAGAGTAATTTCCAGGTGTGTCTTCATTACTGCAATTTCTAGACTGCAAAAAACTGCATCAAAGTATTTGAGTATCAAATAGTGTAGTGATAGGAAGCACCTGATCATTATTCCTCAACACAGCAGGAAGCTAGCAAGGTGATATTCAGACTTAATGACTTGTGCAGACTCCATAGCATCATGGACTGCTAGCAACTTCCAGTTCCATTTTTCCAGGTAGAATTTGTAATAACCAGAGAGAGATATAAATATTATTTGAAATATATTTTGTACATCTTCCTACAAATCCGCATGATTCTTTAAAGACAATAATAATAAAAACATCTACTTATGCTTCTATTGACTTCCATGCTTACAGTTGACAGCCCCTAGTGAACTAAAAGTATTTATAAAATATAAAATACAAAATAAAAGAATTTATTATAGACCTGCCCATTCAGTCTTTTTTAAAACAAAAAAGTGAACTTTGAACACACTCCTTCCTATAAGACTAGTGTTTTTATTTGGTATGCAAGACATAATGGAGTCTGTGGCTGTTCATTCATGCTATCAGTGTTGCATATACTGCTGTCTGCCCATGAGACTTAGTTTTTGCTTATGCATTTAAAGTATTACTTTAAATATTACTGTAAAAGGTAGATGGAGAGAAATTTTATTTTTAAAAGCAGACTATTAAATAAGGGGTTTTTTATAGGCATGGTAACTTCTGTGCTTCATTTGCATGACTGTTGTGATAAGAAGTATAATTACATTTGGTTTATCATGTTTGGGACCTGTATCTCTGATATCCCACTTCAAGATAACAGAACAATTAGGGACATGAATAATAAAAGAATAAAATAATATGAATAATAAAATTATAAAAGGCATGAATAATCATGCCTTGCATGATTTTTACTTTCTTTAGTATTATATACATTTATTTTGTTTTCCATTTTCCATTAATTTTGATTTTGAAATCTCATGCTTATATCACAGCCTGTATGTACTCAAAGTCCATAAAACTGAATGATCTGAGATTATTCTCTATGAAATTCTTTCAGAGGTTGAAGAAAGGAGTTGCCCACAATCTCACTGAAAACCAACTGTATTTTTCTATAAGATCCATCAAAGTTCAGAGCTTTGCATATGAAGAACTAGGGCCAGAATGAAAGCTGTGGAGCCTCTGAGCTATGCACAGATAAGTGCAAAACAATGACAACTCAGTCTTGTTCATCTTTAGCACAGATATCCTTTTACTTCATCGTTCTTTCCTATTGGATAGACTTAAGGACATTTCTGTGGCGTTTAGGGGCAAAATCAAAGAGATGGCAGGCCTTTGCCCTGGCATCTTCTTGCCTCACTCATAATTTATATTTCTTTACTCAAGTACATGCCACAGTTAGCACCGAACTGGTGTTTTCCTGTGGGACATGGTTCTTAACATCCTTAATAAATGAAGCATTTACATATTTTATACAACACAAGCATGTAATGGAATTTTTTCTATCATAACAATGTTCTGGCCATGCTGTTTGGCAATGCAACTATTCACAGCTAGTTTGGAAGGGTATTAAAATTTCCCTGACTAATATCTCATAAAAAAAAAGGCAGAAAGAGGGGAAAAAAAGTTAAATGGATGTGTCTTTTTAGAGTATAATTATGGATGTCAGTCTTGATGTGGTTGAAAAGGTTGGTTCTATTTATGTAGAGAGTCTGTTCCATACGCTGACGATTTTGCAGACAGGTGAATGAAGATTCCTTCCATTGTGTGGTGGAACCAACAGATGTGCTATTTGATATCAGATAAAGTTAAATCAAATACTAGACTACTTAAAGCTAGCCTAGGACTCGATATATATTTGCTGTAACCATTCTTACATTAGTAGACCCCTAGATTTAGGATCTAATTTAGTATCTGCTAAAGTAAATGGATGTCCTTTCACTGAACTGAGTCAGCTGACACAAACCCAGGGACACAGGTAGAAAGAAAAGTAAAACTACTTGAAAAAGAATAGGCATACTGTTGTGCAACTTACTGAAATGCCTAATTAGAGAAATAAATTAAAAGAATATGAAAAAAAGACCTGGAAATACAACCTGGAAAACTTGTAGGTGTCAAGACATGGTGCTGTAACTCATTTGTGTTGCCACTGGGATTGGAGGAAACATATGTTCCAGGTTCATTACAGTCAGTAAACATGCCTTGCACCTGTGATTTGCACTTGAACTATGATTTATCCCGTGTAACAACTGCGGAAAAAGTGTCTTTCCTTGAATTCACAGTGTTGACACAGTGATTACACCATAACTTTGCAAAAATGTCAGAAACATGTTTTAAATTATTTAATTAATATTTGGAAATCTTTTTTTCTTTGCTTTTATCTTAGGTGTTCCAAAAGCAAAATTGATTTGGAATGAGAAAACAGGTTTTTTCAGTTTGAAAATGCTAAACCACATATTTCAAGTGTCTAAGAGTTCTAGAAATATATTTGATAAACCAGCTGAACTTAAGCTGGGCTTTTTGGTAAAGATTTTCAATACTGATAAGTCAGCATTTCCTAACAGAAAATTCTTATTGAATTTTTAAAGCCTTATTAAACTATTTACTAAAAACAATCTGGATCTGCTGTTTTAACTAAATCACCAAGATGACAGGCTTTACATCTAACCCTCTTTATGCTGGACTTCCTTATTTTAATGGAAATATGACAACTATTCCTATAAAATATTCCCCTAGAAAGAACAGCCAATACTGCAGTCACTGAGGCAAGGTAAATTTGCTCCTCCCGAGTTCAACGTAGCTGTGACTGCAGTGCCACAAGTCTGTCAGCTGGCTATTTTGTCCATGCATATTGCACTTTACACACACACACACACACACACACACATATATATGGTACCCAGATTTGGTATGAAGTGTGAAACAGATGGATTATTCTGAGTAACAATTGCAAGAGTTCCTAAACTTTCATTTCTGAAGTGAATGTTGAGGCTTGTCTGCAGGCTTGGAGGGAAAGATTTTTACCATGTTTTAGACAAAAAGCACAATTTTCTTGCAGACTTATGCAAGCTCTCTGGCACAGACTTGTGATTTGGTTCTACTTTGGGCAATTACATGATCTGTCTTCCACATAGATGCTATTTTTCCGAAATTTGTGATAAAGTCTGACAGGGCAACAGGCAAACAGAAAGTGACATATCCACTCTGTCTGGCTGCATGAATCTGTCTTGCAAAAGTAATGGGGATAACAAGCAGGTTTGGATCCTGAAACTGCTAGCTCTAGGATTTTTGTTATGTGGCTGATGGTATGTTGCTTCAATCTACAGTCTACCTGTTGCCTCAAATGCATAGGCGGAGTTAGGTTGCATCTGACCGAGTAATACATATGTAACAGATGTTTAAAATGACACTTGAATGTGATGACTACCGTCAGAGACTGAGTTTTTTAACTCTGACATCTATATGGAGAGATAGATATGATTTTCCTCTCACTCAATATCCTGGCTACTTCTGACTTAAGATGTAGACCTTTAGAGTGACGCAAACAGATTAAGTAGTACAGCTTCCACTTAACACTAATAGGACTTTTACATCTAATTTCCTGTGCATTGGCTGGAAAATGTGCCACATAATATAATCTAAACGTGTATTTATAGCTTAATTATTCTCTACCATTAGACAAAATGTAACATTACATAGTTCCATAACTTATTTCATATAATATCCTGTAATAGTATATAATATGCTCTTTCTGGAGAAAACAACTTCAGAATGTTTTGATTTTGAATCTATACAACTAAGATAAATCTGACCATCTTATATGTACATAGTTATAAAAAAAAAACAACAAAAAAACAAACCCAAACCCAAAATGCAATGAAAACATATCAGTCAAGCTGGAGATTTTTATTTTTGAAACTGTAATGACAAACACTTCTGAAACATATACTAAATTTTAACCTACTGGAATTATATAGGACATAAACAACTGTTATTTTCTTGCTGTAAGAGAACAGACTTTGTATCTGAAACAGCAGAGCATTCCTGCTGTTTAGAAAAATCTACCCAAAGGATGAAAATATACTCTCCCTATTTTTAACAATTTCAAAGCATCTGTCCTGACTGATCATTACACAGAGTGTTTGAATTCTGAAAAGTAAAAAGTTTGACAGTTACAGTAAAAAACAGGACAGTTTGGGGGTTTTGAGGGTTTTTTTTTTGTTTGTTTGGTTGGTTGGTTGGTTGGGGTTTTTTTGTTTTTTTTTTTCTTTTCCCTAGCAGCTCTGTTTTCCCCAGGGTATGCTTGATCAATCAAAGTCAATTTGAGAGGAAACTGCAAACTTCTATGAAGTGGTCTTCGAAATAAAAAAGGTAAAATGTTAACTTGATGAGAGTAGGTAAGACTCTGAAGTCCTGTAAATGACTTAGGGGAAAAGCAGTATGCAAGAATTCCCAGTTATTGTACAGTGGTAACACTTGATATAATATTTGCCCTCAGAATTTGCTCACATCAGAGAAAAAATTGTGGTAATGCTGAACTGGAGCTGTCCCTGACATCTTGTAGGCCTGTTATACCCCATACTACTGATTATCAGAAATAACAACTACTATGACCTAGTAGAGGTTACTGAAGATGGGAATGATTAAAATATACTGAAATTTTTGCTGCTTAAGGGAATCTGAAGATTTCTGCAAGATTTGGGGGAAAAAAATGACCTTCCAAATGGCATGTGGCATGACTGCTAGTGTATAGGAATACCAAGTGAATCTGGTATCTATCTAGTACGCACACTGGAAGGACACAGACATTAAAACAACCAGGGAAATGACAGTGAAAAACCCACATGATACCACTGACAGATCCAGTACCATTCAGTGAATAAAATTCATGCGGTTGATTAAAATACTTGCATTGTTAATAAAGGAAAAAAATACCAAGTGTCTCTAATGTCAGGTGCCAAATCTTAGCAGTAAGAACCTGGGTGTCATCTTGTGTAAGTTTTCTTACCTTCACTTGCACTTGTTGATAATCTGGCCTTCAGACATGATGATTTAATTTTAAATTTGATTAAATACCTTTTAAATTTGGGATTAGTTATTTTTTCAGACAAAGCAACTTAGATCACATTACTAATTGTATGCACTTCAATGGTCTGATAGGAAAGTGTGTGTTATATTGTGTAAACACACAATATTAGATGCAGAAGTATACTTCTTTTGCTGAAAAATAGCTCTGTGCTTTGGAGGCTACAAGGAGGTTAGTTACCCTCTTGTCTGTTTTCTAGATAGTAAATCTGTGATAAATCAGAAAGGGTTATGGATGTTCCTTGTGATTTAACACATAAGTGGCAAAAGGAAGCATAAGGAAGATCAATGTGGCATACACATTCTTCTTTTCAGTGTTATTAGATGATAGGAATTAATGGCATTTACTGTGACAAGTAGCTCTGAGTTGATGCTAAGAATTACATCAACAGTTTCATGGATTTTTTTATGCAAACTTGCTCACTGACAATCCTGTTTGCATGGGCACAGTTTTGTTCTGTGAACAGATTATCACAAAGGTTTAGACCAACTCAAAGACCTGCTTACCTCCTTTTTTAAACTCTCTCTGTGGTGAACTTCCACAAACTGATGCATTAAGTGGGGTAATTTTCTTTGCAGTCGCAGACATTTTTAAATGCATTTTTTAGACTTCATTTTTAATGTATTAGTTTAAAAATCTCAGAAGAAAAACTTTTATGAATATTCACTGTGTCTGAGGAAATGGATATATCTTGCCCCTTATAAATCATTTCCATCTGGAACAAGGAGATTCTGTATGAGAATGACATATACCTGAATGTTGTTCCAGTATGGCACAGGCTTCTTGGTCCTTTATGTCTTATAGCACCCTTCATCAGTGAAGACCATAGGGTTTTAACATTTCTAATACAAAAGTCTTTATCCATCATCACTTTTAAGCCCTAAAAGAAAATGTCACTGGGTCCTGACACTATTTGCCATGGTTCAGCTGTCCTGGTTCAGCCCAGATCTCGTATTTCAGTTTTCTGTATCGTTTACTTTGGCAGTGAAAGATTTACGCGTAACATCACGTCTCAGGAACTAATTTTGCAAGGCAAAAACATAACCATGAGAGTGCTCAAATACTGAGTTTTGATGCCCATAAGAAACCAACGTGTAGACCATTACAGGATATATATGAAAACCTTGCCCTCAGAAGTGAATCACACTTCCCCTTTTCAAGAGTACTTGCAGATGAAAATTATCTTTAAATCAGATTTTAATTCAGTGTTGCTGGATCTGAAATATTTCCTGCTACTGCTCCCTAAGGCCTGTGAACATTTAGGATGCTAAACAAATAAGTTTAAAAGAACTTTCGAGTCTGATGTCTGGATATTTTCTGAGACATTTATCCCAATTCAGACAGACATTTTCAATAACAGTATCTTCCTTCTTTTGTGGTCTAAATATAGTTGTATCTGAGGGAGACTGTGACTTGTGCAGCTGGATGTATCTATCTCAAGCTTAATAAAAACACAGCTGATGATATAATGAGGAAATAATATGCCATAAAAACTGACCCAAAGAGTTTCTTGCAGTTTCCATGAGGATGTAGGTAGAGGGGCTAAGAAGTCCTCCATCGTTAGCTCACCAACTGAAGGCAATTTTAAAATATTGCTCTGGTGCTTAAAATTTATCTCACATTAGCGTTCTCTTAAGGGTGGGGAAAGTGCATTACAAATATGAATAATTGGAGTGCCATCTGCTTGAGGGACATAAACTTACAATGTAGAACGGACAGTTAATATGGATTAAAACACTGTCAAAGCTGTATGCCAACAAAAGGAGTTGGGACTGTTTTTCTGCCAGAACACTGACTCTTAGTAATTTATCTTAATATTCTATTTATATGAGAGCTGTAAGCTTAAGCATACAAGATTAATGAAGGTTGATTTGACTGCCCCCTTTACTTCCTGTGCCTTTCACAGCATTATAAAGGTGGCAGATTCCTAATCAAAAATCCTTGACGCTTTGTCCAAATCTGAGGTGAGTTTCTCAGAAATGATAATTACCTGTAATTCCAGCCATGATCTCTTTGACTATGAGTCACAGTTAAACTATTCACCTTTTCCACTTATCTTCCTTAGAAAATGAGACCACACTAATAAATAGCATTTCATTATGGCCTCAAGTTGCATCAGGGCAGGTTCAGATTGGATATTAGGAAGAACTTCTTCACGGAAAAAGTAGTGAGGCATTGGAATAGGCTCCCCAGAGAGGTGGTTGAGTCGTCGTCCCTGGAGATCTTCAAAAAACGCATAGATGCAGCACTCCAGGACATGGTCTAGTAGGCACGGTGGTGTTAGGTTGATGGTTGGACTTGATGATCTCAGAGGTCCTTTCCAACCTTAGTGATTCTATGATTCTATGATTACTCATAGAACTGTTTCCACTTTTAGAGTTTTAGATGGCAGTAGTTCACAGTGACACTGTCTTATGTACTAAACAGGACACTAGTCTGTTTTGGTTTTTTTTAAAGTCAACTTCATTTTTTAAATCATATTTTCATAGGCTATACTGAAGGGGTATATTGCCTAAGCTTACAGATTCAGATCATATCCACTGAACATATTTTCTTGTGAGCCTTTACAAGGGTCATATCATTAGAAGATCCTGTCTTTTAAATAGGTGCTAACTACTCTGAACTAGCATGATGCTGCTGTTTTGTAAACTCTGGTACTTAAGCAACCCACTAACTGGATAAGCAGTTACAATATCTGCTATGTCTGAATCAATGCAAAAACAAATACATAGGTTGATCACATTTCCTTCAGTGACTGGTGACTTCATGGAAGAAGGTCCTGGTTGTTTGTCAGGCACGGTAATACTGACATCTGGCTTGTACCTGAGCTATGGCTGTACTGGGTCTGTCTGGGATGGAGTTAATTTTTCTCACAGCAGCCCTGATGATGCTGTGCTTTGGATTTGTGACTAAAACATGGCTAGTAATACAGCTATGTTATAGCTATTGCTGAACAGTGTCAGCATGGTGTCAAGGTTTTCTTTTTTTTCTTTTTTTTTTTTTTTTTGTTTTCCCACTAAAGGAATATTCCATACTATACGGTATTGTGCTCAGCAATAAAAGCTGGGGGAATGGAGGACAGCTTCGTGGTTATGGGTTTTGTCTTCCCAAGTGCCCATGGTGTTTACTGAGGCCATGCTTTTCAGGAGGTGGCTGGATGTTTGCCTGCTGATGGGAAAAAATGAGTTCTTTCGTTTGCTTTGCTTGTATGCACAGCTTTGCATCACCTATTAGTCTGTTTTTATCTCAACCCACCAGGTCTGAGATTTACTCTTCTGACTCTCTACCCCATCTCCCCTTTGGGGGGGGAGGGTGAGCAAGGGACTGGGTGGCAGCATAACTGCTGGCTGGGGTCAACACAACACAAAGGACATTAGTATTTGTTGTTGTCTTTTGTGTTTTAAATATGTTAAGCTAATAAATAGCCTAAATCTTGTATAGACTGGGATACCTTGGGACAGGATCCTGAAAATTTGTATTTGGCCTTAGAGATACATCTCTTCTTCTGACAAGGTGGATGAATTGGGTGGATCTGCTGCCCAAGATGTCATTACAATCTAGTTTTTCTCCTTTTCAAGGTTATTTGCTTTTATTAGAGTCTTTATTGTTTTTCACTGTTTCCTACATTTCTCTGGGTTATGAGTCAATTGTTGGTCCTCCCTCCCTTCCTTCCCACATTGGTCCCTGCCACAGTCTAAACAGATGTGGGTCAAGTATTTCTTAAACTGAAGTGTTTCACCCCATTATTTTGTGCAACTTTATATGAAGCAAAAAGAGCCTGTTCATCAGTGTAGGACAACAGCAAAATCGTAAAAAATCTTAATGTCTGAAAATGGTGCATGAAGAATGTTTCTATCCACAATTGTTAAACAGGATTGTACCTTTGGGTAGTTTCATCTCTAATCATCTTTTTTTTTCCATCTGTTCCATAGTCTGGAAACTCTGTTTCTTAACACTTCAAGGGCTACAATGACTGCACAGAATGCATTGTAATAATCACGCTTCAGCATCAAGGGTTTGTTCTTTTTTCACTGTAAAACAGAGCTATGCATGAGCAGAAGACAGAAAACATGCAACTCAGTTATGTTAAGCCAAGCAAAACTTTATTCACATGTGATATTAAATATTGATGTATTAGATTTTCAGAAATATAGACTGGAAAATATAAACTGACATGGAAACTGCCACATTATCAATAAAGCAATAACTATTGTTACTTAGGATTTCATTTCTATTGATTGTGTGCAATCAGGTTTGTGCAATAAGGACATGTACTTACTTTCAGTAAGTGCTGTTTCACAATGTTCATAAAGTAACAAACTGTTATTGTAAAAAAATTTTTTTTTCTTGTTTTATAGAAAATCAAACTGTCATCTTCACAGCTGTGCAACAGCTAGAGTCCTTCAAGACTCACATTAGGCCATGACTTATTGTATTTGCTACAAACATTGCAGTGCTGGCTGAAAAGGGAAATCAAAAATTTTGCAGACATCAACCAGTTATTTAAATTAGTTTAAAACTGAAAGGATTTTTAGGGATTTTGAAAGTACCTAACAAACTCAGTCAACTTGACAGCTGGAAGTAAAATTCATGCAGATTAGATACACATTGGAAGTAAAAACTTTTAGCTGTAACTAACCAGGAGGAGGCACACTTATCATTATAAGTAATTCCACGAAAACATTTGTTTTAAGCATGACAAATATATTTTCTATCTACCTCTTTATTTTCACTCTTGACTTTGTAAGAATTGTTGCCATTAGAACAGGAATGTCTTCATCTTACAGCTCCCACAAGATAGAGTGGAATGCAGGAAAACATTTAACTTAAATGTTAATTGTTACTCCTTTGCCAGCATCTGTGCTGTCCTAGACACTTGCCAAAAATTCAGTAAGAGCTCTGAACTACTAGAAGGCATTCTGAATCTAAGGACAATTTGGCAGAAGTTACAGGAAACAAATAGTGGTAAAAAGAGATTAATGTATTTTATATATATATTCTCTCCAAAAAATATAGATGTTCAAGTCACTATAGATGGGTCTGGCATACAAAAAAAATTGCATTGCCGTTTCTTCGTTTCAAAGGTCAATATCTCTGTACTGTCTCCAATGCTTTTTCAGGATGTTCTTCACAAAAGACATTTCACTGTTGCTGTAATACCTTTATTTCTCCTTGTTATCCTATTCTTTCCTTACTAGCTTGCCAGCTTCCCTGGCACTTAACACACTGATTACGTATGTGCTATGAAAAGAGCTACTGTTTCTATTTAGACTGTAGAAAACATTTTAACAGGAGAAATAAATACCCATATTGATGGGTAAATAATAATTGCATGATCTTTATTACATGAAAAACTCTTAAAATGAGGATTAAATCATTTAGCACTTTATATAGCTGCTCTCCTGTCCCGATGTGTAATGACTTCAGGTGGTTTACTTTAATGCTATGCATTTGTGTCTCCCTGGTGATTTCTGCTTGCATAGATTATTGTGAGTCTTGGTTCAGAGCAGAATAAACTTTCTTCTCCTTATTCATGCAGTATATCCTATTAAATACTCTCAATTCTTGTTTGCTGCTATTACAAAGCAAACAATAAAGATAATAAAGGGGCCAGACAACTGTTCCAAAGAATTGATTGAGAAATTATGATCATATAGGGCAGACTTTAGGATGTTTCTAAGGACATTGAATTAGCCAGTTCTCTGAGTTGAGTTCCCTTCCCTTTTCAGGCTTCTTCATCCCTGACAATTTTCCATGTCTTTCCAAGACTTTTCTCATTGCAGCAGAATTTGGTCTTCTTCCCTTTAATCTGTGCACTAAGACTAGATGATATACATCCTTTTGGAGGCAGCATCTTGACTTCCTTCTCCTAGGCAACACCAGTACCAATAGCTTAATTTTTTTCTTTCCTAAGAACTGACTTTATAGGACAATAGGATTACATATAACTGAATGAATTTATATAATTTAATTTTAAAAAGGGAAGCATATGTCCATGTATGCTTATATGTGCAGTAACCAAAAGTTCTGCTATAGACATCGGTACATGCACACACAGATGCTTTTTGTATTTAATAAAAATAGTGAATGTAGGATTAATTAAGAAAACCTGTTCAGCCTATATAATCATTGTCCTGTACTAATATGAGGGTATGGAAGAAATATCTCAGTTCTGTTGATGTGTGCAGAGAACTCCTTCCCAGGGAATGTTAAATATGTGTTTGGTGGTACATCTTGTATTTGGACAACAGCAAAGTAATACTTGTCTAGACTTTGTACCCTGTAATATTCTTTTTCTTCTAAATGCTTGTATAACTGTTTTTGAGTGCATGTATGGCTACAGCTGTTGCTGCTGTCTTTGGTGTTCCATTTCACATATTAATCACCATCTGTGCCAACATGTTATTTCTGAAATACCTTTCATGCATAGTCCCTTCTCAGCTTCAGTTCATGCCTTCCTGCTGTAGCTTCTGCATTATCTCACTGAACGACCCATCAGCACCAACCCATCAGCAGTTCTCAGGACTGCTTTCTCAGTATTTTTCAGAGCCAGGTGAACTAAAATTTAACAGGCAGGAATTGGCTTAAATTTCTTAATCTATGCCCTTAGTATTAACATCTCAATTTTTCTCTGAGTTTTACACTTTCTTCCACACTGAAAAAAAAAATAAATTACTTCATGAAAGTCTAAGACTCTGTGTTAGGCTTTCAGAAAAAAAAATAAAGAACAGTTGCTTCAGTATATTTTTCTTCATTTCCTTAATCTACTGGGTAATGCTCTTGACCAAATTTGGAGGACCTTAATGTTTAAGAACCTCAGTGGCAAAGTATGGCAAGAGCACAGGTAAAGTCTTTGCATTACCTCAGAACACCATCTTTTGTTTTGTTTTGTTTTGTTTTATTTCTTAGTTTACAGAGTCTTTTTCATGAAAAATTAAGATTCTGGTATTAAATTCTAACTGGCGATATAGTCAAATCTCTTCCTAACATGAACCGTGAATTACCATTTTGCTTGTAAGCAAGTAACTTTTACAAAATTAAGCACTCAATGTGTTTCCAATTTATATTCTCCTTTCGGTCTTAATTTCTCTGTACAGCACATTTCATTACACAGCTTTTCCTATTACTCATTGATTTTTGCTCTTCATACTCTTTACTCTTTACCTTTTTACTCTGCTTTTCATCATTTTTCCTGCTCCTATATGTTTATTCACTCTTTCATTCTTCATTTCCTTTCATATATTTCTAGTTTCTTTTCAACTGTTTAGTGTATTTAACAGCTCTTTTGTTCTCTCCCTCTCATTTTCCATTATTGCCATTGTCAATCAGTTTAAACACATCTTTCTTTAATTTTCTATCAGTCATGCATTATGTACCAGGAATACATTTCTGCTTTCTCCAGATACTCTGAAATTCTTTCACCTTTTGTGGGGGAAAAGTTCTCAAGAAAATAGTGCTGATATTTCCATGTTAGTTTAGCATATGAGAACCAGTTGATCAATTTTGTCTAGTGTTTTGTATGTGTAGAACAAGCTGAATATTATTGCTACCCATTAATTTTCAGATTTAAGAACATAGTGATAATGATCAGGAGAAGACCATCTTTCACAATCACAAACAGTAGGTGTTTGATCAAGAACATTGATATTGTCAAAATGCATTCCCATGTAAAGATCTAGAGAAAACACTGAAAGCTACAAGGAGAGAGCCGGAAAGGCAGTGGTTCATGGTTTTCTAGAAGCCCTTCAAAAGTAGGGTTTTTTGGGTACTGGATCATACCTCAACTACAAAAGGAAAACACCAGAGCCCACTCCCCCCAAAAAAAACCACAAAACCCAGTGCTCCATTTCTGTCCAAGCTGAGAAAAAGTTTTCCTGACTGCAGATTTGTTGATCATTTTATCACTGGATATCGGTGACAAGAGAGCTCTTGTGTGATAACTCGCTTTTCAAAATTCAGGTAGATAGCAATAAACAAAGAAGGATATAAGCCAATTTCTCATTTCTTCAGTTAAGTAAACGTGTTCTTTTCAAAAATTTACCCTATAATGTTCACCCTTATTTATGTTACTCAATTACTTCTCAGTTAGTACTGAAAAACACCACCATTTGATTTTTTTTTTATGTTAGATCCTGGTCTTAATTTTCCAAGGAGCCAAAAATAAGTTCTCAACTTATTCTTGAATTGTGAATTACAGCTGCAACTAGGTAACTTTTTTTTTCTTTGCACTATATATTTTTTTTTAATTAAGAAAAGAATACTTTGTTTATACGCTTTTAAAATGTAAGACACCTATAATTATGTGGCAAGTGACACCAAAAGTCCTTGAAGAACAATTTAATATAATTTAATATAATTGGACTTATTGTACTAGAGTGGCATTATTCTTGTTTAGCTGCGTACAAGCCACAGCTACTGAGTGTTCCTTTGCAATGAACTTCAAGTGTCTCCAAAGGTCAAGAATGATTTTGCTTTTAAATGGAAGAAAAGAGAATGACATTTCATTGTTTGTAACTTCAAAATTATTTATTTAGTTTTACTTTTTATAAAATGTGTTGACATAGTATTTGCGGACTGAGCACTTATAGTTTGAAATCACCACTGAATTTTCCTGCCCTTGACCTGTTTTTAGCAGTGGCGTATGGTATTTGTTATATTTTTTTATGGCTTTTTTCACATAAAATGACAGCTGTATTATGCAATATCAGGATGAAGGCACAGAAGTGGGAAAGCTTTAATTTTTTTCTGCCTGTTTATCATGTAGTAACAAACACAATTTCTGATAAATAGGGGAAAGATCTGACATTGACCTGTTGTAGTCTGTCTTCCACTCATACAATATTGCAAGTCATATATTATGAAAATTGCAAAATCCATAATCTATACACAGTAGTTAACTTGTATTGAAATTAATAAGTTGCCATCTAAAATGAAATTTTTTAAAAATAATATTTAGAGTGGGATAGACACATTAATATTGGCTTTAGTTTAATGATAAGTTGATTGTGAACATGAGGAGCCCAGAATCATGCTTGCCTGAACAGAAAGGGTGCGTTTTTTCCATGCCTTGGAAGCGGATGGTGAAAGAATAAGATGCAATAGTTGCAATTTTTGCATGTTTTAACAAGGGAAATTGAGATTAGAAATAAAAAAACCCCAAACTTCACAGTGAATGGTTAAGTACTAGGACAACTTGCCCAGAGAGGCTGCAGAATCTCCATCACTAGAGGTTTTCAAAACTTGACTGCATAAAGTCATGACCAGTCTTTGAAGTTAGTCCTACTAAGCAGAAGCTACTAGATGACCTTATGGGGTCCCTACCTGCCTAAACTATTCTATGAATTTCACTCTAACATTCACAGCCCTTACACAAGCTCAAATTCATGCTCTTTCCAAGTTGAAGGAAAGATCTGAATCAGGGGATTCCATATCCCATTGAATGCCAAATGCACAGTGTCCTTAAAGTCAATTTCTTTGTTTCTTGACCCCTACATTACCAGCAGCTGGAACAGAAAGGTTGTTGGAGACCTACCTTAATTAGTCTCTTTCTGCATTTAATTCCTAATTAGCTTAATCTACTTTTCAGTCAGTTATTTTCTGCAGATTCCTTCTTGAAAGACTTAATTTTCTTGCACTACTGATCAAGTCAGAGCACCTAAGATGATGAGACAAATGCCACCCTGGGTCCAACCCCAGCTGGCACCCAGTAGTTCCACAAACTTCCTTAGGAGCATCTAGTGGTCCATGTTTGGTAAGTCAGGTTCTTATTTCCCAGAAGGCATTTATATTTATCACAAAAAAATCCCTCCCTCATTTTATCTGTTTGGTGGCTTGTTTGTTTTGTTTTTTTTCTTCCCACTTGCAGATTTGCCTCAGGGGATCTAAAAAAAAATAAATTAAGATACTTCATTAATTGTCCTTCTGTGGTCCTGGTGAGTTTGCTCCACCATGACTGGGAAAGAATGAGAACTGGTGTCCATTTGTACAATCAGAAATAATTATTTCATTCTGTGTTATGTGCCTGGCTGTGATATTGAGGGCAGCATCATGCCTTTTATTTTGTAGCATTCAGGTTGCTTGAAGAATCAGAGGCAAAGTTCCAGCTTGCTTTTTGTTAACATGTAGGACTACTACAGTTACTTTCACTCTGAAAGTAATTGTGTGCAAAATCGGTACAGGTGAATGCATCTTTCCAGGTGGTATAAACAGGCAGAATAACTTTGCCTGGACTCCTGGATGCTTGAACCCAGTTCTGCTCTACTCTGGAAGTAAGCACCTCACTTCACATGTACCACTTTTCAGTAGGGCTCATTAACACAAGCACAGGTCACCCAAATGCTTTCTCGTAGCTCCAGGGCCAGAGCTGACTTGCAGCTAGCCAACTCCACTGGTACATAGCACATCTGTTTGTTTGCCTGTGAGCAACCACATCACCACTTTCCTTCAGTGTGTAGGTATGTGGAGCACTAAAGCACAGGCGACAGACTGCTCTCCCCAAAGAGGTAAGGGTGTCTTTTCTTCCCAGTGGTGACAGGGATGAACATCTCGGAAGCCAAGTCTTTCCTGATCTTTCCTCTGGAGTGTATCATTCATTACCAATAGGTTATGCCAGACACAGTCTAGATCATCACAGTCTAGACATCTAGATTGCAGATCTAGATGTTTATCCATGTATTATATCAGTGCCACTCTTATTAGTGTGGATACTAGTATTATTTGGAGAACTATATGGACCTATGAGACAATGTCAGTCTAGTCCAAAGAGAAATCAGAAGTCAAATAATTTGTCATTTCTACATCTCTACCTTGTGAGACTGCCCTCTCCTCAAGCTGTTGGCTGAAGAGCCAGCAGGTGGGGAGAGGAAATAGACTGTCTCTTTTTCCTTACGCTGATTTATGGCTGTTCACTGCAAACAAGACAATATATATAATGGACGTGGTCTTTAATTAGACCGTTTTAAAATATGCAATTACAGCTACTAAGTACACTTTAATGTCTGAATACATAAATGATTTCAGGATTCTGTGATTCTCAGTGAAACTTCATAAGGGAGTGAGATGGTTTCCAAAATCTACATTTATGTGTTTGGGTTTTTCATAATCAAGAATGCCTTCAAAGCTCTGTACTTTATATAGATTTGATTATTGCAAAGAGCTGCACAATACAGGTTACACAAGATTTTAGCTGATAATTTTGGTGTCTTTATAGTGTTAGGCTTTTACAAATCATTAATAATTCCAAAGAACCAATAAAAACAAAGCAGGTCTCAGTCTTTCATAAATAAAATTATTTAGGCGTTTTCTTTCAGTATGTGGCCCACTGTATTACATTTTGTGCAAGGGATAACATTGAAATTATAAAAAGAATTTACTCATAGTACACACAACCATGTAGTTGACTTGCAAAAGGCAGATATATTTCCTATGTCTGTTTGTGATCTATTAGCAAACAGTTCGTATCTTTGTTGTGTGGAATTCAAGTGGCTTTGTGTTTTCTATTAGTCTTTGAACTCATGCTTCAACTTCAGCTGTTACCTCGATATTGTAGCCAAAAGAGATGTTTTGCACACAAGGAAGATTATGAAAAAAACATTTGCTGTAAGCCAAGAAGAAAATTGACTTGTTCTATGCAGAGCAACTGGGTAAATGAGCTTTTCCTCTTGACTGTTATCTCACCTCTTTTCTTCCTATTCTTGTTCTTCCCTTCCAAATCATCATATGAAAGCCAGGGCAGAAAATGAGAACAAAGCTGAAGAGAGGGGCAGATTTTGTAGATAGTGCTTGTACAGGTATGAGGAGAGGAATGCAACTCAGGAAGACTTCTGGCTTTCTCTCCAACAAGCAGACCCAGGGCTTCCTGTGTCTGTAGCCGTAACACAGTGCTGTCACAGGGGCGTGCAAGCATACCTCTGCACTACAGGATGCTGTAAAGCCTCTAATACTCTACTGTTTTGGCATCGAGGTAATATCTGAATGTAGAACTTCATGACTTTGACTACGTCACTTAATACGAGAGGCCAGTACAAAAGCTAACGCTGAATTTCTAAGCTATGTGATCCACATCAAATATAGTCAGTATTTAACGAATCAGAGACTGAGGTACCCAAAGAACAGCAAAACCACATAATGGAAGCACTTGAAATGCAGAGAAGATTGTGGTGTGGCACTGCTCAAAGGCAGCTAGGGCTCATTTTGCTTCAGCTCTTTGCTAGCTCCCTCAGCGCAGCAGGGTCTGCTCACAAGCATTCACTCAGAAGATCTTTTTTGTTCCCAGTGCTTCAAATTCTGGGGAGCTTCTCAGGTTTGCCAGTAAGTGTGAGAACTGAGTTGGTTTCTGTCATTTAGGCACAGCCACTCTGGACTAAGAGCGCAGCAAAGTACAGTGCATAAGCATCTGAGTGGGGACTAATAAACCCACCAGCACCCAAGCTAGCTGCGTACCGCCACTTGTGTCACTGCATCATATTTTTCAATACTTTCATTTTATGGAGCTTGAGTTAACAAATTTGAATTTGACTAACCTGGGCCTTCGGGTTTGATTTGCCAAGGCTCTGCACGCTGCAGAAGTGATTAACCTTTTTATCTACATGAGGTAGCCCGGAGGCAGCAGAGTACATTTTTTTGCACCACACCTGCCCTAAGAAGCCAGCCGATCTGAACTGGCTCTGCACTGAGCTAGCTTTCAGTCTTCCTATCCAGGGCATGATTAATCCACCTGGATTTGATTATAAATGGTTAATCCCCTTGGATAAATCACAGATGATGGGGACTGACTAAGCCCCTACTGCATAAGGAATATCGTTATTCATTGACTCTAATAGCAGCTCATGTGATCTAAAATAGAATAGCCTGTTTTACCAGAAAAATAAACAACTAAAAAAATAAAATGGAATTGGGTTTTTAGCTCAGCCAAGGATTACATTTGGAAGGATTTTAAAAAGTGGATTTTAAAAGATTAATTTAAAATAATCTCTACAGTTAGATGGGATTTAAAATTGTATTAATTTATTTTAAAATGTATTTAAAGTCCTTTTCAAAAGTAATTTTCCAGTTTGTGTCATACCAGTGGCCTAATGTTAGTTGATAGGTATTTCATTTTCACTTCAATTAATATTGATTCATAACGCTTTAAGCGCCATTAACTCCAGTCCTATACCTAAATATCCATGAATTATGAGAAAAACCCCAAAATACCAGACTCTGACCTGAGTCTTGGTGTTCTTCTCTTTGGTGGAATTAGAAATACATCCTCAAAATACTGTTTTTATAATATTTTTTACATTGACAGAACTTAACAAGAAATCCTTAAAATGAGTAAAACATCCGGGAACAAACTTTCCAATTGTTTTAGTATTCCTATTGTTATTTGAAGAAAACTAGTGAAAATGTTCTGAATAAAGGTGTTCTTATGGTGTTATTTGGTGATTAGCCTCCATGTGAGGTCAGAAGTGTTCACAAAAAATACCTAAAGATGATGGAAGTTGAAATAAAATGTAGGGAAAAAATGTGCTGTTTGTCATCTGAAGTCAGATTTCTAGAAGTGTTTCTTCCAAATGTGTTAAATGAGTGGCCTTTGCACTAGTGAAGGCGCTCTGGTTTCTACTATGTCTATACTTTTTTCTTTTTTTCCTCTGATTTCATAATTAGATGAGAGATACAGATCATTGAACAGATATAAAGCTTGTAAGTAGGTGGAATTTAGGTCTGGGATGGATAATGGTGTGGGGAGAGGTGATTGCCGTGTGGATAGGACAAAGGTATTGGTATTACGTTAATTCTGTGTTCTCTGTATGGTAAGGAGGTCACTCCAGTTACTTAGCATTTTGTTTAGCTTTTTAGAATTTTATTTCTTTCTTTTATGCTTGATGTTAGGAAGAATGAAAATCCCTTTCTGGGTAGGGTCAGAAATATAATTGGAAGGAAGCTATTAGACAGAAAATTAAAGAAATTTTTTCTGAATGAACTCATCCATGGTGAGAAGAGTCAGAAAATTACTTTCTTCATAGAGATTTTTGTTCAGAAAATAAAAGAATATGAGGGTAATTCTTTACGAAAACACTCTTGGATGATCCAGAGTATCAGACCTGGCAGAATAATGAGATATGGTATTTTATTCCTCTTTTGTACTTTCCATCTGAGAAGAGTAACAATACTATACAAAAGTAAGTTCTTAATCAGCCCAGACAAGGTAATGGGAGTCCTAGACTGCCAGGTTTTTTATTTTACTGAAGAACAAGATAATTGCTTTGTCTTGATGCTTACAATAACTTAAAGGCCAACTAGATTGCTGGCTAGCTCAGATTCCACTCATGTAGGCAGAAAACAGTCTATCCAATTTCAAGGTATTTCAGATATGCTCTCCAGCCTCGTGTATTTGCTATAGGAATATATGATTTTTCTAATACCACCTCTATAAGCAGACATCTCCATGCCATTAATAAGATTTTCTGCTCACAACAGTTATTCTGTGATACAGACCCATTGGTTTTAGTGAGCGAATTCAATATTTATATAAACATCTTATTAAGATGAGAATGGTGCCCAAAGTTTTTCCATTGTTATGAAAGCACACCAGAAACACAAGGAGCCCAGAAAGCATTTACCACAAAGAAACTCCCTATTTTTTTTCCATCAGATGACCACTTTTCTTATTTTCTGTGGAAAGAGGATCAGGGAGGGCCCAAACTACAGCTGACCATGCTCAAACCCCCTCCACGCCAGGTCAATTGCGCGTGACGGTGGGAGCCCTCTGCCAGGACACTGGGTTGCACCTCTTGTGCTGCAGGGAAGGACCGTCTCACCGCTGGGCTGAGTTGTGTGGCCCGTGCGGGCGGAAAGGAGGTGCAGGACTGCTGAGGCTGAAGGCTCTGGCTTCCCTTGGGAGCGGGAGCACAACCACCACAGCAGCCCTCAAGCACTTGCACCGTATCGTGCAGCTGTGGTCCTGCGGCCGTCTCTGTGAAAACGGCTCTGTGCCAGACTTCGTAGCCTGTGGTACACCGTATTTAGGGATTTTCAGAACACTTGAACTTTAGAAGTCCTCTGGGGACTCGAAGCCCGGATCTAGCAGTTTATTAACAACAGTGCTATTCCCACTGTAATTAAAACAATTAGAGCAAAATAAAATTGAAATAACAAAATAAAAAGTTGCTACCAAAGGACAAGTATGCACTAAAAAATTCATTGCTTATGAGAGATCGAATCTTTTCCATCTAACCTGCCTAAAACTTTGGGTGATTTGGCAGTTTCTCTGAAGGATTAGTATTTCTCTTATGTGCTCTTGAAGCCTACATTACTGCATGTTTCAGCGTGGGTCAGCAGGGGCTTTTAAGACTTTATAGGGATGTCTGTGGTGTCAGATGGTAATAGTACAACGTATGCCAAACCCACATGTAGTAATATGTTTGCCATTTGCTTTGGAGTTACAGTAGGAGATTTTCTACAGCCTTGTTTCAACTTTCAGTTCCTCTAAAATATAAGCAATTGTTATGTATTTTCTTATGAAAGCACTGATTAAATTGTCAAACTTTTATATTTTAATTGAAATATTACTGTGAGTGCTTAATGGAAGAGGAAAATGCTGAGTTTTATTAGTGTAATGATTTATGACAGTGCACATTGAGTTTTTTGTGTTTTCTGTGTCAAATTAAGTCAAATACACACAAGAAAGCTATTGCATGAGAAAATGAAATGTTCTTATAGCAGTGTTTAATTCTTCCCTGCACTTATGAATATAATACATACATTAAACGATGATATTAAATATAATACACAGATTAAATCATATTGTAATGTAAAGAAAATTTAATGTCAAGGCAATTTCCCTTGAAACAGCTTTTCACCTCCAGACTGGGATTCTGAATGCATGAAATAAATATGAGAAATAATTGAGTTCTGCTCTTAAAATTTCATTTATAGTATGAAAAGTGATCGGTTCATGAGAGTGAGTAGTTGTTTTGATATTGCCTTAACAGACCAGATTTTCTTTTCAGTTTAAGAACAGCCTCAGCAGTTTCATTCAGTACAGATATGAAGAGAGCGATCACTTGTTTTTCTTTCATGTAGTGTTAACATTGGCCTAACGTATGTAAGACACTGTTGAGGCTTTTGCAATGGTTAACAAACGGTGGCTCCATTTTACGGTGTTACGGCACTGAATGAATAAACATATCCAAAAGTTTGTCTATTCTCTAAAGGAAGAATCGCAACACGCAAATGAGAAAATAACACTTGGTACCGATAGCCTCATATGTAGCTGTCTAGTGAGGGTAAAATATAGAGCAACTTAGAGACATTAGATTTGAAACATGAAGATGTTACAAATAGAAGAATAGCGTTGAATAATAATGGAAAAATGTGACTTTTTGGGTTCTGAGAGGAAAGATGACAAGGACCATCTAAAAGACCTTATTGCAGAAACAGGATGGAAAAAATGTTTAAAATTAATCCACATTTTACATTCTTTAATTTTCTGCTGTATTTACTTTTTAGAAAGACTTACTTAGAAAAATTAATTAATATATGGGCAAAGAGTAATTTTTAAAAGAAGTGGATGGAGAATCAGTTAAACCTTGATGATATGCATTCTGTTTTGATTAAAGGAAGTTTTTCCAAGCAGCTGTGTGACAATAGTGCCACTGAGTATCTTTGAAAAGTTCAGGTTACCACAAGGGTAGATTTGGTTAAAAGGTTGTTGCTAAAATTGGAAGTCGTCAATTCAGTTTTCTTTAGTAATCTAAACATTTGCATCTAATGAAGTGTTTTTCTTGGTAACAGTATAAGTGCAAATCTGTAAATCACACACAGTGCTGAAATCCATATAAATTTTGCTTGTACTAGACTAGAAGATTACAAGATCTAGCCCATAATACCTGTGGCCTCACATAAAGACAAAATGATATTTAGTTGTCTTGCATGCAGAGCCATTTATTTAAAACAGTGATTAAGGAATACCATTCATTAGTAGGTGTAATATATTTATATATATAAATATAATTAAGTGATATGAATCCTGTCAAAGAGAAATACTTCCCTAATACCAAAAATTGAAGCTCCATAGCCCTTTTTACATTTTTTTTAATAATATCCTGATTACAAACCAGACAATTGAAGCCACTAACTTTCTTATTAAACTTGGTTTGATAGGTTCAAACTGCAGCAAATCATAAACCAATTTTCATTTGTTTTAAATTATTCAAAAGGAAATGAGACCCAGTAGAGTGCTCCTGTCTTCTGAGTTCGGCATAAAGGCAATGAAAAAGCACTGTTTAGTTCAAAATGGTATTGAAACTGATTTACACTATCAAATAAAGTGTACTTCTCATTTATTGTTGCTTAGATATTAACGTATATCATGAACACGGCTCAGTTTATATCTGCGTGGATACACTCCAACAAAACAGGCACTTCTGTAAAGCTGTCAGGAAAACAAACCTGTTACCACATAAAAATACATGCAACACTCTGAATGCTTTATTTTAATGAATTTATTGTGCTGTGCTTATCCCTGGCTTTGAGGCAGATGACAGTGATTTATAACTCGCAGGGCAGTAGCCCTGATAGGATGATGAAGGACCGTTTCTCCTCATTATGCCAGCAGAGCTTCTTTTCATCTCTTTTCTTACTCTCTGTTCATTGTTTGCCCTTGGCATCATCAGTCACCAGGCAGTACAGTTTACAAACACTGTTTTGGCTAGCAGAAAATAAATTGTTCAGCCAATGATGTGAAATCTATCAAATTCCTACTAAGCTGCATCTTGAAATCTCTATTCAAGCTCTTGAGTCTGATCCATAGTTGAGATAGCATTTTACTTCTAAGAGATAGATGCTTTCCCTTCTCACTCATTACTCAGAGCAAGATGCATTTCCTTTAATCTTTCTACAAGCAAAGGCTGACCAGCTTCAGAGAGCTGTAGGACGATATCATTTGCCTCTGGACCTTTTTTGTTTGTTGTGGTGGGGTGGGCTTTTTCTGTTTGGTTTGTTGTTTTTTGTTTATTACAAAACCTACATAGACAGCTTCTTTATGGAGGGATAGTACAGCAGTATTTGTCATTCTGGGTAACCAAATATGAGTAACACCCAACACTGCAAATAAGTAGCTGAATGTCATTGTTGAAAAGAAAACATATAAACCAGAAAGGTGGCAGGGACAGTTCTAAACACAGAAACAAATGACGTGTTGTGTTTATCTGCTTGGCAGTATTCACATGAAGTAATTTAAACTATAAAGCCATGTTTGTTTGAATGGCTTGGTATAATCCACAAACAAATCAGTTGGCTGCAAATGACTGATGCTACTGAATGGGGAATTAGGTACTTGTCTATTTAATCTAAAAAAAAAAAATAAAAAATAAATCTGGATTACAAGTCTGAGCAAAAGGAAAAGTACATGTTCTGGTACGACCTTCTTAAATAATTCAGCTATATGACAGAATTGGTGTGACCATAATGTGACTAGACACAAACTAGAGCGGAGGAGTAAAGAGAAGAATTTGCAGCTATGAAGACTGAAGGGAAAGTGGAGTCTTTCTGTGCTATACATACATGCATTTCAAACTGTTGGGACAAAGTCTTGAGATATAACTAGTAACCATCATTATTGAGAACTATGAGATCATAGGCTGAGAGTAACAGTAAAATAATCTACTGTCAATCCTCTACATCTGTATCTTAATATGCATTTGAATGATTTGAAGTATGATGGATATTAGTTTGGCCTTTTTTCTGTGGTAGCCCTCATAAAATGATGAAACTGAAGTTACTTCTAGGTCTGAGGTAAGTATGAAAAGAAAATAATTTTTCAGTGTTCTGACCTATTCTATGCTCTTGTTAACTGGATTTGTTGTTTATGGCCTACATGGTCGTGATAGCAATTAAAATACCTTTCCACAATGAAGTTAAGGAATGGAACTAGTATTTTTTAAGAGTTTTACTCTGCACAAATTTCTTGCTGGTGTCAATAGTGATTTGCCATAAATAACTGGAAATGAAAATGTGCATAAAGTAGCCAGGAGTAAGTTTCAACCCCCTGAGCAGTATTTCTTAAGTTTGTAGTAGTTTATATGTGTGTGTCCCACACTCTTTTGCATTACCTGTCAACACTAGTAATGCTAGGAGTGCAGGATATCCTAAGGGCTAGGGTGATAGGCACCACACATCATGTTCGTCTGTATCACACTGTTTCGTCTCAACCTGTGTGACATGTGGTGCATCACCCCTGTATAGAACTGAATATCTTAAGCTTATCATCTAAACCATTTCAGTCTGCAGAAGACTAAGCTGTGGGGTGCTGCAGGCTCAGCACAGAAGACTGCAGTGCTGTCAGTGCCAGAGCCCTGGAAAGACAGGTCAGGAGGGAGATGTCTCCTAAGGTGCTGTGGGTCCCATGGTTCCTCACAGTCTGAAGTGTGGCAAAAGCAAAACAAACTGCCTGACCCCAAATTTGGTATTCATCTTGATTCCCAATTTTGTGATCATTAACCAAGTGTCTAACAACGTGTAAGTATCTCAGGACCAATTAAGAGTTTAACTATCCCACCATTCCAGGCTGTCTAGAAGTTTCAGATCTGCTGTTGGTTCAGAAGAGGTGTGGTACAGCCATTCCAACCACAACTGCTTCATCTGGTTAGCTTTTAAAAAATGCATCAGCAACCAATAACTTTAGTCTGATCTTTCTTTCTGGTAAAACCACCATTTGCAGAAGGAAAGACTTGGCAGACACCTTGTCCCTCAGAATGGTAAAATTCAGGATGAGAAACATAGGCTGTAACAGATTTTGGGGGGGGTCTGTATTTTTTATAAATACAGTTTTTTATAAATACAGTTTTACTCTTGATAGTTTGATTAAGTGCCATATAATATTTCTTTCATTCATTTTTGTTTTAGTCTTCGGATTGTCACAGTTGTCACAGATGTAGCTATCAAACTGTCTGAAGTATTTGTTTTAACAAATGAATGTGTGCTTTGGCAGCCTCTCCAGGCAGTGAAGTTGGTGGATTTTTAAATTACTGCTTGGATACTTCAAGATTTGCTGCTGATGCCCATTCGATTTGCTTTTTATCTTTCTGTGACCACAGTAATTTTTACTGGATTCTTTGGCTCATTTTTTGAGAAAATTATACAGCTATGTTTTGAGTTTCTGTATACTTCCAGCCATCTCCAAGATCAGCAGCTATGCGGAAGCCTTCATTTCTGGAAATTTTTGAAATTTATCCTGTGAATACAGGGCTGGAAGAGAGCACCCATGTCACCGAGTCCAGCATTCAGCCAAGCCAATATTGTTGACGTTCTATTACATATCAGCGAGAGCTCCTAAAAGCAATGTTACACCACAACTACTAAAGTTAGACGTTGCAAATCGGCAGGTTTGCATAATTTGTTGTATACAGTTTGTAAAAACCAATGACCAAAGATTAAAAAGAACTGGTTTAATAAGAAAAAACATCCACCAAGTAGACATCATTCTAGCAGTTTCTGTCAGTGAATGCTTAGTATCGCAATTTGCAGCATGTTCCAAATAATTCTATGCACAATTAAGTTGGTATAAATCCTTCTTTATTTTAAAATGCATATTGTTTTTAAAACAATATTTTAAAAGGATTTTTTTTGCCTCAAGGATATCTCCCTCTTAACTGTTCATTTTCAAGAATGTTCTGTTTACCCATAGGTTTTCAAAGAATACGGCCATTCACCTCTATGAACTTCTAACATGCATAGGAGACATATACAGACACTGCTGCTGGAATGCTGGAGAATTTACTTTATTTGTCTTCTATTTTGGAGCAACATTTTTCACAAACAGATCTAACTCTAAGGAAATAAATTTTTAGAGGGCTTCACCTGTTTCCTTTTTGACAGTAGGTAGACCTGGCCGTTCTGCAGATGCATGCAACTATCTGATAGATGTCACTGCGCGATCTTTCGGCTGTTTTTCACAGGAAGCCTCGCTGCGGCCAGCATTCATTGTGACTTTTTGTGGAGCAGCTGTTGCGTTGCTGGGCTCCTTTGAATTGAAGGGAGTCAGTCAATGTTTTCCTTCCCTTTGCATGGGGATTCTTTGTAGGATTTCTTTGATTATTTTTTCCCCATCAAATAGCTTTATCAAACGAATGAGTTTCTGTGCTCAGTGACCTCCTAAATGTAATTCATATTTCAGTGGAACACATATTGCAGCCTTGACACAATTATGACTTCATCCATATTTAGTTCTTGCAGAGGTAAGAAGGAAGATTATTTTTCTTCTTATATGAGTAAATATTGGATGGGAAAAAAAAAAAGAAAATATTAGCTTCAGGATCTGAATTACTAGATGCTAATTTTCGGAAGAATAGTAAATCCTTTACAAATAACAGCATTCCCACTTCTCCAAAGATTTTGTTCTGCTTGAGATATAACAACAATATTTAGGTCTGAAAAGCTTGTAATGCTCTTTGATGATGCTGAATTGCCACAGTTCAGTCATGTCTTTCTTATTGGATGTAAAACGCCACCCTTAATCTTAGTGTGGAAGTGTAATTTGGCAGCAGTCTACATGGTGCTAATGGTTGTAGAGGTAGCAAAGCCATGAAGTACTAATAACTGTAATTTTTAGGGGACTACTTTTTAGTCTGCTGTTGGTGTGGAAACAGCTGAAACTGCTTTTGAAATTCTGTATGATAGTATTTATTGTCCTAGTGTTCAGTGTCTGTGTTTGATACAACATATCTCTGTGTCTGCAGTGAAAAAATCTATATTAAAACTTCAGGAATAGCTTTCTGGCTAAACTTATATAAAATGTCCTTCCCTGCTGTTACTTCTAACGCTTGTTAATGCACAAATTTTAGCAATATTGGAAATATTACATGTAATAGGATGTAAGTAGCATTACTGAGCTTACTGAGCTTCAGAAATGAATCCTAGACCACTAGGAAGGCCTGCAGACTCCTGAGTCAAATCAGTGGTTTCAAACATGCAATGAGAATGGCTAAGAAACTGCTAAGTATTTTCAGACACCAGGCAGAACTGCTCTAGACAATAATAATTGCTTATACAGAATCATATGTATAACTATTTTCCTCTAATGACAGTATTTCTAAGTAATGTGATTAATACTCTAGAACCAAATATATATTTTTCTCCATCTTATGCCAGAAAGCCTCTCATAAACTTGGATTTAGAGTTTCCTGAGTACATCTATATGTACAGCATCATCCTCTGAAACTTCTTTTGCTTAGTATTGAATTTTCTAACAGACTTTTTTTTTTCATAATAATGATTAAAATTTAGATTTTATTCAGTTTCTAATCACCACTAAAATCACTCTTAGAATTAAGGACCCTTTGCATGTATTGAACCTTCCAGCATGGCATTTGAAACTACTGTTTCAATCCACACAAGCTTTAGAAGTTTTTCCCTTTTTTATTCCACCCTCATATGAAACAGATACCTCTCAAAGATTCATGCTTTCCAGATTAGTTTTCTTCATGTCTTCCTATCAGAATCTGAAAACCATGCAGCTCTTCCTCTCAGAAAGCCACTGTAGACTATTTAGTATAGTAGTTATAAAGCTGAATGTTAAAAAAAAAAAAAAGAAAAAGGCCATCACTGTGCATTTCTGATGATCTGCTTCTCTTTGTAAGTGTCTCCTCATGGTCCATTGCACTTCTGGAAAGTTCAAGCTGTGTTGAAGCGCCTTCTGTATTTTTCATTTGCACCTTTTATTCTACAGTGCTCTTATTCTGTTTTCAGTCTTCTATTACCAATCTGGTCTCATGCCATGTTCTTAGGGCATGATGAAGGACAACAATAAATCTGAATTCATAACCATAATAAGTCTGTCAAGTAACAGGTAAACAACCAAATGGTATGGAAAAGACCATGTGAAGAGAGATGGAAGTTTCTTAGTGTCAGCCTGCTCATCAGTGAACACTCAATCTGGTCTTAGTCACAACTGTCCCTGAAGGAGACATTTCCATCCAGGCAAATCCTGTTTGAGCAATATAGTTGTAAAATCTATTTGAGTTTCCATTTTTTTAATCCAACATATGTAAAAAAAATTAGACGACTATGAATGAAAACCTGTAAGGTTCTTTCACAAAACACATATTCATTCAGAATACATATTTAAAAAAAAAATCTGTGTTTTATTCCTTTCTCATAATAACTTCTTTTATTTGCAAGTTATTTTGTCTCATTGTGCTGTTTTAGCAATGCTGTATTTTTATGCGTACAGAGATATGTATTTTATATATTTATATATGTAAAAATAATAACGAAGTCTTTCTTAGAACTGCTTTAATCTCTTCATTTAAGGTTTTGAATGTTCAACAAATATTTTTGTTTGACCTTGTGTTCAAAGTCAATAGGAAACATTTTGTACAAATGCATTTTGTGTTGTAAATTTTATGCTTAATTTTATGATTTTCATACTGTTTTATGTTGGGTGATAAGATATGTTAAATTAATAGGACTAATAGTTCTTCTCATTAATCTTATCCATAAATAAAATTTAAAAATTACAAAAAAGACAGGTCCAAATATAAATATCTCAGGGTGTATCTTTTAATTATCTTTTTAAAGTAGGGAAATTAATATGGTAATGTCATCACTGGTAATATTTGGCTGTCTGTCCCCTGAGTGCTTGACCTGTTTCTTTCAAACTGTTCTGGTGTCCCTGCGGCAGCCGGCGCCACACAGATGGGGAACAGCCCTACCAGACCTGTGCAGGCTGTTAACTCAAAGTAGGCTTTTCCTGTGGAGAAACTGACACTTGCTCTGGAGTGAATTTTCTATACCCTTCACTTTTAAATTGAACTGTCAGAAGGCACTATACTTAACAAGCCTACTTTATATGCTCTTCATTAGAAGTCCTCTAATAAATGACTGACAAGCCAAATCTGAAAGATTTCATCAGTGATCTGTCAAAATGCAGCATGATAAACTTTCAAAACTTAGAAGTTACTGTCATGAGGGTTGTCAGTTTGAGTTCATTTGTTTGCTTTACTTGGTTTGGCTGGCAAAACCTATCTTTGTTTAAAATCATGCCCCCGGGACTATCTGCCGTGTTCATTTTGGCTTCAGAATGGCTTTCTAATCAATGATGGAATCAAATACTTCACACTGAATTGGAAGAGGAGCAGATAGATAAGTCTTCTGGGAAAGCCACTGGTTTCCCGCTTTATTGTAGTACTGTCCCCTAGCCTGCACAAGAGTATGATTTATCCTTTAGTTTATACTACTTACACAGATCCATTTCAGAAGCTAGGGAAGGCTTAGATATGACACAAGATTGGCCTCCGGTTTCAAAGATTTTACACTGATTCAAGTAACTTTGAATCAAGCCTTTGTCGATGGTGTTTTCTGAGCGTGGTGTTCAGAGTTTAAGAAGTTCTACTGTATGAGGTAGAAATTGTGATTGCTGTGCACTGTGGAGGGATCCAAAACTCATGCTGTGGCATCCCTACAACCTTTTTCAAGAAGTCTTAAAGTCAACTGCTCTGGAGAGAGCCCGGTGCAGAGTCCAAGCAGAAGCCAGAGAGCAAACTAACAGTTGGGCACTAGGGTTGATATTCAATCTAATATGTGAGATCATTCACTAATCTTCCTTTGTTATGGGCGTGTCTGTTATAGACAGTTATATCTACTATAGCATCAGTGCATCAATACGCCATATTGCCAAAGTATGGTACAACTCATATGAGCAATACTGCACTCAACCCGCTCTCAGAACAAGGAGGCCCAATGGAGTTAAACACTGATGCACTTCCTCATACTACCTTTGGCTGAAAAGAATACATCAATGGGAGACTAAGTCTAAGGTATTAAGTACTCAGCAGAAAGAGCACTTAACATCCCTTTAAAAGAGTTGAGACATAATAATCTTGTTTCTTTGTTAATCTTATAGATTCTCTTCCATACTGTGTACAATTCTTCTGGTGGAAATCCTGCATGTGGAACTGAAAAGAGAAGGTCATTTACATGTTTCAAGAGCTGTGGATAAAGTAAGCTATTTCACTTCAACACATGTTTACAACACATATATTCCCTACAATGTTTAGATCCACTCTGCAGCTGCTCAGACCAGCCACTGAATTTCTGTGGCAGAGTGTGCAAAGATTTGTTACGGTTTTCTCTTGCTTCAAATAGTTGCCGTTATGTAGAACCAAGTTCTGAAGCCGTTATTAAGTATTTATTCTGTTAAAAGTTCCTTTATTTCTGAAGGACTTTTACATGAAGTCTTGGTGGTAGCTGGAATTTATGGATATGTTCTAGCATCATTATTTAATAATAGATCCTCTTGTAGGATGTCTGGCCTGGATTAATCCTACCTGGCTGCAGGTTCCCGCATTAAGAGCTTTGTTGTTTTGGATTCCTTCTGTAATCACAGAAGATGCCTGGGTTCCCCTGTGGAATTATTTATCTTTCCCTAATGGCTTACCGGGAATTTAGGATGGCAAGGCTCCTAATTTAATCCCTGAAGACTAAAAAGCTATTTGAGCCCATGTGAAGGCTTAGCTTGAAACAAGGGGGAGGTATATAGATCTCTAACTGTAGAAATGGTGTCTTTCATTCTCATTTAGTCTAGAAATTATTTGGCTTAGGTGAAGGCATTCTTCTATTGTTCACATGGAAACTTATTAAGAAATTAAAAATAATTTAGCTTTTTTTTCCCCCAGAAAGTCTATATCATTAGGAAGTAAGTAATTTACAGGTCAAATGTAAAAAAAGAATTAGCCTTGCCTTTCTCAGGATTTTGGTGTAATACAAATGCCAAATTTAATGACTACATTGCTGTTCTTTGCCAAAATTATGCAAAAGCTGAATTTGTTTTCAAGTGATATGGATATATATTGACTTTTTATTTTCAAGTTTCTAGCAAAAGTAGTTAGGATCAGAGCTTTTCAATTTTTACAGCTTTCCCAAATATCCTGGCCTGCCTTTTTGTCTGTAATTTATTTTTAGTTTGTAATTCTGTTTTAACACTTCAAATAAGAAATTGTGTAATTACGGGACAAAATACTACATTTCTTGAGTGGTTCACCATCCAGCCTTCAACCTTCTAAAGCATTAAAATTTTTCAACATGTTTCTAAACATTCAGTAACTCAGTGGGATTATTTGTGCTGAAATTAAGTACACACATACCTGTTTTCAGGGATGAGATTGTCCACTCATGCCTTTAAAATCCAAGACTGTGTTGTAAGATCCAAGCCTGTGTTGAGGAGAACTGGTGTACAGTTGCCCAAAGGAGGTCACAGCAACACAATGGCTCTGGTTCAGCAGAGCAGCTGGTTGGGTTTTTCTTAAACTTTGGTTACGTTGTTCAAGTCTTGGTCTTAGTTTGTGTTTCACTTCTCAGTAATGGTGCCTAGTAAGTCCTTCTAAATATGGTGGAACAAGCTAAAAGACCACGTACCATCAGTGAACAGAGAAACATAAAATCATCTTTACTTTAAGCAAATCTGGACATTAAATCAGCTAGACCCCCAACTGCTTTACATTTCTAAGTTAAGAAATAGGAATGTAATAAATGCTGAGAAGCTCTGTCTTCAGGAAGCTGTTAAAATAATGAGCAATTTATTTTGAGGGATAGTAAAGGTTTAGGTCTGACTGTCTACAATGAGGAAAAACAGAAGTAATACAATTAAAGTATACAAAATTACATCGGTGTGAAATCAGTGTGAATGAGGTCAGAAAAAAGGGTTTCAAGTATATTTTCTGGTTCAACCGTATTGATAAAATTGAGTTTTTCAGGTAATATAAGAAGTTTTTATAATCATGTATATTAGGAAGACAAAATCATTCTACAGCTTTTCTACTTTTTCTTCAGCCTGGAGAAGGAGACTGAAGGGACACCTCATCATGTCCTACAGCTTTCTCATGACGGGGGAGCAAAGGGGCAGGTGCTGATCTCCTCCCTCTGGTGACCAGCAACAGAACCCGAGGGAATGGTGTGAAGTTGTGACAGGGGAGGTTTAGGTTGGATATCAGGAAAAGGTTCATCACCAAGAGGGTGGTGAGGCACTGGAACAGATACCCCAGGGAAGTGGTCACAGCACCAAGCTTGTCTGAGTTCAAGAAGCGCCTGGACAATGCTCTCAGTCATCTGCTCTGATTGGGCTGGTCCTGTGTGGAGCCAGGAGTTGGACTTGATGATCCTTATGGGTCCCTTCCAATTCCAGATATTCTATGATTCTATGATTCTGCTGTTCATGTGCCTCAGCTTCATTGCATATACCTGAGTTCTGGTCCTTTAACCACTGTTCACCTTGAAATGGTCACCTTATTCAAATGACCTCAGTGTAGGCTCACTGAGGCAATAATGTTTGAAGGACCTAGCCTTCAGCTGATATGAGCTGGCTTTGGAAAGGTCCACATTAGAATAAAATACAGAATTATAACTTTATGGTTTAAACTAAAGTCACTTATTTTCTGAGTTGCAATCAATTTATGCAAAAACTGGAGTATAAATGTTTCTACTTTACAATGCATTTAAATCCTCTTATAGAGATCTTGTACATCAAAACACCCACAAGGTATGTGTTTATATCTTTGTCTATTGGGGTTATGGAAAAATTGTAGAGAGAACTTTGTCATCTTATTATTCTCTGGAAAGCAACAAATGAAAATGCTGGATCAAAGCATTCTAAAAAAAAAAAATAATTAAAAATTTCTATAATATAAAAGCCCAAACATTCTTTTTAGGTTTCATCAGGTCACAATGGTGGTAACTTTTACTTCAGTGTGTAATGTACTGTCATGTCACCTCAGTTACAATGGGAAAGGATTTGGCATGGTGTCACCTGAGATCATTATGGCCAGGACAGACTCTCTCTAGCTTAGAAAAAAAATAAGACAGTTGTAGGAAGACATTGGGAAGAAAAAAACCCCTCAGTTTGTGATATTTCTCATTTGAAAATATTTAGAACAGCATTTTAAAATATGTTATGGTTCAAGTAAGTCAATATGTGCCACAATGGCGTAGGTTCCACCTTTCATTAGAAACAGTTACATTTTTTAGGGAAAACAAGCTTGATTAAATCAGAGAAGATTCTGCTCTAATCACTAGAATATGTTGCCTAGTGGCAAGACACCATGTGTTTCTTTCCCAATATTCTTGTAAGAAGCTAAAATTGAAAATTTATTCTTATTTCCCATGATTTTTGAGATATTATTTGCTCTTTCAGGTAGTTCTAAGTTGCTTATTTCAATACAAGACTTGTTATTATGATTTTGTTCTCACTTTCCCACCCTCTTCAAATCTTCTTTAAGCTGAAATTTTTTTGGAATAGAAAAACATTAAAAAAAAAAAAAGAGGTCATTCTTGCTGTATCCTAGCCTGCTATGAAAAGCAACAAAAGTCTCACAGCATCAGCGTTTACATGATTATCATGCAGATTTCATACAATCATTTTTCTTGAATGCTTTTGAACATGTATTGTAAAGAGGCCACATGTAGACCCACAGAAGTCATCTCATAAGTTAATGTAATTCATAATAAACACAAAATGACAAAATCTAGCCCCAAATCTCCAGTTTGAAATAGCATGAATTCTACATTTTTTCCTCACAAGAAACCATTTAATTTGTATAATTATCATCAGGATATCAGGTCTTGCTCGTGACCCCTTTGTGTTATGCTACTCACATAAGCAAACCTAAAATTCACATTCACTCTTACATTCCTGAAGTTATTGTGTTATATATATATTTCAGTTAAATTTATATATCTCGGTTGTAATGTAAAATTTTGGCATTTTTTGAGCTAGTATAAATCCGTATCTTTTAATTCTTCTTGGCAGTCTATGTAAGTCACATTATGTAAAGTCCTACATGTCAGGTGATATAAATACAAAAACAAAACTTGTTTTTGTCTAGGCAGCTGTTTTCAAGCTAATCGTAAATGAAATAACTTGGCACAACCAGGCCCTTCTGTTCTTGTGGGCCATTCTTACCAAATCACAGAATCACAGAATCACAGAATCACAAGGGTTGGAAGGGACCTCGAAAGAACAGCCAGTCCACCCCCCCCTGCCAAGGCAGGGCCACCTAGAGCACATCACTCAGGAACACGTCCAGTCGGGTTTTGAACGTCTCCAGAGAAGGAGACTCCACAACCTCTCTGGGCAGCCTGTTCCAGTGCTCTGTCACCCTCACAGTAAAAAAGTTTTTCCTCACATTAACCCGAAACCTCCTGTGCTCCAATTTGCACCCATTGCCCCTTGTCCTATCGCTTAGTGAGGCCGGGAAGAGCCTGGCTCCATCTTCCCAACACTCACCCTTAACATATTTATAAACATTGATGAGGTCACCCCTCAGCCTCCTCTTCTCCAAGCTAAAGAGACCCAGCTCCTTCAGCCTTTCCTCGTAAGGGAGATGTTCCACTCCCTTGATCATCTTAGTGGCTCTGCGCTGGACTCTCTCTAGCAGTTCCCTATCCTTCTTAAGCTGAGGGGCCCAGAACTGGATGCAATATTCCAGATGCGGCCTCACCAATGCAGAGTAGAGGGGGAGGATCTAATCTAACTAACTAAATCTAACTAAACTTGAAAAATCATCTGTTCACAGGATGACAAAGAACTGGAAGTTCTTCAGGTTAATTTGACATTGTTCTGGCTTCTGTTCTGGCTTCTGGTGGAAAAAATATTAAAGCACACAGAGAGAGGAAACGACAGTTTGGGTTTTCCTTATCTATTTACACTAACAACAATGAAATCACTTTTGGAATACCAACTAATCCTGAAGTCTTGAGGAGAAAGTGACAAAAAGTCATTCTTTGCTCCACAGATTGCTCATGGCAAACACAGCAGAAACAACAGCAAAGCATTAATTTGTACAATTCAAGAGGTCTGCTGATAGTGTCACCAGAAATACTTACAGCTGAAGAGGCAGAAGTGGAGATCTTGACATTCAACTGGTTTTTATAGCTTAGCAAAACTTTTCTCTAAGTTTTGTATCATTCCAGCCCAAATTCATAAACATGTTTAAATTTTAAATATGTTTCTAAATTAATTTTTCATAAGATTGTAGTCCTTCGTGAATGAGAAATGTTCTGTGCAGTGAAATGAAAGGCAATCTGACTGCCATACGGATGCATGGGAAAACTAATAGATAAATGTAAGATGATTACTATTCATGGATTTGTTCTTAACATAACTCAGTTATCAATAGTGTTTAAACTATATAGATTCTTTTTATGTATTACATCAGCTAGTATTCGACATTCATTATGTATGTTTGCAATGCCTTGTAGCACAACCATTACCAAAATATCAGCTTATTAAAAATTAATGAAATGTGCATTTCTGATCTTCAGATTTCAGGGACTGCATTTAATCATTATTTAGTCATGAAATACATTGATCCTTGTGGTAGGTATATGTGTGGAATGAATAAGCTACTGGGACTCAATCTGTGTTGTACAAAGAGACAATTGACATCTGTAACAACAAAGAGAGTCACTGTTAATGGCCACCAAATGCAACTGTGGGGTTTCCACACCAAAAAGTCTGATTTTTCCAGCTTACATTTTAAAAAACATTTTTAAAAAAGTCAGAATCTTTCAGTATATAATATGAAGGAAAGATGTGGTTGAAAGCCCAAGCATTCCCAAGGTTAATATTATGGTGCTCTGTACCAATTATTTTCTTACTATCCAGGAGATCTCAGCTTTATTTAAGAACTTGTATTTAACATATGGCTGTGTAATTGTATTTATGCATTTATATATATGTAATAAGTGGAACCATACTACTGTTGTGAGTATATGTGCAGGGCATGAAGCTCATATGATCCAACTAGATATGTAAAAGTGAGTGTTTCTTCCTCAAGATACCTGACAAAATGTTTCTAGGCAGAGTTAATGGATCCTTCAGCCATGTAGCTATCGAAGAAAAATAAAAGGCAGGAGATTTCATATGTCCTCCTCTACCCTCAGCAGTTACTACCAGCTAACTCCAGACCATTGCTTTTAATCCATGCTTTGAATCTTTCAGACATCACTATGACTTCTGCTTGAAGGATCAGGAAGGTGAAGTTCAGCCTGTAGATGATTATAATTTCTGAATCACTCTGGTTTCAATCCTGAACTCATTCTTGAGCCACATCTGGACAGATAGATGCAAATTAAAACTGAAGAGAATTTAACTAACTATTTGCTTTTAAATTTTATTTTTTTAGTTGATAAAATTTTATTTTTTAAATAAATTTAACATTGTTGTATTTAAAGGAGACAGGAAACTAACAATAGACTATGTTTAAAATGCACAATAAGCACTTAATCTAGGAAATTATTCTGAAATAGAAATCAACAAATATGGATTGGAGATGTTTTCTTTATATTCTCCCAGGGAAACTCAGCTTTCATTTAATTTATAGAATTGTGGAAAATCCTGTATTCTCAGAAAGCATTTGTTACCATAGTTAAGACTTTTGTTGCTACCCTTTTACATTCACAATGTACCTGCAAACAGCCTGTCAAAAAGTTATGGGTTTAATGGAACGAGCGTAATGGCTACCAATACTATATCTACCCAGTGAATTATCTTGTAAGTCAAGAGTTTGACCGATGAGTGCAGTCTCCATCCTTGCCTGAAGGAGAATCAAGGCTTAGATCTGTGGTGATTTTGCTGGTCTCCAAGGTAGAGTGTGCATTAGATTATGTGTGAAATTACAAGTGTTACTAGTTAAGCAACTAGTGTTACTTAACACCAACAATGAACTCATGTGTTTAAGAGAGGCAGAGGTGTTCCTTTTGCAGTCTACATATAAGTTTTTGTAAATACAGAAAAAGGCAAATCGGAAAGGAGACAATTCAATAATGGAGATACAAGAAAATTCTAGTCATGTTTCTAACACATGCTTGTAACTTAAGAAGTGATATATATGTAACCAAACATATATATATATATATATGCGCACATGGAAGGGTGCTAATCCTTTTACAGGGAAATCAAGGACAAAAATTGCAGAAACCAGCTCTAAGACTGGCAACAGTCATTACTGTCAAACCTTTTTTGGGTGAGAAGAAGTAATAGTTTTAGATTCAGATTCAAGCTGAAAACTGGATGACTAAAAAGCTGTAGTTTCTGAAATGAAAATGGATGTATTATACAAATACTGTGAAGTCCGAGAATAAACATTTCCTTTTTTACATTATTTTGATTTAATTCTAATTAGTCTAATATTCCCAGAGAATGTTAATATCCAGGTTTAATAGAAGGTAGCAGAGATATTACTGAACTAGTGGAGCTTCCTTTTGGAAATTCACAAATTCATGCACACACAGAAAAGCAAGAAGGGTATTTTTTTGTATAGGGACAAGAAAGAGCGTTCCTGGTTATTACATTGTATAGATCTTCATTCTATTCAGGTTCAAATAATGGAAAAGCATTAAAAATAAAATATGACCAGAGTGTATGTATAACACTGGGACTTCAGTAAATTACTTCATATTGCCTCACAGCAACTGATTTGAAAGAAAAACTTTATCAAAATTGGTTTGGGCTGTAACAGTACGCCACGAGCTCCAGGTTGGCTACAAGACAAAGCTTGCTGGTGAATGGATGCCTACTGAATTGCAGGGAGAAGGCTAGTAGTTATTTTTGTGCGGGTGGTACTTACTCATGCCAGGACTGAATACGGTTCATTGTTTCTTCAGCCTTTTAAGGTTACAATGACCAAATGATCATAATAAATCCTGGTCCTTCAGCTGAAAATTGTCTGAATCGTAAAGGCACCTGCAAAGTTGGGCTGGGTTTGGCAGTCTCAACAGAGTATAGGAAGGAAAACAAAACTGCTTCCTCAGCCCAGAGGCAGTTCCTCCAGGTTAGGAATATGGATGAGGTGTGCTGACTGGGAAGAGATGGGATCTGCAGTTTTATTGCTGTTGATAGCAGCTTGACTCAGAGACATCAAACCGGTTTGCAGTAGTTTTGTGACATGGACAATTTCTTTATGCTTGTTTCCCCTCTGTTTCGTGACGTTACGTTGAGAGAGGGAGGATTAAAACAGCTTACTTTAGCTATCCAGCTGCAAATGTCTACACTCCTTCGGTAAGAGACAGAGATCTAGGTAAGACAGTCAAGAGAACAGCTCAGTTCACCCTGAAGTTACTGCTGGATTTCTTTCAGTTGTGTTGTACTGAGTAGATCTTCTAACTGGAGTTTAGACACTGCGCACATCATCATCTGTGTTTACATATCATCCCCTGTGAACTGAATCCCAACCCCTTTTTCTTAGATGCTGTTGTGAAACAAACAAACAAACAAAAATGCTTGGCAGAAATGTTTGTTTGACAAATGTGCACTATTCCTAGTCTGGGATTTGGCTGTACTGTCCTGGAGCATAGCCTGGAGAGTCATATTCACAGCCTATGTGATTAAAGTACAGGCGTTAATATTGATAGCATTACAGACAATATTTCAAAGCTTTGGGACTCCCTGCTCTGAAGCTGAGAGCCTTTCATCTCTATCCTCAGCTCGTCTGTCAGAGAAGCTGAGATACTGTATATCCAAATGCATCACTGGAATGCTTGTGAGTTAGAAATAACCATGGAGTCATCTGTAGTTCACTATCACTAATGGCTACAGACATCCTATTCCCAAAACCAGGACCAAAAGAGGACTATGATTTAGAGGAAAAACTGCAAGTTTTCACGTATGGTCAGAATAATCCCACCACTATAAATGACAAATGTGATTTACAAGAATAGATTGTTTTCTACCCTTTGCCAGCACGAATGGCAAAATCACATGCAGCAGACCTCTTTTGCATAAATAACAGTGATCAGCCACCAAAACGAAGCATCAATTGCTCACAAAAGTAGATGAACTATGATATTATCTCATCACATGTTGAACCAGGTGCAAAATAAACACCTATTTTATTGCTCTACTTGTCTCCTTTTCAATTTACTTCAAGATAAGAATTCTTATAAAAAGTATTTGTCAAAACTTTTGAAACTAATCCATGTTCTTTCTGGCAATAAATGACAAACTTTGCCATTTCAAATTAGAAGAAATCTGATTAGAAAGTAGATACCTTCTCTGAATCCTGAAGAAACTAGTACAAGATGCCAAAAGCCTTTCAGCTCTGGTCCCATCTCAGGCTTCCAGTTCCTCACTAGTAAGAAGTAAGCATCAAGTTCATTAAAGCAACAAGACATTAAAGCAACAATCAGAGTCCAGCCTCAGGCGCAGAACAGAGATTACATTAGTGGTATTAAACTGTGACCTACTTGCAAGATCCTGGCCACAGTAAGAACATGCTCACAGTATTGGTGTCTGTGCTGTTTTTAACACAGTGAATTACAAAATATTTCCGACTTGCCTTTGCAGCACAGGGGAAATAGATGGGTTCATTCTCTCTGGCTGAACACAAATTTTGCTAGTGGGTATCTGCTGTTCCCCTTTAAAAGTATTTGGGGTGACACCTTAAAAATGATTATATTATTTCAGCTATAATAGTTGATCCAAGGACAAGCATTTTCTCTTCTTACAGTCCCACATAACAAATACCCTTACACCATTACAATCATACTACTATAGCATCATACTACTTAGTGGTCATTAGGCATTTGCATATTATTCCTGCTTCTCTTCAATATCTCTACAAGGTATCTGCCAGACTTTGAAAAGACAACTGGAGTGCTGAGACAATCTAGAGCACGTATTTAGTGACATTACCAGTACAGCTCACTTTCATCTGATTGAATTATAACTATGTTTACAGAGTTATAAATCAACTATTAGGCTGCAATTTTATGAAGCAGGCTGAAGGAGACGGTTTAAGCACTTTGTGCCCTTTTTCACACAGCACAGTACGCCAGATGTCTACTGAACTTTCAGGTATAACACAGTGCCTACAAGAAAACCATTCTCTGCTGGGGCAGCAGCCCTGAGCCCTATGTTTACATGCCTGAAAATCTTTTGAGCTGGTATCACGTCACACTCTTGCCAGAAAGAAAAGTTTCTGCTCACTTTACAGGTATCCTTTCCGTACTCCTGGCCACGTAGTCCCACAGTTTATTCTGTGCCAGCTCTAAAAACCTACTGAATTGCTGTGTCCATGTAACTCATTAAAACAGAGGACATACAACACTGTACAAAAACCAGGTAGTTTTCAGTCAGGTCAGTGAAGTAAATTAAGACAGTGAGGGATTTCAAAGTGCTCTGAGGAGAAGGCAGGACACACTGGCAATGAGGAGGTGGAAGGCAGGGAAGGAGGGAAAAGTAGAAATAGGGAGGAGTGAGAACGGAGTGAAACCTCTTCCTTTTGGCAGCAGTAGCTGTTACATTTGCTCCAGTGTCTACAGAAGTGCAGTCTCATGTAATAAGCAGAGGGCTCAAAATAATAAGCGAACTCTGCTCAGACAGGAAAATACTAAAATTTTGAATAGCTCTTTACATACTCCTTGTTGCAAAGTTCTGCTACCTCAGGTAGTCATTTTCATGGAGGAGGGCAGGAATTCCATGGTCTCTGTGAAGACTTTGATGACTGATACTCACTTTATGACCCTCTGTGTGTGTTTATCTCTTGGCTTAATGAGAAATGTGCAAAGGGAGTTGTGTAAAATCTGAAAACAGACACTGTAATCATCTACCCATCCAGTAAAAACTGAACATATATGCAATATAAAGTGCATTCAACTGTTTTGCTGGGATGTATAGATATTTCTTGGTGGAGTGGAACAGTATTAAGAAAAGTATCTGTGAAATGCTGAATAAACATTGCACTTTACTTGAAAATGAATGCCAGAAAGATGATTCTGGTATGGACAGCTGTGTGTGATATTAGGCCAATAGCACTACTGTTAACGGCTACTAGCAAGTTACGTGTATTTCTTGTCTTTTCTTCACTGTGGTTTTTTTTCCTCTCTGACATAAGTAATAATACTATCTTAATTTCTGCTGTGAAAATGGTAAATGCTGGTTCTAAGCCTGATTTGGGGCGATTTTTAAAAATTTTACTCATCATGACAAAATTGCGCTGAAAAGGTTGGAAAGATGCAAGATTTATTAACTGCAGTTTCAGAATTTCTAAGGAAAATCACAAGTGCCTATTATCCTTAGGCTAATGATAGGCAGTAAATAATACTTCTGAAGACTCTTACACCTTTGATGAAGAACCTCACAGGTTTTGGAATAAAAATAAAAATTAATTACTATACATCTGTTCTTTCCTATGCAAGACACAAAGACATATCAATAACAAGTTAATCTTTCTTTGTTTAAGAAAGCTACCAGGCATAAAAATAAAAATTGGAAAATAAAGGCTTATTGAAAAGGAAAATACTGTGCTAAAGAATGCGTTCTATTAATGGCTTACATTCAGATACTTCAGATAAAACTTCAACATAATCAAAAGAAAAAAACCCTGTATAGTAATTATATGGAATCAAATATACATTTCTGAAAGTTGGTCGTATGGTAGACAGCGAAATGTACCCAGAGTTAGTTAGTTTGTATATGATGTCATCTGTCCTGTATGGGGGAGAACAGGAAAGCAAATTTTGTCTGAAAACAAATTAGATATATCTGAGGCCTCAGTACCATGGAATTAGATGGTAACCTTTTACCACTGTAGGCATCAGAGATTTTTGGAAGTAAACGAAAAATGCAAATAGCATGAGAAGTCACATTTGCTTGATTCCAATTAGAACAACAACTGAAACAGAATTGCATAGCTATCAACAGTAAAAAACAGCAAGTCATGCTAAGATGTCACTTTACTTAAAGTAAACCTCTAAACTAGTCACACTACAAGTAATCATTGAGATAGACTTCTATCACGCAAATCTCTCAGGTATTTATCATACCGAATCATTAAAGTTCTTTCTTTTTTTTTTTTAAATTTCATATTGATTAGCTCTTGCATATACTATTAAACAGTTTTTAATCAGTTATGCGTAGGGTTTGTAATAGTAATTACATTTTGTGAGTGGCCTTGTAACCTTTGTGTCACAACCATGCTGTTTTCTAGATGAGTAGTTTGAAGTAGAAAATAGATGTTAGGGTAGTTAGGAAGGAGTCAGTTATGAAAAGACAGACCTTTCATATCTTGGAAACTTTAAATAAATGTCACTTGGAGATTTTCAGGATCAGGTTTTCTTTACCCCTAGCAAGATTAGGGTTTTGTATCACAATTTGGGACTTAATACTTCAAGTCCTACCTTAGACCTTCTTCAGGTGCAGGTTTCAATTTTGAGACATTCACAAATATTACAAGGAGTAATTTATTTATTTTTTTAATGGTAAGAGTTGTATCTAAAAGTCAGTGTATACCTCCTAGAAAAAAAATCCTTGTTCTGTGACAGTTTCCTCACTGACAGATGCTTTCGAGGGCTGTCAGTTGGCCATTCCTTAATCCACTCAGTGTGAGTTGTATTGATATTTCATAGTGGTCATTATTAAATCAGCTCAGCTTTCTTATGGTAGATTACAGATTGGTCTCTGAACCATCTGCAGCTGTGTATGTGAATGTGTAAGCTGGTGGGTGCTTATTTATAAACAAGGCAGTAAGTGTATGGTGGTTCAGAAAGGAAGAGGAGCTTGAAAAAGAGCATGGCTTCTAAATGTCTGGAAAAAAAATGGTTGTTTTGTATGGTGCATCTCAATCAGCCTGTGGTTCACACTGGGCCAGCAATGTAGTCAAGTGTCAGTGCTTCACGTGCTGCAGCAAGCATCCAAAATTGTTAGGAGTCCCTCCAGAATTATCTCTTTTTGAAGGATTATACTAATAGCACTTAACTAATAACTGTCTGCTAGAAACAACCAACAGATTTTATTTTATCAATGTGGTAACTTTTGAGATTAAAATTCTCAGCCTTTAGGGAAAAAAAACTTACAGCCAGCAGTAATTATTTATACATATTTGTTGATAATCTGTGAAGAACAGAATACTGTTTGAATTTCAAGGACTTCTTGTGCCTCCACTATTTGACTAAAAGCCTAGTTTTCATAACAGGAAAACTTTACGTATTCATATCTCTTCATCTCTCTTACTTTCTTGAGAAGTTGGTGCTTCAAGGATTATATGGTAATAATATTAAAAGTTCTCCTACTTTATATTGTATAAAATTTATATCCCTTCCACCTCTAACTTGATTGTAAAAACAGTTTTGCCTGCAAATGTTCCATGAAAAGAGGTTTTTAAAAGACTGGTATTAAGACATTTGATTATATAAAAGTTTGAATATGTGCCACTTCACAAATTTTGACATATTCTTCTAATTCTACTGATATATGTCTCAAAGACATTTGTTTTAAAGCAATAAATGTATTCATTTTCCCTCAGTGAGAAATGTACAAAAGACTCTTTAAAGTAATATAGGCTTCAAGTTTAGAGTTACTTATTACAGCATGTAACGTGAATGTAATGTTGCAGTAATCAGCTAACATTTCCCACCTTCTACAGAAAATGATTAACAAGTGGTGTAACAGTAACTTACACTGATGAAGTAAAAGATAGTGTGTGTTTACATACTACTTTTTAAATGAAATGGAAGGTGATATGGCACATGGAATTACAGAATTAGTCAAAGGTACTTTATTTCCTCTATTTTTACTACTTCATTGCTTTCTTTTTTTTTTTTTACCAGTAAGTCTTTTTTCTTTACTTGTCAATGTTCATATACTGTATTGCCCGCAAGTTTAATGACATTTCTATTTGTCATCTGTATTTTTTTTTAACCTGCAAGGACCAAGATTTTCAAGCTTCAAAGACATCAGATTTGTGCAAGACAGTGAGAGTGTGGTAAATGACCTCTGCAGTGCCCAGAATCTTTCTTCTAACAGTAAAAGCTTTTATTCTGAATCACAGCCCACTCTGCCTAATGTCAACTGCATTCACCAGAAAGTGAAATAGCATATTCATCTCAGCTACGAAAGCATGGCCTTCCTTTCCTTCAGAGTTGGATGAGATGTTGCCAAATTGGTGTTTCTGGGTGCCTTGATTCAGGAAATTTAAATTCTTATTCAGTGTCTATCTCAGGAAATTTTTTTTCTGAAACAAATTTGTAAGGCTTTTCTAGCTCAGGAGAAATTTCCCTACAGCTGCTGAAACTTCCTTGTTTCACCCATTCTCAGCACATTTCTGACTTCCTGCATGGATTCATACACTGGCTGCTGGCAGCTTCATCACACGAATCAATCTGTGAAGACTGGATATTTCCTGAAAAACAAATTGATTGCACTTGCCACTATTTCTGGCTTAGCCTCCTGAGCATTCAAACTGTCTTTTTACTTTCAGCTCAAATCTTAACGTTTGTAACCCCGAGGTGTGCAGTCCCTGGGAAACACAATGTGATTTCTGCCTCCCCTACCTCTGCCATAGAGCACACAGATTTGTGCCTGATCTTCGCAGAAGATGAAAATACCTCTGAAGGTTTTCTGTGTTCTTAAAAATTTGCCCCACTTTTGTTTCTCTACAAACTGCAAACAACTTGCTTACATATTTTCATTACACAATTATTTCGAATGAGCTACTTCTGAGTACAAACCTCTGGTCACTGAAAGCAGAAGGACATTTATTCCCGTCTCCTCCAGCACTGATACTATAAGTTGAAGGGAAACTGTGTTGATTTATCTTCAAAGAACTCAGGAAAGGGGTTAGAAGGACTTTTTAATATTGTTTTCTCCCTGTGAAATTCATTATACTTCTCAGGAATCATGGTTCTTTCACTTTCATTTTAGGAGGAGAAAGTCTACTTGTATTACTCAGTAATTATCAATAATTTGAAATCTAAAAGTGAAGAGATGTGATGATGTAAATTCAATTACTCTTTGCTGTTGAAATGGACCTCAGAATAAAAGACTAATACATTGAAAAGGAAAACTTGAGCAAGAGTTACAAATGTAAGGAAGGTGATGATTACAAGAAACTGGCTGATGTTTTGTTCACAGCTTGATGCAGTGAAGTTATTAAGAAATTGCTACATTACGGAATGACTATCTGACTGTGTAACTTTTACTAGCCAGGCTTGTACTAGGCCAAGGACAATGGGGCATCATAAATCTTAACAGGCGTGTCCTGACCAAAGCATGAACAAGAGGGAAGAAGCATCTCTCTTACCTTTCTGTGCACATACCACCACTTAATAGCATGTATGCCTCTGTATATTTTCCCAGAAGATACAGGTTTTTCCAGGTCTCTTTTCCCAAGATATTAACCTAGAAAGGTCAGAGTTTATAGAAGAACATATTTAACACCATCAATCTTCTGTTAACACTTGATTCAATCAGGTGAATGACACTTTAACCTGATTTCACTTTGACTCTCTTCTGTTCCACACTCCAGTGACAAGGGTTTTTTTCTTCTTTAGAAGTAGCTGATCTGATGCAATCTGGTCCACTGTGGTGGAGCAGGTCATAATCAATCAAAGTGTGCTTAATGAAAGCAAAAATAAAAAGGATTATTATCTACTTATCCAAGAAAAATCTTTTTACAATTGTAAAGGTAATAAATAGGAGTTTGAAATCCGTTTTGTACTCTTTCTGCCTTTCATGTAGATAATTTTTCATTACTGGAGGGTCTAGGAGATTTTATTTTAGTCCCATCAGATTGTCAGTACCACAAAAACAGTTTCTAATCGACATTGATTGCAGGGAAGAGACCTGTCTGCTCAATCATGAGACACGGATCAGCTCAGGATCTCTACATGAAGAGGAAGGCATTTACTTGACAGCTCTGGTTCCAAGGGTAAATTGCTGATAGCTGTTTGGGAGTCTCACACTCTCTCTCCCTCCCTCTCTCTCTCTTCATTTTCCCTCCAGTACTTTTGTTCAATATTAGACATTGTTCCTGATAGTAAAAAAGGTAAATCTGGCAGTAACTTTAGTTTGAATTAGTGATTTTAGCATAGCTGGACTGATATAATTTGTAGTCTACATTTACAAAATTTAAGGTTCAATGTGCTGTATATCTGTCATCTCACTTACTCCTCTTTCTTGTGAGCCATGGGATGGTGGGTTTGATAATACTCTTGCATACAAGGTGTAGAGAATGTTACACATTGTGCTGAAGTGTTATATATAGAATAGATGCATATTTTTGTGAAAGTTAGGAGAAATAGAGATAAAAATTTCCTGTTTAAAAACTTACTGGGAATTGTATGTTGTGCCTCAGTGAAAAACCCAGTAACGGAGATGACATTGAACAGCCATCTATGTAAGACAAGATTTGACCAGATCTGACTTCCCTTGAGTTCACTTGCATTTCTCAACCTCTCCAAATACTTGAGGACCTGAGAGACCACAGCCAGCCCAAATCACCCAGCTCTAGGCTCAGCAGGAGAGGGATGAGTGTGCCCTGCTGAGATCCTAAAAGCAAAAGTCACATCCATGAACACAAATCAACTTCACCTCTCCCAACCCTAACACTTGTAGTCTGGAGCCAGCTCTGCTGGTGATAATGGAAGGACCTCTGCATGATTCTTTGCTCCATGTAAATATGATCTGAGACCAATCGCGAATTTTAGCCTTCATCTTCTAATGCTGCTTTTCCCCATAAGTATAATAATACAACCCTCTTTTCTCAGCTAGTGGTCTGAACACGCTTTATGAGAGAGAGACTACCACATATGTTTTCTACAGCCCCAAATAGAATGGAATTCTAGTATGGTATGCACTACCATGACTTCAGTACTACTGACACTTACTCTGCTCATCCGTCACCTTGGATGTGTCACAACACCACAGGCAATAAGTACCTAACTTAACTGAGTAAGACCCAAAACACCCTCCCAAATACAATTTACAGGAAGTGGCATGTCAGATACAAAACATTACTGTATTCACTTTGAAAGGCAAGCTGTATTGCAAACAGAGGGGTACCAAAATACAGCACTCACATAAAGCATTAAGTGCAGTGATATTGATTAGCAAGAGTTAGAAAAAACCCACTAAACTAAACTCATTCTTAATGTAACACTACTAAAGGAATCAGGGGAAAATGAATGCTTATAAGCAGAATAAAATAATCTAAATCATCTGTTTAACACAAAAGACAGTACAAGCTAATGGACAATGTTTTCCAGCACTCTATGGAGAGAGGATAAAAAAATGTGAGGGGGAATGGCTACAAGCTCTGTCAAATGGCTTGTTTGTGGTGCCCTTCTAACAGCTCTTTTCATATTGATGTGCAGTAATTGTTGATCATTGTAGCCTGGAGAGCAAAATAAAAACCTAAACAAAGCACTGGATGTAGCTCCTTGTCTAGTTCTTTATCATGAGTTTCAGTGTATGAAAGCTGATGATTGCTGCTCATGAATTTCAGTGATATTTTTCATTCTTGGCTTCAAAGAGAAAGAACATCTGGGACCAAATTACTTTGTGCCAAATAAGCTTCCTGAATTTTGGTTTTTAATTATATTTAATATTCATTGTTTTGCTTTTACAAGCTACCCTGCCTTTTAGTCTCTTCTGATACAATTGCGATTGCAGTAACGGCGTATAGCTTCACTTGAGAAATATGGTTTGTGGTTTCTTCTAGGGATCATGCTACCATCTTCATCATGTCTGTTTCCTCCCGGTACTAAGAAAGAATTGCCAATCATTGCAATATCTGCACAAATGTCCCTCATTCACCATCTGAACTAGCCATTAGATGACATCCAATTGCTCAGTGATAAGGTCAACAAATAAATTGAGACTCCAGCTTCCAGGAAAGCAACACATCCAATTCTTCTTACCTTGAAAGACTATCATTAATTTGATATGCTGTGTACCTGGTGCTCTGCATATGTATCTTACAATAATTAAAAAATGTATCTGATGTTGGAGAACCTTTTGTCCTCCTCCAAATTGCTCGCAAACAATAAACACTGCACATGGAGCTACCTGCTCAGTGATGTAGCCCTGACTGGCCTTAACTGATTTAGCTGAGGAAAACAGATACCCAGTATGTTGCCGATGGACGTGGACAGCACATGCTAATGGGCCTGTATAATAATAATAATTTTGGTTTTGATGCTAAGGGAGAGGAAACAGTATCTGCTCCTTCAAAGAAGATGCAAATAGGTGCATGAAAGCATTCACCCTGAAGAACTTCTCTGCAGACCCTCAGTCTGACCATATGACTACATAACAAATGCATCCTCAGTGTAAGGCCATTTTGGAGGAGCATAGACCCCAAATATGGGCAAGGTTGATGATACACTATTGGCTAACAGAACTGGAATTTCACTTCAGTCTAAGATGTTCCAGCTGGTATGTCCTTTTGGGGCAGTACTACATGTATAGGCCCAGAGGGAATACTGGTACTGACATTCAGAACACCTTACGCAATTTCCTTGGTCCAGTTTGAGTTTAGAACATTCATGTGCACATTCAGAATGAGATCACCAAAACATACTGCTACTGTGTTGTACAAATCTCCCTAATCCTCTTTTTTTACCTCTTGATATTTTAAAGGACGTCAGACCTTATATTTCACTGACGTGCACAGCCAATTAATAGTCTGAGCTATTACTCTACATTCACCTAGTTTTCATTAATCAGATACATCCCATTAGCACAGTTTACATTTTTTTCATACCCATAAAATTCAATAAGTAGCTTACATCCTTACTCTTACTGAAAACAGTGATTTCAAAGAAAGTGGTATTTTAAAGAGGTGCTACAATGATTCATGGTTTTATCTGTGTAGTTTCTGAAGCTTTAGTTATTTAAACCTTTAAATAACTTTAAATAGACAAGAATCACTACACAGTAGACTACTCCCAGATTAATTGAGGTGAGTCATATATGAGAAAAACCTGGCTATTTCTTTTTGAAATTACATGATTAGAAATAGTAGTCCCTTTGTTTCGTGTCAGAAGTGCCAAAGAAATGACTTAAAATATAAACAACAACTTGCTTTTATGTTCTTATTAGTCTGCAAACACCGACATACTATATGATCTGAGAACTGGAATCAAAGGCTGTTGAGACAAATGTTTTCCAATCAGCAGAGATAAAAGAACTCAAGTTTCCAATTAATCTTACAATTTCATGTGTCATTTTTTTGATTAATGTCATACTATCTAACATTACACCTCTCTTGAAAGTGTTAAGAGAGCTCCTGCAATACATATGTCACCCATTACTGACTGCAAGCTCCATTTACTGTTAAATCAACTAATATTTATATTAGTTATCTCCTTCCTTTCCTGTACAAATGCTAAATTTTTTTTTCATAAGCAAGGAAAAGATCTAGCAATATCAATTCATACCAGTGTAAACTGGGACAATATACTAGCTTTCTTCAAACGAGATGGACTCCATATTCTTCTGCCTTTAACTTATTCAACCCCACATTAAAAGATGAGAAGACGACCTAATTGTTAATGACTTCGTGAGAGTGGCAGAGAAAGAAAATGTCTTGAAAAAGGGCATGCTCTCCTCTGTATGCCTTCCATCTTTTTTTTTTTTAATATATTAATGCTATTAATGATTTGGTGAAATATTCTTTTCTAGTTTCCCATGGCTTAAAGGCCGCTCCCAAGATTAATTCAAAAACACAGAGGAAGGGTATCCAAAGTCAAAGGAAGCCATGGCATTTTATATTGTAAATACAGCTGAGAGCTTGAAGGAAAAATTTCCTTAGAAAATGGCTAGCCAGTTTCTATCTCTATGATAGCAAGAGCAGGTGTGTGTTCAATGGTGGGGTAAAATCTTTCAAACTTCTTACCATTGCAGACACTGCTGCTTGCCATTAGTTCCTATTTGCAGTCCTCAAAACTGAGGATATTTCAAGAATATGGAGTGAATGTTAGAAGAAATATGCCTCCATCATGGCATCTGTGGGGAGAGTTCAACACATTGTATTTTTAGTCCTGAAGACGAAGAGGTGCCTGCAGGGGCATAGAGGAGATTGAATATCAATTGAGAAAAGTTACTTTATTAGCAGTTCTTCAATATAACAGAAAGTAAAATTACTGAATTAAGAGGAAAAGGCAGTGACAGTCCCTTAAGGGGTACAGCAGCTTGTGTGAATGAGTCATATCACTTAGGGGAGCAGGAGCCTGGATGTACATTCATTCTCTTCATCTTTGCACAAAGAAGGGACAAAATACAAAAGGGAGATTATTCTGCAGAGGTAAAAAGAATACCAGAACCCACAGGACTGCATATATTTTTTTCAGAAAGGACAGTTCAGAGGAAAAATTGCTACCATCTAGTTGTTCTTTTTCTTTTATTATGCTACTTTTCTGGAAATGTGAGCAGCATAGCCTGCAAATTTAGCATCATAAATAGTGTGAAGATCTAGAGTTGGAGATAACCTTGTTATCTTGCTCTGTCTTCCTGTGCTCATTTTAAATCTCATTAAAATGTGTCATGACTAGGAAAGAAAAAAGTCCTGTTTATACTTAGCGCTCTCTCTCCCTCTTCCCTCCCTCCCCCCACAAGAGATCCAGCCAGAATATGAATGCCTAAAACAAAAATAATAATTCTTTTTTTTTTTTTAAATTCACTTTTATGCTTCTCCTTCATTTGCCTGCTTTCTCTTTGTTGTTCTTGTACTTATCACTGCTCTGTATCTCTAGCCCATTAGAGGTCTGGGTAGAGGGAAGTGGGCAAACTGCGTTGCTGTAGAGCTATGGTTCCCAGGCCACCTGGTGTCCAGAGCTTTAGGGAATCCCCTGACACAGAGGCAGTGTGTCACACCTTGTCTCTGCGTTTGACCTAGGTTTGCCTTCCACTTTGAGTCACCCACAGGCTGTTCTGTAAAAATCTGCTGGTTTTACCTGCACTTGATCCCAGTACATAATGAGAATTCACATCCACTGCAGAAATTGCTCGGAACAAGCTAAGGCATCGGTGCGGGTGCTGTGGCCCAGGATGCATCCAAATTACGCTTTTTGGAGATGATAGTGAAAAAAATTACAGTCATGGATACAACATTAGATAGAACTGTGAAGGCTGCAGCAGGAGGGCTAGATTGTGTTGGCAACTGATGTTTTTTTATGTGCCGTGAGACAAAGGAGAGAGGGAAAGAAAAATACTGCCTTCAATTTGTATATTAATGGGAAGATGTTTTATGTTTCAAATCTCCTTCAGGAATTTCAAGGGAGTGATACTACATTTTGCATTAGCTGATTTCGGTTTTAGACTTGAAGTCCTATGAGTGCTAAATTACTTGCATGTTTAATCCATGCAGTGCTGTGTTCATCACAAAGAATATAAAGTGGAAGAAATATTCTCATGTACAGATATATACTGAACTTCAGTTCACGGAATGATTTGAAACCTGTGATCACTCTAAGAATACACTTTTGGAGGTAAAAATAGCTGTTCTTTCCTTTCAATAGCAGGATACTACAAATCAAACACAGATTTCATCTTTTTTTTCTCTTTAGAATTTCCCTGAGGCTTATTGCAATGAACTGTTTCATGTCCTTTGACTTTAGTAGCAGGACACTGAAGCCTGCAGATCACTTGCCTGGCTGGCTAGATAATTTTGTTCTATCGCTGCCCTTGTCCTCAGATACAGTATATTCTAGAAGTGCTGGTAGCTATTCTATTTTTAGTACCTAAAGCCTATGATATATGGGCAAGGCCATCTCATTCCACAGTATCTCTCCTCTTTAGTGATACTTTGTCCTGATCTGCAGAATTTGACTGATTTTGGAGACAGCTTTCTCCTGCTACTGACTGCAGCCATGCTATTAGAACCTGCTGTCTTGAAAGTGAGGAGACACCCAAGTAAGGTGAGCAAAACCCACTTGAAGTCTCTCTTCCCCAAACAAAGGGACAAAGATAGAAGTCAAGAGGCGGGGCAGAGAGGGAACCAAACTGCTTTGCAGTGGGGAAGAGACAGGGAAAGAACAGATAACCTCTATCTGCCCAGTACTCTCTGTGCTTTACAAGTCAAAGACCATCCCCAAAATATCCACTCAGACAGTCATTTCCTTTGCTGCTCTCAATATCACCAGTCAAAAACACCCTATGGCACTCTGTTCCCTGCCAAATGTTCCTGTCCCTTTCACTTTCAGCTGCCTCTGGAAATGTTTAATGTGGCACTGCAAAATGACTGGTAAAAAATTCAACAGCATTATTTACTATGGTACTTTGATGTTTTATTGAATGAAACCATCTGCTCGGGAACGTTTCCCAATGTTGTGGGCTAGATCTAGAATTTACAGCTTCAATATAGCTTGTCTGAGGGAGTTTCACAGCAGAAATGCCACCCAATGTATCACAAATATGTGAGACTCTGGATAAAAGGAATATTGAGAAAGCACCTATTTCCTACTCTCCCATAAACAGACTCAAGTGACTTCTTGATGATAAAGATTCAAAACAGTTGCAATCTTTTTTTTTTCTCCCCAGCCCGATAGCTGTGCTCTATATGCTCTGTAAATTTGTGATTGAAGGTATTTCCTAAATTACTTCAACGGCTTACAGGACATCTAGTGTATACTTGTGGCTGATGGCAAAATGCACTGTAGGCAGATTGATGGGCATCCTGTGAAGATATTGGTAGCAGACAGAAGATGTAACAAGGTGGAATTTAATTCACTTTTTTTTCATACTGAAAGAAATGGGAGTTTTATAATGAGAAGAATAAATTTTGGCCTCGTCTTCAGCTTCTGAATTACTTGTTGCTTTGAGGTGAAACGGGAGGCAGCTGCTGATAGAAGTCAGCTTTTAGATTTATTCTGAGGATCTGGGAATTTTAGGGATATATTTTAGAACAGTACAGATTTGAACATAATTAGCTAAATTATGTAAATAATTAAAATGTTCCTTGATCTGTGGTTGCAGTCTGGCCCTGCCTCATCAAAGTATTTTAAATACTTCATCGACATTTGCTTGGACTTCCAAGAGCAAGGAGAAACTTTGAGCTGGAGAGCTGAAAGGATATTTTAGTTATCCTTTTATTCTATCTCCAAATAAGACCTATCATGAGCAGTAGTCTGAAAATATACCTTTTAAGGATTTATACAGATTTTTTTTTTTCTAAATATGCTCAAGTTACATTGACATATTCTGCATTATGTGCAATGAGGTCGACCTAATCTCAAAGACTTCTACTTTTCAGAAATGCCTGTGTACTTGGGACAAGGTTTATAGAATCTGATACAGAAAATTTCTTTGACCCAAGTCCTCTGCCTATCATCCTGACCATGAATACCTTAACCAAAAACAGTATTTCCTGCTGAGTCACAATACCTCAATAGATTTGTAAAAACAAATGCCATGCTGCGTGAGTATTTAGCTGATACATTACGTATAGTCATATACCTGCTGCTGTAGCTGAAAATCTAACTAGCTAACTGGTTTGGAATAGGAGATGATGAGTGTTTTCCCTGGAAACCGATCTATAAAAGAACAGTGCGAAGGTATAACGGTGCATTCGCACTGCAATTACCACCCCCAGATAAAGGCTCTACCCACTATTCAAACACCCAAATAGCCAAGCAAGGACCAAACAGCTTTGTACTGGGCCTTTTCTGCACACTGGCTACGCACATGTAAGTGTTAGCAAGGGTTTTGTAGGGGAAAGGAAAAGTTAGCAATTGCCAAGGTTTTTCTGAATTTGTTTAGGAACAGAAGTACTCAAAAATTCAGCCTCAGTCCACATGCAGCATGAAGCTGAGTGTTTCCCAGCTACAGAACACAGTTATGGAGAGGATTCATCATCTACAGAGAGGAAGCCAGAGGCTGTAGCAGCATTAAAAATGTTAGGTTGGATTCCTGCTCACAGCAGAGATCATTTTGAAATCACAGTTTGGTGGCTCAGGGCTCCTCTTTTACAGCTTTGAAAATTTCCAAGGATGATGCTGTGCAGTCACAGTGTCTGTGGCACCCAGAGGCCCAGCAGTTTCCCTCCCATCTTCCCAGCCCCCCATAATATAACATCAAGGTCACTTTCTGAGATACAGATCCTAGAACCCATGACATTTTAAGATGCATCAATTTTCTGAATATCTGAAAACGCTCTTTTTTTTTTCCTTTTTTCTTTTTTTTTTTTCCTGGGTGGACCCAGCAGCTCACTCTTCCGTAACTTTGCCTTTAGGAGTTCTGGCACTTTATTACCCCACCTACACCCCTTTCACTATACAAAGGTCATATTCAAAAGTAATTTATGAACCAACAGAGAAAAAATCATTTCTGTAGTCCCTTTAAGAAGTATTAAACTAGCTGGTTAGTAAAAATAGAATAGTAGACATGATATTTTTCAGGCAAATGTGAAGCTGAAAGCATTCCTTTAAAATACGCTAAATATAATCCAGAAGCAATTCAAAACTAAATAAGAATATTTGCATTGATAGAGAAAACATTGGAAAAAAAATTGATTGTAAGTGTATATATACAAAAGAAACACTTCAATCAAATTATATCTATATAGATGTGAATTTGAGATTCCATTACTAACAGACATAGGAGCACTTAACAAGTCTTTAATCAAAACAACTAGATACTATTATCTCACTCTGGAATATCAGACTTGGTCTGCAGTGCCTAATATATTTGAATCTTTGGGTTTGATCACTCCACATTTTTTAATGGAGATACTGGAAAACTTTTACTATTTTAGGGAAATAATTTATATTTGTTTATCATAGAATACAAACAACTAGTCAATAAATAGCAAAATCCATTTATAAATAAAAACTATCCAATATTCATAATATAGTTTTGTAAGCCATAATTATGTCTTAGTTAAATATGTATTTATTTTATGAAATTATGGTAAAAAAGTCACCTTACCTCAATTATGAAATATGAATGTATTTGCAAATTGTGCCCACATAGCTATTAAATGATTCTTTTTTCTTATTTAATGCATTAATAATGATTGCCTACAGATTTAAAACTATTATCACCTAGAGTTTGCTTTAAAAAGCAGTAATATTCTATAAGACCTGCTACAACAGGAAATAGCATCAAACATTATGTGTATTTATGTACTTATTTTATAAATTAAGGATTCTGTAACATTTGTGAAATACCCATTTACCATCTGCCCAAGTACCTAAAATTGCTTTTAGTAGTCAATTGTTGGTCATAAGCTATTAGGATCTGAAGAAAAGATACTCTAAAAAAAGAATCGAGGCTGACCAGAAATGAACCTTTGTATTAACTGTGGTAAAATTAATATCCTGGCAGCTGAGTTGTCCTGTTGAACCAATATTAAAAACAAGGAAATTGTGGAATATATAATAAAAAACATTAAAAGTTAAAATTTTTTGAATTATCATTCTAATTTCACTACTCAAGAATCTCAGGGGAAAAAAATATGAATACACTACCAAGCAAAGCTCTTGTTAATTTTTTTTGTTGTTTTTTTTTTGTTCCTTGGAGACGGTTTTATAGGGCAGAAACATGGTATCATTACTAATATCTTTAGAGCCAAGTAGCAAACTCAGAAAATATCTCTTTTCTATAGGCAAGTTCTCTAGGTAACCCCTTATACTAGGAATGTTCTTTAAACTTACAAATGAGACAGCTTGGTTGACATAAGGTTTTTTCTTTCTCATGAAGTACTGCAGGAAGAATTACCTGTTCATGTGTTTTCCCTCAAAGGTCAGAGGTTAGATTCCTCATCTAGAATAGATTAGGCTATATTTAGAGTTCTCGTATGGCTAACAAATTAAATCTGTAGACATTATTTCCCAATAGTTTACTTAAATCATAATACTTTGGTGTGATTATAGAGACATAGGAGAAATTCTTGATTCACCAAAACTGGTCTGATACTCTTATGAATAATTAAAGATTCATGGGACCAGTGAGAGGTTGACTTTTTTATCTACTAATCAGGGAATTTACTTGAGGGTCAGAGATCTTAATTTCAATTCCCAAGTTAATATTTTAAGTATGTGCAAATTTTAACAATTGTATGAAGGAGGAACTTGAATCCATATTTTCTCTTCTCAGGTGAATTAGAGCTTTTTACTCTAGATGGCTATTTAATTATGCCTTGAAAAGGGAAAAAAACATCATCAAAAGAGATGAAGAGAGGAATTTTGAATGTTCTTTAACTCAATGACTAAGCTTTTCTGTAAGTTATGAAATACATATTTGAGATGCTTAGAGAAAGAACATAGTTATCTCAGTTCCCAACCACTGTTTGTCAGGGACTCGGTCTTTCACGCGTACTGGCAGAACTCTAGCATTGACCAGTGACAAATTTTAGCCTCCCTGCAAAGTAACTTCTTAGCTTTCACATTGCCCGATTATGATTTTTGGAAGAAATTAAAAGTGGTCTTTTTGTTCCAACTCCAAATGGTTTCATCAACGCTATTAGTACATGCAAGATTCCAGCAGAATCAAAAGAGGATGGTTGCAAACTTTTGGAGATGAAACAAGCTTTGTATTAACGAAAAGGTATCTCCAATGAGCAGCATTTATGCTTTGTTACAGGAATACTTATTTTCAGTTAAGCAAAGAACACATGGTGTTCATGCCAAAGACAGCTCTTGACTACTCCTACCAGGTGCAGGGACAGATGGGACGTGGGAAGGCAGAATGACATGACTCCTATTATAATTTTTTAAATTTTTTTTCATGTTGAATTGTCAGCTGTCCCATGTGGCAAAAGATTTGAAGCCATGCTGTGCTGTAGAGAAGACCAATACTGTCAAACTGAGTTATAGACAATATCTAATATACAGAACGAGAAACTAACATTTAGATAGCTGTACCAGGGCTGGATGCAGCTCCATAAATGAAGCTCAGCTCTCCATCACCTCTCTGACAGCCATGGCTTTTTCTTCAAACTATGTTAACCTATCAGTCTGAGCTGTGCTATATGAGCGTTTAAAATACTACTTCATTTTTATATATTAAAAAAATATATTTTATGGACATGGGAGAGTCTCATGACAAAAGTTACACATAATTTCTTACATCTCATTCAAACTAGTACAAAAATATAACTTTCTCCACTTATAAAATAGCTGACTCCCAAACCTTTCTACCAAGTTACTTTTCAGAAGATGCTGCTCATTCTAATTAATTATTTTTTCACAGAAACTCATTCTTGCCATGCTTTTACTGTTTAAAACTTACTTACATCAGAAAATGAAAATCATGACATGGAGATTAGAGAATGCGTTCTATGGACGTGAGAAACACATCTCTCTGCATTACAGCATCCCTGCATGAATAATTGATATCCCTTGACTACAATGCCATCACAGCTGTACTGAGCTTCATGTTGCCATGGCCAGACTGTTACCAGCACCCAAACAACTACTTTAAACCTAGTTCAGATGATACTGGAAGGTACACAAAGACTTACCACGCACTGAGTTCTGTGCCGGTGCCTTGGTAGTTGGAGATGTGAACACAGCCGAAGTAGCTGCAGCCTTGCAGATAACAGGGTTGTCAGGAGAATCTTAACAACTGCCCTTTCTCATGAAATCAGTGTGAAGACAGGGTAGGAAACAGCAGTATGGTATGACTGCAGCTTATCTCAATTCAGAACGTGTCTTGTAATGCCAGATCTATCTAAGTATATATTTATATGTAAATCTAAATCTATTAAGAACAATCTTATTGAAGTGTTTATCTAGTTCTTAATCTCAGTAAAAGTTTACATGTTTTTTTCCCTTATTATTTATCTTTGTGATGCAAAAGGATTTCACATTAAAATGCCATTCCAAGTAGTCATCAGTGCAGAGGAAAGCATTCTGACAGTCTGAGGAAATCTGACTTTCTCCCCTCAGAGTCCATTCAGGAAACATTGTTGTGATTCTCTAACCTAGGTAAGATCCAAATGGAACTGACAGTGCTGAGCCCAGTGCATGGAACTAATAAGGGAGGTAGTGTAATCACTACCTAATAATGAGGTAGTGTAATCATGTGATGACTTAAGGAATCTAGGTGCTTGGAGTGTGAAACAATGTAGATATGAATATGCTAGGCAAGTGGGATGGTATTCTAGATAATTCTTCATATATACGTGGGTTAACATTTGTTGTAAATGACATGTAATTATATGTGTTTATATTTTGTTGATATATCACATTCTTGTCAAAGAAGAAATACATTTTCTTTTGTCTTTGTTATTATCTATAAAAGAACCCTATGCATAATGCTTTCAAAACTGTTAATTTTATAGTCAGATCAAACATTTCTATTTCACATTTCTAGCAAGTAGAAATTTTGTTACAAATCTTGCCTTTTTCTAAAGATGTGATCCTACCCTATGCGAAGTATATACAATTCCTGCAGTATATAATTGTGTATGTCGCCTATGAACGGCTTTAAAGCGTGAAGATGTGACAGTTTTCTTTTATTATGATTATATTATTTTCTGCTTTGTCTTAGCTAGAACAATGTTGCACATGACTTTGGTGAAGACGGTTTGGAAAGGATGCTTTGGAAAAGACTACAGTTCCTTTCTGCACAAGGACAGACTTTGGCTGTCAGGGTAGAGATTAATGACAATTATTTCATAATTCCTGAAGTATGAAAGTATGCAATCATGCAGACTCCCTCAGCTGTGAACTAAATCCTGTGAGAGATGTAGTCAAAATTTAAAGAGCGATGGTAAAAGAAATAGTGCTTTATCTGAGAAAATATAAAGTACTCAATAAGACCATATACAACTCTGTCTGCATTGAGACCCTGCCCATTTAACAGTGATGGGGTTTTGTTTGTATCTTTCATCATTCCTTTTCTGCCTCTGTGCTCAAAGAAAATACTTGAAAGAATCTACAGTTTGACAAAGCTTTACACAACCTGGATATATTGCTGTCTTTAATTTACTGGCAACCCATCCTCAGGTCATTCTCTAATACCCACTAAGCTGCTTTTGGGGTTTAACTTATTGCATTTGAATTTAGTGTACACACAGCTGCAGAGCTAGGATCCCTACCTATAACAGAGTCAAACTACAGTAATATTTTCTTTAAAATTACTCTTCCAGCTACTTGGGTTGCCAACAAATTATTGCAATATTGCAAACGAGAGACAGAAAGGTTGACAAATCTTTATTTATTGAGAGTCTGTGGTCCATGGGTGGAAACAGTTATAAATTCATTGGCTTACTCACCTGTAACTCACTTCCTACTTGTCTGTAACTATTATCATAGAATCATAGAATCACTAAGGTTGGAAAGGACCTCCGAGATCATCAAGTCCAACCATCAACCTAACACCACCATGCCTACTAGATCATGTCCTGGAATGCCACGTCTACATATTTTTTGAATGTCTCCAGGGACGGCGATTCAGCCACCTCTCTGGGCAGTCTGTTCCAACACCTCACTACTCTTTCTGTGAAGAAGTTTTTCCTAATATCGAACCTAAACCTCCCCTGATGCAACTTGAGGCCATTCCCTCTTGTCCTGTCGCTTGTTACTTGGGAGAAGAGACCAACACCCTCAGATTAGATAACGATTAAACTGTATTGCCATATTCTGACCTAAAATTTGTATGAGGTTTGTGCAGTCTGTGTTTTTGCAGTATCAAAGGGCTCCAAGAGCTACATGAACTGAAACTGCCACTTAGATTGAATAATTTGTGGTTATTACAATGCATTGTTTAAATGTATTAAGGCAAGTGTTTTTCTGGAGATGGAAGTCTCTATCTGTACACAGCTGAGTGATAGAAAGGATTAGTCTTCAATCCAGAAGTCACAAAATGAAGACAGGAAACAATTTTCTTACCAATCATCCACAACATCTACAGAAGTTAAAGTTTCTGTTACAATTTTTGAGTGTGAAATTTATAAAAAGATGACACTTTTAAAAGAGCTATTTTTTACCTTCAAGTTACGAGCTATTCCATGCATGTTCTCTGCAGCACTTTGCATCTACAAGCTAGGTGTATGACTCCAAGGCAGCAATGATTCATAGACTGAGCAAGGCCATTCCCTGCAGAAAAAGTAGGCAGAGTTTGATCATGATTACATTAGTATGATCCCATGTAAGCCAGATCATACACATTTAATAAATGAATATGTGTCAAATACCACATCTTTTTGCAGTGTGAAGAACCCAAATGAGGCATTTGGGACCGCCTCGTGGGAGCGCCCATGTAAGTGTATTCACTAAGGCAGTGTTTCCTGAACAGTGACTGTGCCTGTAATCAGTGTTCACTATGTTTTCTTTAGCCATAGAGTTTTTATTTGCTTTAAACTGCTGGTAACATTTCAATTCTTACAAGTAGAATGTAAATACAAAAGTTAATGTGAAGATGCCCCCATTTTTGGACAACGTACCAACTCAGAAGATAAAAAAGATAGACCAGACAAAAGGTGGTGGTTAAAAGTCTGAGAATCACTTCAGTAGATTTTACACTGTCTATATTTACATACTTTTTTGAAATATCCTTCCAAAAACCTAGTTCACATTGAATATTGTTGGTTACATCCAGAAAAATATGTACTTACCTATTTGCCAGCATAAAAAGGTCTGTCCATCAACAAAGCCTTTTAAACTAGTAGCATGGTTCTGGTGAAGTCTGGTTTTCTTGAAACAAAGTTGAAACTAACATGCTGCAATATGTTGATATTTCATTTAAAGAAGGGAATGGGTGTTATTTGTACGGTCATTGCTAGTTCTTGCTATTGAACAATGCTATAGACATATGTTGAAATGTCATCATCTAATAAATTCTTTTTGAATTAATTTTCAGTAAACAGTATGAGCTCAAGGAATAAAGTATATGTGTCTGCTTCGGTAAAAGCTTTCCTCAAGGTCAGTGAGCTTTTAGCGTCCTTTTCTAGTTTTTTGTCTGTTGTTTCTCTGCCTAGAAACAGTGGTCTTTCCTTTGTTCATCTAGATCAGATATGTTTAAAATGTTGTACAATATTATTAAGTATTCAATTTATTTTAAAACTCCCTTGAGTGTTTAGTTCCTAAATTTTGTCTTGATGTACCATGACTTTTTCAATGGTTGTAGATACTTGAAATATTGTCCTTTTCCTTGTCACCTTTTTCACCCCATGTTACATGCTCATGCTCTCAGTACAGGTCTCCCTGCACTTTTTTTCCTTTACCCTTACATTACTTTGTTTAGAAAATTATGAACAAACTATTGTAAGTATAGTGGATTAGCATATAAGTTAGTTTAAAAGCTGCTGCTTTCAATTTGAACTTTAAAGTGTGTATTTGGCCATTATGTTCCAGTGGTTTAGGAAGATGAGCCAGTCAGATGTTCTCCATGAACAGCTGTGGAAGTTGGGATTAATAAGCTCCATTTGAATGTAATTAGAACTAATTTGTTTGGTGTTTTTATTCAATGTACAAAGCTCCTCTTTCTACTATAGCTATAATTTTCCATGTATCCAATACTGACCCAGTGTGCTGCCCCAGCTCCTTGCTGATTTTCCAGCTGAGACTGACAAGGAGGATCCAGACATGTTCTCTGAGTGAGCTTACTCCTTTGGTAATTCTCAGGCCACGGGCATTTATTGTAATTGTGATCACTCTAGTTTTTTGATTTCTGCTGGAGGAAGTAAATGTAAACCCACCTGCTCTTTACATACCAGTTAGGGTACTGGCTGCATAGGCAGAAAATTTGGATTCAATTAGTTCCTCAAACTGATGAAAGGAGTTGGTTGAATTGGCTGTACGGCACTCAGCAAAGGTTTCAGGGTGTGGGATATGGATTAGGTTAATGTAATTTTGCAATGTAATGTGTAGGTTGAGATAAATAAATAAAATGGTGCTACATCTGCTACTGATTTGGACTGAAATTGTATGCTTCCTGGTTTTACTTGGAACTGCAACAATACACAGGGTGCAAATGATGAATGATGTGACTGTGATGAATAACTGAAGAGGTTGCCATCTAATTGATTTCTGCGCTTTGGTAAAACTACAGACATTCTGCTAAATCATCTATGCAGTTCTGAATAAGGTAAATACAAAGAATAGATTCAGTGTTAACAGCCCTTCCTATCAGTCTCGTGTGGAGTCTGCAAACTGAGGCTCACACATAGAGAAGCATGCACATATTTCCCTTGGAAGTACACTTTGGAATGGAAGACTCAACAGTCTTACGAAGGACGTCCTGTGCTTAGAAGAATCATAAAGTAAAGACAGCCTGCAGGGCATTGAAGTCATCAGTCAAAAAACACATCCATTACTGCCTTCTGTGCTTTCAGTCTTAAATACATACACGGACAATCCAACTATGTGTACTCTTGTTTCAGAACAAAAGGGACCATCATTCACAACAAGAACATTTCATCACTTTAGCAGATTTGAGAAACTCTTAGACTATTTGCATACAATAGATTTAGGTCCATCCATTGCCTTTTAAATTTTTTCTTTGTTAGAATGATACTTAATCAAAGCAAGTATGTTACAGAAAAGTCTTGCTAAGTGCCTGGGTTCCTACTGGAGTTATCAGTGTTGATAGAAAGTATAATTATTTGGGCCATGGCAAATGCTTGTTTTTTCTAAAGATCATTAAATTTTATCAATATTAGTTTTCAAAGGCAGTAACTCCTGAAACAAATAACCTGGGCAAATAGAACACTGAACTTGCATTTCTTTTGTACCTGTCAGAGACAAAAGGCACATGCACAGGGAGGTTGAACACATGCTCCTTTGGAGGTTACAGTGTGCGAAGCATGAAATGTAGCTAGAAGTGAGACTTTAGCTCATGGTCTTCTATATGATTTACTCTCTGTAGTGAGGCATTAGAGAGATGTTATGGGCAGATTGGTGTCCATGGCATTACTTGGCAACACACAGTGTTGCTCATACACACTTTTATTGCTCATGCTGCATAGAGAAATTATCAAAGCACTAATGCTAGAAAGACCAGGATTTTGACAGGAAAAGTGTAGTGATAACTACTTGTAGACTTCTGCTCTACTATCTTGCATATAATGGCCATGACAGATAAGGATTATTTCTTGCAATTTTTTGCATTAGTGGAATATTTTTCAGTGTGAATTTTTTAAAATATATTTTATTTTAAAAACTGCTAATCAAGCTGATAGAAACTGTTGAATTATTTAGGTATATCAGCATTAAGGTAACATAGAATCATAGAATGGTTTGGGCTGGAAGAGACCTTGAAGGTCATCTAGTTCCAACCTCCCTGCTATCCTGCTATGGGCAGGAATATTATTCCACTAGACCAGGTTGCCCAAAGCCCCATCCAACCTGGCCTTGAACACTGCCAGGGATGGGGCATCCACAACTTCTCTGGGCAACCTCTTACAGTCTCTCACCACTCTCAAAGTGAAGAATTTCTTCCTAATATCTAATCTCCCCTTCTTTACCTTAAAGCCATCACCCCTTGTCCTACCACTACATGCCCTTGTGAATGGTCCCTCTCCAGATGTCTTGTAGGCTCCCTTCAGGTACTGAAAGGCTGCTATAAGGTCTCTCCAGAGCCTTCTCCTCTCCAGGCTGATCAAGCCCAAATCCCTCAGTCTGTCTTCATAAGACAGGTGCTCCAGCCCTCTGACTGTCTTTGTGGCCCTTCCCTGGACTCACTCCGGCAGTTTCATGTCTGTCTTGTACTGAGGACCCCAGAGCTGGACACAGTACTCCAGGTGGGGTCTCACAAAAGCAGCACAGAGGGGGAAAATCACCTCCCTTTACCTGCTAGTCACACTTCTGATGCGTCCCAGGACACGTCTGGCTTTCTTGGCTGCATCACACACATTGGTGGGTCACGTTGAGCTTCTCATTAACCAACACCCCCAAGTCCTTCTCCTCAGGGATGCTCTTAATCCATTCTCTGCCCAGCACGTAGTTGCACTTGGGTTTGCCCCGACCAAGGTGTAGGATCTTGCACTTGTCTTGTTGAACTTCATGAGGTTTGCACGGACCCACCTCTCAAGCCTGTCAAGGTCCCTCTGGATGGCATCCCTTCCCTCCAGTGTGTCAACTGCACCATGCAGCTTGGTGTTGTCGGCAAACTTGCTCAGGCTGCACTCGATCCTACTGTCCATGTCGCCAGCAAAGATGTTAAACAGTGCTGGTCCCAATACTGACTCCTGAGGAACGCCACTTGTCACTGGTCTCCATTTGGACATGAACATGGGCAATTGGGAATTAATATTATGAAATCAGTCTATGAACACAGCAGTTTATCAAGAAAAAAAAATCTTCAAATTCGTTACCAAGCATTAAATATGTATACTAACAACAAATCTGTCTGCCCAATTTTGCATTATAAACCCATGTATATAGTGATGGCATCTATTTTAAATATACAGTTTTAATTTCATAAGATGAATTTTACAGTTAAGATCTGTAAAGACAGAACTATTCAACTACGTTTTGTTAGATTAATGTAAAGACTGTCTTTCACAGAAAGAAAATTTGCCCAAATTGAGAGTGGATAGTATGATTTGTGTTTATAAAATTATCAATTAAAAACATAGTTATATGCCAACATACGATAATTACTTCATATGATGACAAGTTTTTCCAGAGAAAAACTAATTGGAGGCAAGTTAAAATTATTATTTGGAGTATGTCATATTTTTGTTAATAATTTCTCCTAATACAGAGGTGAACTTTGGAAACCTGTTCCAAAATATAGGATATTAAGTACATTATAATGTATTAAGAAAAAGGAATCTCTTAAACTGTTCTCCATTTGGTACCAAAAAATAAAAACCCAAACCAAAAAAAACAAGTGCATTTCAGCAGTGACTTTGCTCTCTTGTGGATTACTTCATTTGGGTCAATTTGTCCAGAGATTTGATACACAGGCTTTCATGGGTACTTGAGAGTTTCTGCATTGTTCAATGTTGCATGCTATTTAAAAATTCCCTCTTCAGTGCCAGCTGCCAAGTAGCATAGCAAGTACTAAAAATGTAGCATTTTGACCTTCAACAACGAAGATAGCTTAGCAACTTTCTTCTCTCTCAGTTCTGCTTTTCCTCATCATTGCTTCTCTCAACTGTGTTTCTCTTTATGTTGTACTAATACAACTGTTTAGGAGATTGTGTTATAAAATTCAATTCAAATGAAACCTGTTAAAAATAAAATATTAAAAAATTAATCCAAACATATTCATTTAGATCAGTTCAGTGATCTGGTTTGCAGTGTCCCAAAATACTATAGTTTGGACAGAATGACACAGGGAGGAGGGTGATGGGCTGAGTATGGTTGGGAATAAGGAAGATGGGAGAGAGGAAGGGCATCTCCTTCCTGGACAAAATGTATCCTGGACTTCATATGCTCTGTTTCCTCTGTGAACATATTGACAGGCAAGTATCCATAAATGGAACTTTCTTTATTTGTCACCATTTCATAAGTTTTGAATGGTTTGGTTTGGCTTTTTTTTCCTATACACTGGGAAATCCTGATCTTTTTACTTCACAAAAATGCCTGAGAGCCCTCAAAATGGAAAGTGCCTGTCTCCATCTACATCAGCCACTGACATGTGACATACCTGTCTGTGGCCTCATGTTTCATGGTAGCCCTAGTCCTACCTTACAATGAGTAATAAGAATTTTTTTAATGTAATTTTAAATGATATCATAGGTGGATACTTATGCAGGTAAATATGTTCTATTTTGGTCCTCTAAGAACTGAATGATTTGGATATACTCCTGGGATGCCCAACAGCACCAAGGCAGTAGAGTAAGAGTGTATCTTCAGTGCCCACCCAGTTGACTAGTTAATTAGTTCTCCCATTCTGCTTGTATTTTTACATCACATTATCTGTGCTTCATCTGCTGCAGTATTTGTTGTTCCTTTTTGAGTCTTCTTGCCTGAAATGAATGAAGAGTTGCCAGTGGTAGAGAATGTACTTCAGTGTTTACTAGTGGCTAATTAGGAGGAATAAATGGGGGAGACTTTGGAGCTTTTGGTCTAAATTCTTTTGTGCTGTCTCTGCTGTCTTAACTCTCTGCCAAAATCCTGATATTTTCCCTACAGTTCCCATGAGTGAAATTTATAACTTTCAGGTTTAGTTCTTGCCATTGTTCTACAAAGAATAATACTAACAAATTATTTAGTTAATTTGATAAAAACAATATGAAAGCAGTGTGTTCCCAGTAATACGTTCATGAGCAATGTTCTTCCAGAAATTATGAAGAGTAACCATAAATCAAAGTGGAGGCACAAAACTATATAGCAACAATGGAAATGGCCATCAAATCTGTTGTCTGAAAATAGATCTCCTAGCTGTGGTTGCAAATGAAATACATAAAAATAAATTAAAAAAGAACACTGGGTTTTCTTGTGTACTCCTAATATTAAAATAGAATTTTGCTACAGTGATTATCCTGCCATTGTTAGCACCTTTCAAAAAGCAATGTCTTTTGTAAAAATAATGCACTTACATGTTTGGAGAGGTTGCCAGGGGTAGAAAGTCATCTTTTCTTGCAGAGGTGAAGCAGGTGATCTGTCACTCTTCCTATATTCATGATTTTTCTATTATTTTATTTTCTTTTTATGTACCATTTCATTCTCTCAATCAATAGATAATGTGTTCTCCAAACCTGTAGATTATGGAAATGGAATTTCTCTAAAATTAGAAGGAAGAAAAAGTATTAAAGTGCTTTTTCAACATATACATTTTAAAAGTTTTCAAAATAATTAAGTTTCCTACCTAACACATATGCCCAAATCTCAGAAGCTTAGAAACCAGATGATCCTATTCTTTACATCAATGATTTTTGATGAATGTCATGTATTTATCATGAGACATTTACTGGCAAAAGTCTGGGGGGAATAGTACCATTAGTTCTGAATTTTGTACTTCTCGACATTTAAATTATACCATTTGGACATTATTGAAAATCCCTTGACATAGGTACAGCAGGTCCGATCACTGAAATGAGATAGCTGAAAATTCAATGATAGAAGAAAAAGGGACCTAAAAAGTTTGATTACAGTGATGTGTAGTTGCTTCAGTCATTACAATATAACAGCAGGGTTATGAGACATTTCCATTTTTAACAATCTTAATGGGTTCAGGTCCTGAAGTCCTTATTAAATTACAGTCCAATTGATTCATCAGTCTTAAACCTAGCCTATATTTCTGAGATGGAGGAGTACATGGTAATGTGATCTATCTTGGGAGTTAAAACGGATGCTGCTAGTAGTATCAGTACTAATACTGAGAGTAGTATAACACATAAGTATTTTCTCTGTGTGGAGTTTTTAAGTGTAACTCTCACTGGCTGGTTTTGAAGCACTGAAACAACTTAGGTCACTTTTCCCCTTAACTATCAACTATGAATAAGTGCCTAATTAAAACTTATGTACAAGAATCCAGAAAAATCATTCCATAAGGACAATTTAAGGACATTTTAGGAAGAATGAATTTTAGACTTTTACAAAGTTTTCCAAAACCTTACCAGCTCTGAAGTTTTATAAGCAGTCATGGGACATTTTTTGTCTTGCTTTATATGTACTTGCATCTATTCACTGCTTTATAGAAAGCTTCCTAACAGCAGAGACAACCTACACTTTCTCACTGTGACAGTCTTACACTGGTTTAACAAAAAAAAGTGAGGTTTCTAAATGTTTTCTTAAAATTTGTAAAAATAAATACTAGTATGCTAAATAAATATAAATCAAGTTTAAATACATTTAAGTATGTATGAACAGAATTTAAAACCATCTTATCTAAATCAATGCTAAAACAGTTAATTTATATCAGCTCAATACCTAACTCAAAGCAAAACTTATGCAATTTATATAGTACTTGCTCTTGTAAATTTATACTGTTTTCTAACTTTCAAAGGTTAGAATTGCCCAATTTAACATGACAGAATGTTTTGCACATAGTAAATTTCATTAATAGAAAATGTAGAAAATAATTGGGGGGCGGAGTGAGCTACTCCATTTTTTATATTTTCACTTTACATTTCATATTAGTCCAGAGCAGGGCCACAAAGCTGATCAGAGGGCAGGAGCACCTCTCCTACAAGGACAGGCTGAGGGAGTTGGGGTTGTTCAGCATAGAGAGGAGAAGGCTCTGGGGAGACCTAATCGCGGCCTTCCAATACCTAAAGGGGACCTACAGGAAAGCTGGCGAGGGACTGTTTATTAGGGAATGCAGTGACAGGACAAGGGGTAATGGGTTTAAACTAAAAGAGGGGAGATTCAGATTGGACATTAGGAAGAAATTCTTTACTGTGAGGGTAGTGAGGCACTGGAACAGGTTGCCCAGAGAAGCTGTGGAGGCCCCATCCCTGGCAGTGTTCAAGGCCAGGTTGGATGGGGCTTTGGGCAACCTGGTCTAGTGTAGGGTGTCTCTGCCCATAGCAGGGGGGTTGGAACTAGATGATCCTTGTGGTCCCTTCCAACCCAAACCATTCTATGATTCTATGACTATGAATGTGTAAAACTGGTTAAATAAAAACCAATTCTTATTCTGAGATAACTTTAGGACAAGTTAGTTCCAAATGCACAAGAAACTTCAGCTGTGATTATAACCCATAATCTTTAACTACCTGTGAATCCTTAAAAACATCCATTATCAAAATATGCTTTCAAAATAGCATTTATACATGATAACAGCCCAGTGAAAGCAACATAATGCATAAATGTTGTATGGTAGTAAGAAGTTCTTTTTTAATATGAAGCTATTAGAGTTTTGAGAAATGACTGTGCACTCTCATTTTTGTAGAACTGACTGTTGCAAATTTCTGCAGGTGTACTTACATTTTTAGCATTGCTGATTTTTGTCTTTGTTGTGTATTTTCATAGAGCTGTATATTTTTAAAATTTTTTTATATTCTTTCCTTTTCTTTATGGAGACTAGCACAGCTAAACTATTGTGTTCCTTAAAAATAAAATAACTAGGATGATAAAAGCCAAAGCAGTTTTTTACTACGACTATGCTTTTAATTTCTAGTTAAAGTACTATCAGACTAGTGAAGCTAGAATGCATCTTTACCACCCCATAAAAGTAAATCTTTTTACCTCAGTGTTCCACTTAGTGAGGTACATCTGGAGAACCACTCCCACCCCCTGCGCCTTTATTCTATTTTAGCAAAAGATTGTCATCTTAAGAGTACAGAATTGAACTATAAATTACCATGGTTTTAAGATTTCTTTTTTCCACTTTTGAAACCTATCTACCTATCCAGAGAATTCCTTTTAAGAAAGAAAATAGTATAGCTCAGATAGTCTTTATCCACAACTACTTTAAGATTTTTGAAGACCAAAATATATATATGTTTGTATCTTTCAGTTAGGATTATTTTCATCCAGCTGTGTGAACAAACAAACAAGCCAACAAAAGTGAGAAGCGGGTGTTAAGAGTCACCAGTGAAACTTAGGCATGCCGGTACTGCACACTGTCACATTGAATCACAGGCATAAAATGCCCACAGTAATTCACAAACAGTTTTTTTGGCATTTGACCTCCTAATAAAGCAGAAGAGAGAAGGGATTCACAGGAGCCAATGTGCTGAAGGGAAAGATACCCTGAAGGAAGAGCTGATGAAGAGGGATTCTGGTTTACCTTTCTGCGTCTGGAGGACTTAGATTCCTGACGCTGCACTGGACATAGATGTTTATTTTAATTTGGGTTTTACAAGCCTTAACTTCTCCTAAAATTAGGACCATAAGTCTTACAGTGACAGCTTTATTTCTACCACTGTACCATTTCTACCCTACTTCATAACTCTTTCCTGTAGTATAACCTTTCTTACACTATTTCTCAGAACAAAATTTCTGCTTCAGAAATGATCTGGTCATATGTCAACTACAAACTTCCTAAAGAAAAGAAACTTCAAAAATGCAAAACAGTAGCATTAAACTTTCCCTGTAGGCATGATATAAATTGTATGTGCTGTTATTGCATAGCAAGGTTTTCCACTACATATCTTAAAATTATATGTTTCGTGAACCCAAATCTTATTTCTATTTTCAGAATCTTTGTAACTTGTTGCATGGCACCAGGACACCAATTCTGTACAAGAGCAAGCTCAAATGCAGATTTTTAGCTTTCACATGTTTTTGAGTCTAGACTTCAGAACATCAAGTGGTTTTAGGTTAAAAATAATTTTTGTATCTTTCTCTAAATATTACACAGATAGTTATCTCTGATTATCACTTGATTTTGTGGTGTTTCATACTTACTTAAATGCCATTTTATTTTAGGGATCTTGGGAGGGTTTCCTTACCATTGAATAACCTATGATTTAATTTAGTTCCTGTACAGCTTTGAGGACTGTGTTGATATCTGAGTATACATAGGTTTCACATTTCTGTGTAGAACGTTTGGCGTTAAAAGCTGCACAGTAAAGAGAGGTCACAGTTAGTTACTTATCACTAAGGCTGTGTAGCCTCAAAAAAGTACTAGTGTAGCACCCAAGCACCCTATTTTCATAAAATTTGCAAGATATACTGCAGAATTATTTTACTAAACAGGCTTTTTGATAACTTAAGCTATAATCATTATAATAAAAAATGAGCAGTTGTTTTTTGGTTAATGAATTTGAGACTAAGGCCTAAAGGTCCCTGACAGTTTGGCAAATATTCTCTCTCACTAGTATCTAGTTGTCAGCATCAATTACCCTGCCCCTGTAAAATCAGCTAAACTGAGATGTAACTAACAGTTGGATATGTGAAAATCAGAAGCTTGCAACAATATGTCTTGAATTTGGGGATATAGTGAGTAACATTAGTCTTATCATAATAAAAAGACTTTAGAATTAAAGCTTACAAACATTTCCATGACTCTGTATTGTATTTCTTTATGCCTCAGAAAAACATTCATTTCAAAATAAATATATTTATATAAATATAAAAAGAGATTTCTGTGATTTTTTTTTTACAATAGAGACGTTGATATAAGGAAAGGGTTTTTTTAGAGTTTTAAAAGCATAAAAATAATATTAAATGACATAAGGTGTTGCAATTATTTTTTAATTGTTATGTCCAGAGCAGATAAATTTGAAGCTGCTTCTGGGCTTCTAAGCTCCTTAATTTAAAAAAAAAAAAAAAAGAAGTAAAATCCTCACCTATCAGTCTTAAATATCATGCATCCTCTTTCAAACGGAGTATTTGAACTGTGAATAATAGAAAAATACCTGAGGAAAAAAATCACCCCTATTAAAAAACAATGAAAAACATTCCAAAATAGTGAGTGGATAAGGATTTTATCTATACGTCCTAAGATACATTTTCACTGTTCAGATCCACAAGCTGATGCAGAACATTCTTTTCATGTTCTATACCTGATGTGCCCTGGCAACACCAAGCTCCTAGACATTGCTTCCTATTACTATACATATGGTCTGGTTTTTCTTGCAGAGACGATGATTACAGAGATGATGCTAAAAAACGCACTCTAAAAAAGATGAAGAGCAAAATATCTCCAAATTGTTTACATTCAGACATTGAAAATAGCAGAAATGAGACCTGTCTCATTTTTGTGCACTGATTCACCTGGTATGAGTGGTGAGAAGCAAATTGTACACTGCAGCGCAGGTAGTACCCTTTTTTTTAAAAAAAAAAAAGTGCTGGTAAAGGTAACCTGGTACAGTGGCAGCAGTTTCTAGAAGTGGGTGTAGCCCACTTTGAATGGCAGATACCTCCTGCAGCAACACATGCATTCAGCATTTCCTTCTTCAGCAACGCACCTGTACGCACGGAGCTCACTCAGACACACTGGTGTGTGTGGGTCCCTCACTACTGAGATGCGATGCTTTTCTTTCTGCTAGAAACTCCGAATTGTTAGTGCTGTGCTAGTACAGGGCACCAGAATCTTCCGAACAAATCTAAATGTTCACAATTTTACTTCATAAAAGCAGTGTGTTTGGTCATGATGCCAGTTGTTTAGCTACCCCATAATAAATGGGAACTTAGAAGTTAGAAAAGCCCTCCAGGTTCTCTGTGCGGGAAAGCTTGTTTCCAGAACTCACAGCATGGAGCCCAAGGACAGAGAGCAAGTGCCAGGACTTTAATAGTGTCTAGTGTATGTTGCTGGAGGCTTTCTGATGTTGCCCGCTGGCTTATTCCTGAGTGTGGTAGATCACAGTCAAGTCTCTTTCCACTAGATGCGACTGTCTGTGCTTGTTTGGTGAGCTCTGCCTACAGCACATTTAAACTTCTTCTTTAACATCTCCATACATTTAGTTAATTAGCAATGGATAATTTGTCATCTGATGATCTTTCTATTAAAGACTGGTTTCACTTCAGCATTTTATTGCTTTTTTTTGTTTTGTTTTGTTTTTTAATACTTTTGGCTATGAGCTTTGGCACTTCTAACATTCCAAGACATCACAAATGCCTGTTAGCATATGGGTAGTAGGGGCTAAGGGCTGAATGGAATTATCATACCAGGGCCTTCATTTTTCTGCTTGGCAATTAACAAGAAAGAATAAAGTCTGAAGTTCAAAAATTATATGCCCATTCTTTCAGAGATACAACTTTTTTTCATAACACCACCTCTACTACAGTAGTGATTTCAAGCATTTAACCATTTGGAATTATGGGAATATATTTATTTCTAGCAAAATAAAAGAAACCAGTGGTATGAAACAAAATTCATGGCTTTTAACAAAGAATGTTTAAAATGGCTTCTGCAAGAAGGGCAAAGCATTTATTTTCATTTACAAGTAGCAAGCACTTTGGGTTCTAATTATTCACAATTATTATAAAGGCTTTCTAAAATAAGACATAATAGTTTAGACTAGCAGTTTAAAGAGCTGCTTGATACATTGAAATGAAAAGTGAGAGTATGAAAAATACATTTCATTACTTCCTGCTGCCTCAGTGTCTTTGGGCACTATGTTTCCAGGGAGAAATATTGCAAATAAAGTAACCCGCAGAGAAATTTTATGGTGGACATTTTCCGTTGGTGAATATAGCAATTTGACAACAACTTCTTCCACATATATGCCTGCTGTACTGCACTACATTTGAATGTCATTTAGAAAAGGAAATGAAGAATTACAAGAAAGGCCTGAGTCTCAGCGGATGTTAGAGAATTGGAGTGCGGAAAAGGAAGCAATTATTTACTTGCAGTAAGTGGGGAGTGCAATCTGCACAGACAGATTGGGTTCCTGCATTTATGGCTGACCAATAAGGCATTTCTAACGTGACATCGCTACAATTATAGCTCTGTCTTATTTGAAGCATAGTAAAGTTGGGGACCGAATAGCTTAACATGTATAAAAAACTTCAGGTCCCCTTGGGCCTCCAGCATTCTCACAAACATTAGGGGGGAATAGACCAAAACAAAAATTGCTGTTTCTGTATTGTTTAGGGACTGCAGTTGCTTCTTCAGCTGCACAGTTACTTACAGGCTTAAAAGTTAAAGACTTAACTTCCATACAGAATTGCAGGTGTATGTCCTGTCCTGTCCGTCCCTCTCCCCTAAAAAAAATCTGAAAAACCAAACCCACCAAACCAGCACTGCAAGCCTTGCTGCCTGTTCCAGGGGGTAGTCACAGCAGTTCTTTCAAGATGGGAACTTTCCTTGCCATATTGTCTTGAATTACAACATCATCAGTGAAGTACAGCCTTTTCCTCAGTATATTTCGTGGTGATTCCAGCAACCAGCAAGTCCCATAGGTGGAAAAAGATGTTTTTAATGCTGCCATAATGTTGTTGTTCTAGCTCTTCTGCTCTGCCATCTAACCCAGCTCCTAGTGACTCCTGGTCTTTGCGAGCAGCAAAACCAGACCATAAGGAAATCCGATTAACTTTTATTTTGAACCTTATAAAGTCAAGGAAAGTATATTTTTGTACACTGCTGAGAGAATGTCTAACCTAAACCCTGAAAAAAAAACCCTAAACAAAAACATAGTTCTGCTATTACCATTTTCTCCTATCATATTGTTGTCTCTTTACCAAGCAATTTTTAGTATAGGCGTGAGGAAGAGTTGGGTCTACAGCTTGCGTTCTCGGCTTATTTAGTACAGTTTTTCTGCTGCTTAAAGACATCATGAGGCAAATGCTGTTTCATTAACTACCCATACATAAAACTGTTATTTCAAGCTGTCCCAAAATTGTCACCTTGGTGAAAAAAGGCATGCTTATATAATTAAGTCCCATTTCTGAGATCTCTTCCTCCTCTCTCTCAGAAGATCAATGGCAGACAAGGGGCCAAATCCAAATGGAAACACTGGAAGGAAAATAGTTGATAGAAATTGTGTTTCTGGCAACCTGGAGTAAATGCAGAAGAAAAAATTATTTCTGCTTGTGGAGAAGGTCTCTGTGGGCTTACAGCTTGGAAAGAAAACTTAGAAGAGAGCCTGGAAATGCAATGCAGGTGCCAGGTAGCACCAGAGACATGACATTACAGCACAAGAAAACCATTAAACGGAATAGATGTAAGAACAACACTGCTAATTTGAAAAGAAATTTGTAGAAATCAACTACATGGCAATGCAGGCAATGTGAAAAACACCTGTTTGCAAGCCTAATTGATTTTCAAAAGCTAAAACTTGGCACCAGATTTGAGCACAGGAGGCAGAAAGAAACAATTCTAAGAATATTTTACTGCATAATTTTCTGCCCCATAAATTCCTTAACATTTTGTATCTGAACCATGGAAATATGTGGCTAATGTGTTTTATCATCATCTTTGATAAAGAGAAACAAAGCATAGTTATTAACACTCATCCTGTCATTTTTTCACTGTTGGTATTGACTAGTGATGCCATAATTTAAATAACTTCTCTTTTACTATGAAAAATTACGTTTTGCTCAGAAAAATGCTTTTTCTTACGGTTCCTGTTATTTCTTGATGATTTCCTATTCTTCAGAGATAGGGTAAGTCCATGTACACATTTAATAATGTCACTGAAACTACCATTTAAGAATCTCTTAGAAATGTCATCAAAAATATCATGTCAAAAATTATGTAAGATAAAAATACTAACTTTGTGTCCTAGCTTTGTATTTTGCTATTTGTAGATTTTTAAAAGCAATCTTAAGAAGTATTTATATCTGTTTATGCCTGTGAATGAGCAGAGGTACAATGAAGAAAGCTAACTTTGTATCATTTTTAACATATCTGGAGCCAGAATTTCATGGGGCTGTGCTTTTGATCTAATCTAATTTCAGACTTCCTTAGTTTATGGATTTTAATGGCTTTGGTATGTATCTTAAAATGAAATGTGACATGGATTGGTGTTTGTAGGTCTTGCCTCATATATTTGCAAGATTACATTACTGGCAGAAGATTTTACAATGACTTCTCGGAAACTTCAGATGCTCTTCAAGGAAATTGTCATTGCTATCTGCTCCACTTCAGAGTTATCTAGGATGGCTATTGAATGTGATTCTTATACATGTATTGTAGGTAACTGCAAAAAGGGTACAATTCATTAGCCAGTGAAAATTACTGCTAAACACTACATTTCTTTAGTTAATATTTATATTTTGCCTGCATTTTTCTGTCATGCATTTATTCATTTTTAAAAGTAAAATCATGATTGCAAATAACTTCAGAGAAGAAGTGCAAGAATTGCATTAAGAAACTAGGATAGTCTATGAGAAAACTTTGGGGAATTGGAGCCATCCATGGGAGATGAAAATCAGGGGTAACGGAGAGAGCAATGTGCAGTAAATATTTGCATGTAGTAGTCATGCATGTGCATAGTTTTTACTGCTACTAACTGAAGGGATCTGGGTGCTAGTGTTTTCAAGACCTAACTCTTGCTGCCATGGCAAATAAAGCTTTGTCTGGATTTGCTGAATGTATTTCAAGAAGATGTCATTATTACACAGTCAATTATAAAAGCAAACTGGTCTGCAGTTCCCCATCACTTTTACTTCACTTTTACTTAAACAACAGATGTTTTCTACTCTTAGTTATTATTTAGGAGTGAAGCAGATACTCTGGAAAAACCCTTTCTCACCTCCATGAGCAAATTTCATACAGTATTCTATGATTTTTGGCAATTATTCTTTCTGTAACTATTTTTGGGTGGTCGATTGTTTTTTGTGAGAGGTGGTGAAAACCCCAGAGAATGACGACAGTTCTGAATCCACCCTTGTGAGTATGGCTGAGAATTTCACTTGAAGCAGTATCAAAACTACCTACATTTGGTTAACTATTCACTTCATCTTTTCCTAGAGATTTTTTTTCCTGGAGAATTGCTATGACTCTCCCCTGAAAGTATATGAAGCTTAGATCTTAAAGGCGTGCATAGGGACCTTTCAGAAATGATCCATCAATAGTAGTAGGAGTTAGTTAAATGATGGGGCACATATTCTGGGTCACCTTACGATTGAAATGTATTCCTAAGAACCTTATCCTGTCTTACATTAAATAAAATATAGTGCCTTTTTAGTTTAAAGAGAGTTATTCAAAAAGAAATGTATACCATAGATTTTTATGGAGCGGAAACCAAGAAAAACATTAAAACTTTTGTTACTTTATTACCTACCCTTACGTGTTTATGGTAACAGTTTGGCTTCCTTCCTATTTTGTTAGAGGGCCTCAGTCTCCTGATCACTTGTATTATGTGAATGGCTTCCTTCTGCCTTCTCCAAGATTCCTCACTAGGATCTGCTCCAGGGAAACATGGATAAGCACAGCATAAAATTGTTCAGGCTCCTTCTGTTTGGGATACCCTTCTAGCCCTAAGTTCAACAAACGTCCACATTAACACGTCCTTACATGCTCCCCTACTACTACACACTCGGATGTAAAAATGAAGCACAAACTTGCACGCTCAGGCTATAAAAGCACCATTCTTAGAGCTCTGACACTGCCTTCTCATCACCTGCTCAGCTTTGAACCAAAAAAACCCCACAACCTCCACTCAGAGAAAATGCAGTGTCCAGGAGCCAGAAAGGCCCCACAGAAGTCCTAGCCCAAGAATTATATCTAGCTGGCTCCAGGCTGCTCTCCCTGACAAGTGTGAGCACAGGCCAGCTGGCCCAAGGACTACAGTTCTCTCTCCAATGCATTATCAAAGGATAATGACAGCATATTGCAATTCACCTTGAAAACAAATTACAGTAACTGAGGGCAGTGTTTATCAGTTTGTGGCCTCTTTGCCAATCATGGAACATAGATATCTAGCTGCTTAAACTGTACTACCATGCCTCTATCCTTACTGATATTAAATCAGCTTTAAAAGTAGAAAGAAAAACATCAAATATTTTTCTAAAGCTACATGATGGGCAAGTATTTTGCACGGGTGCTATGCACTACTGCTAGGAAGAAATTATGTGACTGAAATGGGAACACTGTCGTTTCACAATTTGGCATTTGAGTGAGGTGTTGTCTAACAAATGCATTTTTTTCTTAATAAAGTTGAGCTTCATACGATGATTCTCAGCTTAAATACCAGCACAGTTAAGTCCATAGCTGCTAACTGACCAAGCAGTATGTATCCAGCAAATATGCTTGTTCATTGTGAATGGACGCAATGCAGCTTGATGTTGCACTGAATAGACACTCCCTCAGACACTGCTCCTGGGAGACAGATGCACGTTCAGACAAAGGCAGTCAGCCCCCAGCGTTACCCCCCAAAAACTGGGACATCTGTACTGAAGTGTTTTCTTTTGGAAAAGAAAACACACTGAAGATGACTGGCATTAGTTTAGAGAACGCAACTGAGTGAAGCACTGTCTGAGCTTTTTGGGTTTTGAGGTGAAGAGATGTAGTACAAAAAGAAACATACAATTTCTTAGTTGATACCAAATAAACAACCTTCAGATGCAGGGAAATGTTTCTACAGGCAATTGAAATATATTTGGTCTCTATATATTGTGATAGAAGATTTTGATAACTAGAACAGTTCATTCAGAACACAAATGTCATTGATGTATTATTCTCACGCTGAAGAGTAAACAATAGATATATTACATCTTTAGATGAGTGAATGCCAGAAAGCGCTGTGAGAATGCATGCATTTCTTGTCATGGATATAAAGGATACCTATTTAACTTACTGTTATTACAGAGTTTGCATTTAGCCCAAGTATATAGAACTACAAAGACTGAGAAACAGCTGCTTTTCACAGTAACACTTTTTCTTTTTAATTTTCTATATTATAATAGTGTATCTTCCTGTTTTTCTATGAAAGGAAGAAGCTTCCATAAAACAGTTTTCCTAATGCTTTGCATGGAGCAATCTTTAACATATATCTCTGTGTGTGTTTTCTTCAATTTAAGTTGTGAATAAGTATTTTTTATATTGGGCAACCTGAGTGTTTTTCTCTGTAGTAACAGAGGAATGATTGTAAAAAAAAAAAAAAAAAAAAGGATTCAGAGACTCAGCCAGGCTCTCATACAAATATAGTCCATTTATACAACAGCAGAGCTAACTAGAAAACAAAAAAGATGAAGGAAATCTTTGTTGGAGTAACATAGAAAAACAGCCCATCAAATCCTCCACTTTGTTACACTGATTCAACTCTTCCAAAATTACATGGGGTTCTACCAGTCTAACAAAGATGAAAATGCCGTTCATTATAAACAAAATCTGTTTAGATTTTGGCAGTTCTCAGTGGGAGAAAATTCCCTGTGGATTTCTATTATTCTTACCCAGTGTTGTCCATAAAGAATGAAATACACCCAGGAAGTTGTTTTTTGTTTTAAATAAACTCTCACACTTACATTAACAAAATTAAAATCTCACAGAACAACAGAAATAAAATAAAATTATGGCTGCTGTCTATACAGGGCTTTCTACAGGACAGGTTATTTAGTAAGCCTGCAATAGATCATGAACACAGTATTTTGCAAATGAAAATACAGTAGGAAATTAGACTATTAAATAATTTGCTTGATATTGAAACAGAAATGAAGAATAACCCAAGAAAAACCACATCCAGAATATGTATCTATATTATATATGTATAAAAAACAGATTTCTTTTTATTAGATAGCAAGATGTCCCCAAAGAAAACATTTGGAATATTTATGGAACACAGAGAAAATTCCTAGAGGTTTGATGATTTCTGTTCTTTGAATGGAGAAAGAGTAGAGGTACAAAGATGTTTGCCATACCTTCACTAAAGACTGTATCAAGTAAAATACTTGTACCATCTTGAAAACTGAGGCTGCTTACACCTTTTCAGCAGAAAGAAAGCTACTGTCATGGAGGAGAAAGATGGTGGGAAAAAAAAAAAGAAAAGGAGAGGACAGTGGGTCTTTTTAATTGGCTATACTGCAGGTGCATTCCGTTTGTAGACTGGGGAGATGCAGAAACAACTGTGCCTTTTCAAGGTTTAACGTTTTTTCTCTTCTTTACACACATTTTACATTACCATGATTCCTTTTATTTCTGTGTAGTCTTTCAATTTATGTTCATGTGAAACAGGAAAATCAGACCTATTTTTTCTCCATAATTAGATGTGGAGAAACTCAGTTTATACTCTGTCTTAATGATACTGGCTTTGTCACCAAACTAAAAAGAAAAATGGGCTAAAATGGTTACTTTGGGTTTCATCCTTAGAGAATTTCAATGTGTGAGAGCTTCCTGGAAATTACTTACTAGACAGGTCTGAGACATGATTGCTCTCTACCCAAACCACCTCAGAATTTCACAAGCTTCAGAATGTCACCCATCTTCTCAAATACAAAATGCATGAGGCTAGTCATGAAAACTACTGCAGTAAGATTTGATCCTGCCACCACTAAAGGCACTATTTTTCTACTGATTCCAAAGAAATAATTTCAAAAACAATGTGACAAGTAGTACTATTTTATTGTATAGTATGGTAGCTGGCAGCCTGAGTTGTGCTATGATCTAGTGGCACTTAGTAGCCTTTCATACTCTGCAAATATAGTTAATCCTGAAAACCACATGCAATGTGGCTACAAGGACTGAACAGCCTGTGCACTTGGCATTGCTTCTACCGTATTTTTTCACACTCTATTTCTCATTGAGAAAACAAACAAACAAGCAAACAAGAATTTTCAGTCCATAACATAATAAAAATGCTTGTACTAGCTCAAGCAGGAAGATGAGATGATTATTTTGCCTTTCAGTTCAAGTGTCAGCTTGTTTTCAGCTGCTGTCAAACTCTTTGTCACACCAGATGCCCATTATATCTGTTACATGGCAAAACATTTCAGTACATAAAAGACAAGGTGCATGATTTTTCTCATATTTATCTTTTGAATCACCAAAAACTTTTCATGATAGCTGTGTTTGATTACACCCACTGCAGTTTACTTTAAAGTTCCCTTTAAAGTTGCTCTTGTCATGTTTTTTCTCATGCTCATGTATGTACACGTCAAAGTTATGACATCGCTAAGAGTGATAAACCTTTAAGCCATGTTTTTTCCATGCTTACTTTCACTTGCTCTCCATTTTGCTGAATAAAGTTACTCCAATGGCTAAAAAGTTGCAATGTCCTTAATGTTGTACACTCATCACACAAAGAAAACCTTTTCATTTTATTCACTTTTTAATATATTTCTTTGCCTCTTTGGATGCCTAAGGAGCTTGCTTAAATATAAATACTGAATGCAAGTGTGCTGATTACCTCAACAGCAGCACTATTTGCTTTGCAGAGGATTCTCTTACTGTAGTTCATGATTAAACCATTGTCTTCCAGATTCTGCTTTCTTTCTATCCCCTAACCTCCAATTGTTTCTCCCTGTTTCCTTATGGCTACATGAAACATAATATAATGGCTCGTGGCTTTCGCAGTCCATTATTCAGAGGCTGGTTTTGGACCAAGTCACTAAACTAACTCCTAGTTTTACTCTGTGGCACTGTAAATACTGTTGAAAATCATTAAAATTTTATTTAGACAAGTATGTAATATTTTGTTTGTACTGATTATCTCTTCTGTCAGCTATAGGAACTTTTTATAAGTCTGTTTTAATAAAATATATAGTTTATATTGGATTTGAAAGTGTTTCTAGATATGTAACTCTGTTTTTCAAGCTACAGACTCAATATGGCTTTTTATTTACCAGTGCAAAGAAATGGCATCAAGCTGAGACAATTCCATGCCAGGCTGGAGTGTAATGGTTGAGTGAGTATTATCATGCCCTTAGCTAGGTTGCTGTGGGTGAAGGGGAAAAGAGAGGCTTTTACGCCTTCTGTTGTGTCAGTGGAATTTAATGGAAAATGTATGCCTCAGTCAGGGGCCAAGCAAGCAGCCAAACATGATGTTGGCCACAGCCAAGACAACCCGTTCATTTGGCCACAGAAGAAAAGCTCTGCTGCATAGAGCAGCACTTTGAAATAACTGTACCATGGCACAGCTTTTAGTGGATTGCTAAACACAATAAGCAAAGGCCCTCACATATTAGAAAACGGAGACAAACCAAACAAATGCAAATGCAATTAATATCCATTGACACTCTATCAGTTGTCACTTTGGCAGGTCTCAGCACCGTTTAAGGGAGCCATCACTTGAAATCGTCTATTACAGACTGGAAAAGTGACTTTTTTTGTTTCCTTTCTATGCAGTTTAAAGGACATTTGAAGACATAAATGTATCCATGAAGGAAATTTTTTCTGAGTATAACATATGAATATAGGGGCATTCAACAGAGAAAATAAGCTGCTATCCAATGTTAATTCTTTCATTCTTATGTATGGTTACACTGGCCACGGATTCAATGGAGCAGCTATTACTATATCTTGATGAACATGACTCACATGACCATTTTGATCTGTTTTAATTTAACTAAATGCATATTTTGCAAAACAGAAAAGAGTTTTCTGATTCTTTTATTTAATTTAGCTTAATCAATTATTTTAATCTGAAAAGGAAATTGAAATCCTGAAATATAATCTTAAAAGAATTCACCTGAAGCTTTTTCAGTAAAATAAATATTCCACTTCTGAAATATGAAGACAGCATAGAGGTTTTTCTCCAAGGTAAGATTAATACAGTGCAGAGGTCAGAATAAACTCTTAATTCCATTTAAATAATAAAGAGACCTTTGGCTGACTCTGCTTAGAGCTAAATTTCATCTTTGGTGCAGACACAAGTTACTCCATCAAATAGGGTACTGGCTCATTCTCAGAAGCCTCAGAGGCGCATTTAAACACAGGTGAATTCAGAAGAGAACTGTCATTACAAAAACTAACTGCATTGTTTCTTTCAGGCCAAAGGACAAGCCAAATAATGTCATTAAACCTACTTCTACAGATTTTCCCTGGCAAATTCATACAATAAGAGGATGGTGGGAATTTTTTAGTGTTTTAATTTTAAAACAATGGAACTAACTCCTCGAAAGAATGAAATAAATTTTTGTATTTCAGTAATCAATTATTACAATGATTAACATCCATTTTATGTTTGCACAACTAAGATGTTAATTGTTGTGTGGTTAAAACAAATGAGCTCAGAATACTCTGACTTTCTCTTAGATTCAGTCTGTATGCTGCTCCAAACAATAAGGCTTATTCCAAGCGTAACACACAAACTGGGTAGAAGCAGGGCTTTTCTGTAAGCTAGATTCAGGCTTTCTGAGGGAATTGCTTTCATAGGGTTTCTAATGCCTCTTAGTCCCATGACCTTATATGGGACTATGGGCTCTTTTATTTGGATGAAGTGTTTCTGAATTCTGCAATTTGAAATACCGACAGAAAGGCTAGCTAAACAACTTTAACCTTTGATAGAAAGAAGGTAGAGACATGTCAAATAAATACTAACTGACATAAACATAAGATGATGACTGGGTCATAAAATTGACCTCTGGAATTGTATCCTCTGGAAGAGAAATACAACTTGAGCATAATAGAATAAAATATAGTTCAATTCCTATATATTATAGTGACCAGCTAGTTGCAGCATTACCAATTGCATCCAGAAATTTTGCTAATAAACTGAAAGCAGTCTCATTAAAATGTAATATGCATCTTATTTTTATTAGCAGACAAGAATTAAATACTAAAAATGGAATTATTTTAATTTGAAGTAGAAGAGGCTTCATATTTCACATTACTTTAAAATGATCAATATTTCTTTTGACATTTGCTGCTAAAAAAAGAAACAAGTATGAACTAACTTAAGTAGACTTTCATTAAAGAAAATGAAAAGTGGCACATAAGAATTACTTTCATTGTTTGTAGTTCTTATATTAGTCTATACTTGCAAAATGGCTCATCATAATTTTGAAAAGCAAAAATTTATTTTTTCCAAAATGCCCTTGTTCCTACAGGAAAAAAAGGAAGAACAAAATTTTGCTGTGTAGCTCTTATGCTCTGTCCTGAATCCATGAATTTTCCAGATGTTTTGAAATGTTTGGGATTACTGGGTTATCTAACTGATTACTATAATTGTACACATCTTTAGAGCATAGGGTTCCACAGTGTATCTATACTCCTTTACAGTGTGTCTGTAATCTTTTGTGATCTCTTTTCTCCCAGGTCTATCTTTAACCAGTAGCATACATTGGGGTTCGTAAAAAGGGATCAGTCTTTTCAGAGTGCTTTTATGTGCCATATTCACAGTTATTCTTAACTACTTTCAAGACTATTTTGAGAACTCCAAGCTCCACTCTTTATGTATGTTTCAAATGCCAATAAACAATGCAGTGCAATCATGTGCAAGTTCCTGAGCTACAGGTAGAAATGAGTGTCCAAAACCTATCCCCATGCCACATATGGAGAGGAAATGACAGCTTGTTCTGTGTGCACCACAGGTTTACAGGATTTGCTGGTGTAACTTTCAATGTGTTGTACACTGAGCCTTTTTCAAGCTTTGTTTGGGACATGCATGCTGAAAATCCATTTGTTTTGGAGACGCAGTTGAGTGATCAGACTGATCCCCAGTTATGTCTTAGCTGACTTCCTCCTGAGTAACAGACATGACACCAGCAGGTCCCCAGAGCTAGCCAACTGCTAGTACTTCCTTTTAAATATGGGCTGGCAAAACTAGTCTACAATAAGCCAAATGTAAAGTCTGATTTATTTGGCCAAAGCATACTTAATTCTTTGATATGTTGATTCAAAAGAACAGATGCAGACATGCAAATACTCTTACCTGTGCTTGCCAGGTCTCTTAAGCTGCTCATCAGAATTCATTTAATGCCTTTTCTTCTGCTTGTCACCAGCCCTGGGTTCCTGGGTAGCTGACTCCATGTCACTGAGTATCTCTTCCCCTGGTTTTGTCCTGTCCTGTGGGACAGCAGCACAGCAGTACCTTCATATGCAAACTCTCTCTGTGCAATCAGAAAAAAACCTGGTTAAAAGTATGGCTGCTCTGCTGGCTATTTGTTGAGATGACACTTATTCAGATCAGCTCATTTCCTTTCACCATCTTTTGAAACAAGCAAGCTACAAAAAAATAATAATAATAATAATAAAAAAGCATATAGCAGTATGTAAAATGTCCTTAGCAAAGATTGCAAACATCTGCATTTTCCTATGAAGGAAACCTATTACAATTACCATGACATGCTCCGTAGTTCCTTTGACCTATGTATAAAGGTCCATTACAGGCTTTCAGGTCTTCCAAATCCCATAGTTTATTCACTGATGGGCATCTGATGCAGATACTGAAGGACATTCAAAGAACACACATTAAGTCTACTTTATATATTAATCTCAGTAGTTGGATTTAAAACATACTATCTACGTGTTTGTTTGATGTGAGCAAAGGGGTTGTACCATACTGAGTACAGGTGAGGGCTATTCCACTCCTTTTCCTTGCTGAGGAACACTTCCATTGTCCTTGTCAAGGCAGCACAGCCTGTATCATCTGCACTAAACTACTAGCCAGCTGCTGTGAGCAACGTAAGACAAAACAGGGGAAAGGCTGAGCCAAGTGTACAGATCTGCAAAGCCGATGCACCAGCTGATCAACGTAGTTAATACTTTGGCCCTAAGCTATCTTTTAAAAATCACTACTCCTATATCTTCTGAACACAGTGCAATCTGATGTTTGTGACTGCCCTAGGGTGACCTGGTAAACTATGGACAGTGGTGACGGAGAAATCTTTTAGTCTTTGATCTTACCGATCTGCTGCAATCCCACAACAAATGGCAGTCTTGCTAAGTGTTTTTCATCTTAGATATACCGTATACAAAAACAGGGAGGAAATCAGAAGATCAGAAGTTAAAACTTCTATTTGCTGAGGTCTATTTACATGAGGTTTGAAAGTTTTCCTTTGTAAAAAACCCAAACTTTTTGGGCATTTAACTCCAAAAATCTGTAGTCAGTTAGATGGATCATGATAAGACCTTTTTCATCTCTAAGAATTGGCACACTAACATTTCTTGATGCATAACACTAATTTTGGCTTATTCCTATCAATAGGTACCATAAGAGAAATGTACAAAGTGGTCTACAGTTCCTTGATATCAAACTAATTTTTTTTTTTTTTAACTTTTGATCTCAAAATACTGCTGTTTTTAATATCTGAACCTTTCTTACAGATGATTATTTGCAGCACTCTTCATTTGAAAAGGATGGGAAAGGAGTTGTTTTATTCAAGTGCTATATAAATTAAGTATTTTGAACTATGTAATTATTTCATATTCTAAGAATAACTTATAATTAATTAAATGTCAGTATAATTTGAAGTGATTTCCACTGAAGTATGTGGCACTAATACCGTTTTATGCAGTTCCATTTTTTAAGGTATAACATTAAAAAAAATTAGCAACATTAAGTTGTAGTGATATCGCATTCACGAAGCCATTGAGGGTCACAGTATATTACAAAAGGAGAATCTTTCAAGAAACTTGCTTATTTTTGTCAAATTCAAAGTTTCAGCTTCTTTTTAGAAATATAGAAAGTAGGGAGAAAAATTGTAAAATTTAGGAGAATTATTCCAAGTGTCCAAGTAGTTAATTAGCTTTTTTTAAATGGTGTGTATTTATTGCTATAAAATTAATAATAGTTTATGTATCTACCACAACAGTGAACACAAGATTTTAATTTAATTTTGTGTCAACTTTGAATATAATGTATTATAGTGTAAAAAGACTCCCTAGAATATTTTTCAGTAACACCACTGTTTCAGAATCATCAGTTTACAAGAGCAATAGGAACAAACTTCTCCTGCTGCAGAAACCAATATTTTATGGAACAGAAAAAGATTAAATTTCTAAAGATCCATAGAGGACAAAAGCTGCCCTATGGTACTTTGCTGAGCTGTGCATCAATAATTAAATAGACATTCAAAGAAGGAGAAATGAAACTTGAAGTCAAGCAAGGTGCTCAGTGCTCAAAGTTCACTTTACTACATACTTTAGCTTTTTAGATGCCTGTCAGTCACAGTCCGGTTTCTCAAACTAAATTACATTCCCTAGATTCCTGTACACCTCAAAATGAGCTTCCCATGGAAGGGACTTATAACTGGACAGAGGCACTTAGGAAATTATAACCATAGTGGTTTACCATACAGCCTTACCCTGGGATGTGGGGGAGGCATATCTTGCCATGTCTAACATCCCAGATCCAAATGTTGAAGACCTAAGTTATTTTAAAAAAAGCACCAAACAACTAAGGCATTTTTAGATCTGTCTTTCAAATCACAGCAGGAACATGTAATCCCATCAGCAGCTGAGCCTGGGATTTGAAATCCACCAAGACATATAAAACCACTACACAATTCTTGCTCCAGCTTGAGTCCATGTCTTATGGGTGTATCCCACACACCAACTCAAAGGTCTGGTTTTGGTGTTTTAGAGCAAAATATTTACCATAAATGATAATACTAACATAAGCATAACTTTGCAGGACCTGCAATAAGTTAATCCAGAAATAGTCACTAAGTTATTCAGCTCAGTCAAGAATGGAGAACTTTCTCAGCTTTCCAAGAAGCAGAAATGTGGAGGAGAGAACATTGCAACATGGACGTTATGAATTGTGTTAGACAGATAAGTCTTGCATATGTCCCTTAATATCTTCATTCCCAAATCTTATTCTCTATCTCATTGGGTCATTAAATTTCTCACTAATTAGAATTTGTGATTAAGGACTCTGAGAAGTGATTTGGCCAGAACTGATTATTTAATAAAAAAAAAATAAAAATCAACGTTGAATTAGATAATTGCTCTTAATGGCTATCTCTGCACTGATGATTTAGTTTGGAAATCTAAATCCAAATTTCTTCTAACAATGTGTTTTACTGTGTAGCTTTTGTTTTGTGCTCTTATGTACAGCAGCTATAAACCTCTCATAATAAACACAACAGACTTGTGCATTGCAAAGAGATACTAAGACAAAGAACCCATTACAGACAAGGTGAAAGGAATTAACTTAAAAAAAAACCAAAAAACACAAAGCAAGAGCTAAAAAACCTTTATTTGTAGTTCCTCTAGTTCCTGCAACGTCCTTCTATTGTAATCACACAATTCACATCGTGATTGAATTATTTGATCGATTTTAGTGACTTGTTTTGTCACAGCTTTGGTGAAAGAATCAGTTCTTTTAAGTGAGCTCCTTTGTGCATACTAAAATTTTGTGATTATGAAATGAGATTTTTACAGTTAGAGTTAGGCTTTATGGTCACTTTTGCCTCATTTTAAGGTACAGGTAAAATATTTCTATAATCCTTTGTGTGCCTGCCCTCAAATTACAGATCCACAGAGATTAGTGCACTGTATTAGTGCACCTCACTGGTTGTACATAAAGGCTAGATGATGGCAATATTATTTTTACAGCTGGTGCAGTTCTCTAATGTAAAGTACGAAATAAAGTAAGATTTCCAGTGCCAAATACGATCTATCCAGCTCAGTTAAGTTGCTGTTTCAGGGTTTCAGAAGCCAGATAAATACGGTTATGCAGAAGCAACTCTCTTTGAAGTTTCACTGTTACCCAGCCTAGACTAAAGCTGGTTTGGTTATTCCTACATGTACTGTGCATACATCTTCACAACAAAGTATAACTTAAATTATAACTAAGAAGCTGCATGCACACAAGCTATGGGGACAGCCTTGATCACTGGATGCCTAATCAGGAAACCACGATATTACACTTTTGAAAGGTTTCAGAAGCTATTGAAAAAATTAGTGTGTCCAGGTCTAGGGTCTCCAATTTCAAGGGAATGTTGGTAAATTTAAAAGGATTCAGAAGAGTAAGTTGAGGTCTGCTGGGTGGTATGTCCAATAACTACTAATTGAGTTTCATTTATTTAATTTACCATAAAATATTTAGGTGATAATGTGGTCACAGTGAACCAGTGCATACAAAGGAAGATAGCTGACGGAGAATAGTAGTAAAGGTATAAAGAGATTGAAAAGAAGGAAGCTAAAGATGGCAAATTTAGCTTAGAAATAAAATACAAGCAGCTAAACAGTTAACAGCATACACGGTAGACTACCCATCACTCTCAGATGTTAAATCTTTTTTTTCCTAGAAGACATACACCCTTTACACTGATGCCATGGGCTCAATATCCCATTCCTTGGAGCGTGAAAAAGTTGCAAGGCTGAACAGAGCCACAGTCTGGCTAGGGAAAGGGATGTGCAGGAGCTTGGTGAGAATGTCCTCCTCTGCAGGCAGACCTAATGAGGAGACGGCAGCCTCCCTTTTCTCCATGACACGTAGGATTGTATCAGTGAAGATCTTAAGGAGAGAAAGCAGCTTCCCAGGCCCCTTTCTTGAGCAGTATAGCCATGCATTGCCTTTTACTAAGGACGAAAATGTAAATTTTAAACACCTGAATGTATATGCTTAATACAAATGTGTGAAGAAGAAAATGTATGCTAAGTATCTTATTAGACAGGTCATACCAACTGGAGTTTATGACTAAGTTTTTAACAAGCCATCACATTTGGTACTGATTCCTTCTCCAGTTGCCATTTCAGCTTTTTTGAAGTTATCAGTCTATTGTAAACATAATAACTTTTGTATACCTGTACTCCTGTGCAGACACGACCTTACTGTGTAAGGTTACCCTTTGGTAACCAGTGTGCACTGTCATCATACCACTGCTAACCAAGAAAGAGGCTGCTCTCTCTCTTTCATTCTGCTTTTCAAATGTTCAGGCACAGAGCTAAATATCATTTGCAAAAGCAGATGGCTTCTTTCATGAGACAACTGAATAAGGCATTGGAAAATCTACGAACATTAATAACCGGTTGTTTTCAAATAGCAAAAGAGCCTCACCATTCTCTTTGAAGTATAAATGGATGTACAAGCATTTTACATTTAGTACAAAATAAATATATACATTATTCTTTTATCCCATCAGACTTGCAAATATCTATTGGGAATTAGTAATACATGCAAATATATTAGAGAGGTTTTAGAGAGGGTGAATGCTCCATTCAAAGGTCTCATCAGTACACATCTGTCAAAAATCATGAAACTGAATAATAAATATGTTGTATTATATTTTAGAATTCTTCCTCCTAGTTCCTGCAATGGTTCTTGAGTAGTACTGCATTTGCAGTCTTTACAGCTATGGAGATACCAGTTTTATTTTTACAAGATTATTAGCCACTTAATAAACTGGGGTTTTAAAAAGAATATCCAGTACCACAAGTGTTTTGACTGAACACTGTGAAAGAAGTGCAAAATAATTTGTGATACCTGTATGCTGCATTGGGAATAGCCTCAGTTGTGCGGTCTGATACATACAGCATAGATTATTTAGGATCTGTGTGGCATAAGCATGGGCAGTGTTGTGACAAATGAGCTGCAGGAATGCATTTCATAATCCTTAGAGAAACTAGACCTTATCACAGCTGACTTAAAAGACATTAAAAAAAACCACAACCAAACCAAAACCAAACCAAACCAACCAACCAAACAAACAAAAAAAAACCACAAAAAAACCCCTGCAACACAACAAACTTGCTTGGCTTCAGCATGCACTACACTCGAGATTCCTGTATACTAATGAGCACCTCTAATCAGGAAGTGTTTTTTCAATTAGGTACTACTTGTTACAGATGTACTAGGTGCTTACATTCACTAAAGAAACCATCAATTTAATAAAAGGAATACACGTAACTCTGGCACAGTCTCTGTAGAGATTATGAAGTTAATGCATCTCAGGGACTAACTGCCCTTAAAACTTGTTGGCCATCCTTTCAGATGAGGCAAAATACCTTAACTACAGGAGAAGCAGAATGATGTCTGGGTACAGGAAATAAGCACAACTTCTGAAATTGTACTTGTGTTTTGTAGAGGTGGCTATCAGATGGGAATTCTAAACTGTTTTTTTGACACATACCTTAGGTCCTACAAAGATTCCTGAGCCTTTTGTCACATCACTGTTTATTTCAACCACACAAAATGGAGGAGGTCCACTGAGGCACTGGGATTCCTAATCCTGTTAAATGCAGAAGGCACACAGCATGTCAGAAACTTCATCTCCATCTAACCTTTTGTCTACAAAGTGACCTCTCCAACAGCATGCAAAATGAGCAAAATAGTGAAAAATTCATCCCCTACACCAAATGAAGAATAAGAATTTCTTGGATTTCACTGTCTGTTGCACAGCTGGTGAGGGGAACCTGGTGAGGGGAGCCAGTCCTCAGGCTCAATTCATTTATCACTACCCCTTACTTTAGTTAGTATCCTCAGTTTAGCTGTGTACTTAATAATGCTCATGCACATTTGGGTACATAGTGACATGTCAGATATCCTGACCTGATGCAAAAGTAGGCTTGTCTGACTGTGATTTATGGCGATGCTAGTTATAATGGCTATGTTGTCATTACTTGCAGGAGGCAAGATTTAAGATTATGTTCTGACCAGCAAGCAATATAACTCTCCCTAGGACTGAGAACGTGAAACAATCTTCATCCAGGTGCTTAGCTCCTATTAGGAAAGCCTGGTAGATATTAGCATAACTCTTTGTACACTTTGCTGAAGCATCCATGACATTTGTGCTGCCAGTGGCTAAAAGGAGACAAATTATTCCCTAAAGGTCCCTTTCCACTGATTATCAAGAACCCCCAAAGAGATTTCTTAAATGCTGGGTCAGTTCTCCAGAGGGGGTCATTCCATGCTTTATTTTTATTATGCTGAAAGAGCCCCATCAATTATGTGCAGCAAGACACTCATTCAATTAACATTCTGTGTCATGAAAGTATTTAAAGATAACTTCAGGCTTTCTGTATCATGGCCTATTTTTCACACTGCAACCTTGTTGTTTTAGTCTGATATAGTTTATTTGCAGCTTGAAATGAGATGCCCATTAGCAACTACATTTGATTTTTAAATTCCATTTTTAATGCAATTTAGGATGAAATTCATGCATAAGGGCTAAATTAAGAGCCAAGGACTCTAATTCTTCCTTTCACTATGAAGTTTTCTGTGACTTCTGACTCAGTAACAGTCAGCTTCCAGCTGTCCTATTTATAAACAATCTCTCTATTGACAAAACAGTCTGTCACTAGCTATTTAATGCATTGTGGTGATGATCTATATGGTATTAAAAACATCGCTGCTGTGTACCCCTCTGGGAAAGTGACTGTTGTGAACTATAGTACAGTCCTTGTTACACAGAGTGGCTTCTCCCACGAAAAGAGTGCCACTGCTTGAATAACAAATATCATCCAGTCCTTGCAAATAAGGTGGACCTCCTGTGGTCATATCCCACCGAAACAGGCGTTTCCCCATTAGGAAAACTTCAAATGTTGAACAAACCCAGAGTTGTTATAAAAGGTGAATTTTTCCTCATCTCTGACGTTTTCAGAGATATCTTCAATATGATAACTCAATTAGCGCACCTTAGAATGCAATCTGCTTTCTGTTGCAATATACATTGTTAGATGATGTTAATTATTTACCTGCAAATATCACCATTAATTGCCCCTATGGTACTACTGCTTCACTAGCTTGTCACTGAGGGTGAATTACCTCATCTAAGCATTTAATTTTGCGAGTCTTCTGGAATTTCATCTTGTTCTGAGGTCCAGGCCAAGGTTTTCACAACAAGTTTCTTAATCGCTAAAATAGCTGTATACTCTTTTAAATAGAGCTGTTTATCAGTATTCTGAATAGATTCTGAACCTCTGTGTACCCCTAGGGCATTGCCCTTGAGCTATCACCCTGTTTTATCAGAGTACTCTTGATAACTGATCTTTCAGTACTACTGCTTGACAGTGTAGTAGATTTTATGCCTGTGCTTTTCTACTGTCATAGGGGAAAGTATCACAACCCTGTTGGAAGTCAGGGTAGTCACACTGCTGTGCTTCATTATTCTAATCCCCACATCCCCAGTGACTATTCTGTCAAAGGGAAATGTCCAATTCTCAGTAATTTTCTTGTTCTCATCAAATTATTGTCCCGTTTAATTATTTTTCTACTCTGAGCTCTTTTACTAAGAGTCATTCCCAGCAATTTATCTCTAAAAATAATAGATACCTATTAGTGCAAAATGTAATTCATGCCAATCCCAGAAAGGTCTCTATATAATGTTTATTTTTTTCTGTCCACATACCAGCGGTGTGCTGTCACCTCCTGAAATCAAATGTGTCTCAATGGCAGGAGTCTTATACACAGAGCTGAAGGTTATGAACAGTCACCTTGTCCAGGCCTATGTAACCTGCGTAATACTGGCAGCTACTGTGGAGCTCCTCTTATTGTACTCCAGGGGAGCTGCTTTTGACTGCTGAGAATATTGGGTATGAACTGGAATGTCCTAAGATAGATCAGAGCCTATACTTATCCTCTGGGTTTTTTTGAAAACCTCAGACTAAATGCCGACATAGGTCTTGCCCTCTGTCAGTGAGAAAATTTAAGAACTCCATTACTGTAAAAATAAATTAGACAAATACAACCACAAATATCTTTGTTACACAATGGTCAGAGGTTAATAATGCTGTTTTTCTCTGCTAGATTGCTTTACTCGAACACAAGTCCTGTGATATCAAATGAGTCTGGTAGTGAAGAAAATTATAAGACTACTATCAAAGATGGTAAAATAAACCCTGATGAAAAGGGTAATAAAGAGCAGCTTGCACAAAAAAGTGGAGTGTTAGGGTATGCTGTGAAATCCAGTAAACTTGATGATAGATGACTTATGTAAAACAAAACCCATCAAACAAAAAATCTACATCACCTAAAAAATACAAAACTTAATAACAGTAACAACTTGAGACTTAACATATGTACAAAGGAAAAAAAAAAGAACAGTATTTAAAGTTGCTTGGTTAAGGCACATCAGAACAAGACTAGATTTTAAAATGCATCAAACCTGCTGCTGGTATTTGTATTTACAGCTCTGTCACAAGACCTTTAGAAGAAACTTTCCCATATTTTTACATACATTTTGTATATATAGTTCCCTTTTTCAGCTTAAATCCCTTGCTCATTGCTTCCAGAAATGTTAGTAAAGCATGTCCTCTATGCAATAGTATTTACATAAACAGATACATGGATTTTAGTATTGATTCATTTCTATATCACACTGTTAGTTCACTGCCACAGAACCAATCCACTTTTTCCAGTTGCGTTGGTTATACCCACTGCATTTCAGTGCTCATTCTCTAACCAGGGCATTTACACCAAGTTCTGCAACTGTCAGCAAAATTTCTACATGTAGACCTAGGGTTAGCTAGGGACTTCTGATCATGTGGCTTGGCACAAGCCAGACTGTGAAAACTTGAGGTCAGCATTCAGGAATAAAATATACTTTATATCAAACATAACGCAGTTGTAAATCAGCATCTTGCTCACGTATGCACCTATTGAACAACCAAGGGTACGCAAGGCATTGCCATGAGCCCTTTAAAAGTTACTCGCTTTGAATCAAGGAGTTAGCTTCAGAATTACTGCTTTGAATCAACTGTATATTCTTGAAAGAGGCTGATGGAACACAATTCTCCCCTTCAGAAATTTAACCAGAACTGGAGAGTCCTGAAAGTACATTGCTATTTGTACACACATGCTTTTTAGTAAATGCGTTCAGTGGGGTGCACTCCTTGCTATAGTCTGCTGCATTCGCTCTGGTAAGTCTCAGCAGCACATTCTGTTCCCTACAGAACTGAACCAGAAACTTTAGTCCTGGAATAATAATTCTGTTTGTTAACTGGAAAGAAAATTTCATGCATCTGTTCTGGACAGCTGAGGTGATAGAAATGCACACATATGCATACACACAAGAGAGCCGTAGCAGCCTGTCTGCTGTTCTGGTTCTCAACTATTTCTCCCCATTTTCTCCTACTTTCCTTGGGAGGGGTTTAGCAGCTTCAGGATTAGGACCATGGACTGGAGATTTTGCAGGCAGGATCAGGAGGCGAAGTTTGTATGCAGAACATTGTTCTAGTTATTTCTTTGAAATTACACCAAATTTCACGAAGCTTTGAGCTTTTGGGAAAAACTAACCACAGTCTGCAGATGAAGTAGATCATAGAATCATAGAATCATTAAGGTTGGAAGAGACCTCAAGGATCATCCAGTCCAACCGTCTCCCCATCACCTATTACCCACTACCATGTCCTTCAGTATCACGTCTAACCTTTCCTTAAACACCCTCAGGGATGGTGACTCCACCACCTCCCTGGGCAACCCGTTCCAATGCCTGATCACCCTTTCTGAGAAGAAATTTCTCCTAATCTCCAACCTGAACCTCCCCTGGCGCAACTTGCAGCCCTTCCCCCTTGTCCTGTCACTAGTTATCTGCGAGAAGAGGCCGACCCCCAGCTCGCCACAACTCCCTTTCAGGTAGTTGTAGAGGGCAATAAGGTCTGCCCTGAGCCTCCTCTTCTCCAGACTAAACAGTCCCAGTTCCTTCAGCTGCTCCTCATAAGACCTGTGCTCCAGACCCTTCACCAGCTTCGTTGCCCTTCTCTGGACACGCTCCAGGGCCTCGATGTCTTTCTTGTGGTGAGGGACCCAAAACTGGACACAGTACTTGAGGTGCGGCCAGGCACAGGGGTTGAGATGATGTCTTCCAGCAGCTGGAACTCATGAAGTTTCTGTCTCTTCAAACACAAGTATACGTACACAGAAGTGAGCTCAATTAAGGCTTCGTGGGCATTACAAAGCTTTTCGGTATTTGAAACAGCTTTTAGTGTGGCAGGGGGAACAAGCAGCACTTGTCTCTCTATTCAGCAAGGGCTCAGCCTGTCAGCTGGCCTAGTTACATTGTCTTCAGGGGAATTTGACTTACAGTGCTGCCTTTGTCTGTTCTCTTCATTAAAAACAACACAGAAAACTCTCAGGGCAAAACAGCCTGTGATGTAAATATGAAACATCAGCTTTGTGTGGCCCAAATCCTCCTGGGAGGTCTCTGAGACTCTCAGAGACTGTCATTTTAGGAGCCAAAATTCTGCACAGATGCCCTTCTCACACATTTGCATAATTTCCTCCTCAGCACTGCACTGTATTCAGTAAAAATAAGAGGAGCACTTGGCACAACAGGAGCTGCAAACTTACAGTAATTCCTCACTTTCAACATACCACACACCTGTACCAATTTTCCCTTTCGATTTATGGCCTTCTCCACCTCTCACCCTCTGCCTAAATGAATCGACTGGTACCTTCTTTTGTTTCTTTATTGAATCCTAACGCCACAGCCTTTGCCTGGGAGGCAGCTTTGTTGTAAACAGCAATGTCTTTCTCTGCTGTGAAACCACTGTCAAACCACGTGACCGTTTTGCATAGTGTTCCCTTTTTGAACATGGTAACTGCGGCAAACTTTTTCTTCAGTCCTACTGTTTAAGCTAATTTTTAATTAGTTGAGTTAAATACATAATAACATGATGGTGCTATTTGATGTGGTTTAGGTATGTCTGAACTGGGGTAGATATATGCCAGAGAATATCCCAGGTTATTGGTCCCCAGACCTGTGGCCTGAGGGTAAAATGCCCTGGCAATCTCCACTTGCAGAACTAGAGGCTTTCTGAGTTGTGGTCTCCTTAAAATTCACTTCTGCCAGATGCAAATTCTGTCAGAAAATTCATATTTAGATTACCCTGTAGTGAATTTAAGCTTAAGATGAATACCAGATTTGTACCTAAAAAAAAAAAAAAAAAAAAAAGCAGCTAAAATTTTGTATATTTACAATTTTTATCTTTTACTTCTAATGAAGTTGTGAAAACTACTTTTTGGTATCGAGCAGGTAAAGGCTCGATAGGGTAAGTATTACTTTCATTTATGCGGATAATTAATTTTTATAGTGATAGTAAACATGATCCCGAATGGATTGTTACAGTCCTATGTGCCTGGCGAGGCTGCTTGCTGTTTTCCTGTTTAGTAGATTCCTGCATGAATTCCTGTTTCCTTCCACCATCACAAGATGATCTGTAGAATTGCTACGTGTCCTTAAATTGGAAACCAGAATTGCAGATGTCTGCAAACAGCTTTGTCATTCCCCTTGTTCATTTCAGAGGTGTATTAGCTAAACTGACAACTGAGACCTATCAAGTGCTCCCCTTTGTAGTCTTTTACATCAGACTTTTGAGTGTTTGCTCATTTTCATCCACAAAAGGTCAGGAGGTCTAAATATGTCAAAGTTGTTTTCTCTTATTTGACAAATTCAGAGTTGAAACTTTTGCTGAAGGCTACAGCTTTGTCATGTACATTGAAAGCCTTCACCTCTAATTTGAAGTCAGTAAATCATGCGAAAATACCAAGGATGTAAATGACTAGCAAGGTCATGACTCGTTTTCAATACGAAGCAATCAACAAACAGAACAATCACGGAAGCAAACAGCCTGTATGAAGACGTCAACTTGGTTGCTTGCTGAATAGATCTGAAGAGTTCAGTATACTTCACTGCTGAACTAGTCCTAGAGATGCGTACCACACTTTCCATGCTGAAAGGCACTTTCTTACGTGGCAGTGCTTTCTGATGGAGACTGAAACACTCCTCATGGATATTGACAGGTATTTACAAATGAGAAACGTAACAACAGCAAGTTTTGTGTCCCTGAACACACAACTTCCAGGCAACTTCCAAGGTCTCTCTGGGGAGACAGTAACAGATTGGGGATTCTTCAGCAAAACCAGAGCTTTGGAAGAAAATGCTTCTTTTGCCAAAAATGGGGCTTTTGTAAATTCTGCGTCTGTGCAGGAGCATAAAACAAAAGTGAAGACTGAGAAAGCTCCTGGGCAGCTGTGGGAGACATGATGAGGTAGAATTGGCACCTCTTTGCTAGTTTTTCTTTCCTTTTCTCGATCACTGTGTTTTGGAAAAACCTTCTGTGGAAATACACTCTTCATCTCAGAAAGCAGGAACGAATTTATGAGTGAAGGAGTAAAGTTACACCACTGTGAAAGTTTTAAATGTGACTATAAGGAAGAAACATAATTAAAATAAAGGACTCCCCATTCACTGAAAAGTTGTGAGAGACCAACAGATACAGAAACCCATTTATAATCATATTATGTGATTTTTGTATCAATTACAGGCAAAAAAAATAAACAGAGAAGGGATTAGATTTTCAAGTGGGCTCAATGTTTCTGTCTAATTAGCCTTTGCTATGGATCTCTGCCACTTTAACAGGTTACTTTGTAGAGATGCTGCCACGTCTGCATAAGAAAGAAGCTCACTATGTGTTCAGAACCAGTCTATAAAAAATTGGTTTGCTGCAGATAAACATTTTCTCTATTTAACTCTCAATTTACGTCATGAAGTACTCTTGAGTCATTGTTAACCATGATCATCAACAGTTACGCTTTAAAGATTGCACTAAGTTCAAGAGAAAGTATTTATCAAGGAAGCAAACAGACTTCACACAAGGGAAAAAATGCCAATGTAATAGTTTTGAATGTACAACAGTACAGCCCATCAAAAAATTCTGTGGTTGCCTCCAAAAGGAAAAGGTCAAAAGGATTATAAACAATGAAAAAAACCCCAAAGATTTCTTCATTTGGGATGGGAACCAGAGAACTGCAGACAGCAACCCTTGCTTAAAAGGGGTATGAGGGGAGGGGCAGGAAAGCAGTGCCCATTTCAACCACAAAACTGAACTATTTTTTCTTTAAAAACATGTATAAAGACATCTGATTGTGTGGGAACAAGAGCTCAAGATCTACAAACATTCAAATGAAGAACAGGAAAAAGATGCCCATGTGTCAGCCACACGACATGCAGAATCAGAGCATACCTTCAAAAGGTACTGCTATGAAAGTATATGATGCATATGAAAAACTGTATGTGAATCCATTTCTTACTGAGAAACATGAATCCAGTGCCAAACTGCTTAAAGCTAGTCAGACTTAATATTTGTATTTCAAACTAGATTCACTACTTGACATTTTTGTATTTGAGCTGTTTAGTACTTGGAATGCATTATAGAACTTGAGATAAAAAGCTTAGGGTTTGTTGTCAACATTAATTGCTTCTGTGTATCTGCTTCTGCTTGACTTATAAATGGACTAAAAAGGCTTTGACTATACAGCTTACTTAATTGAAAACATGTAAAATTATCTGTCCAATAACCTATGGATGCATCTTTATTTTGAAAACAGCCTGAAGCTCACATATTTGTTTGACCCAGGTGACCATGTGGTTTTAGTGGGGAAGAGAAGTTTCATATATGAAACAAAGTGGGAGTTTCACATTGTAGTTTCAGAACTGTGTTTCTAATTCACCTGACATTTTAAAAATAACGCTTTCAGCATCTAAAGTCCTAACGCAATTATGCCGTGTATGGTGAAAAGTAGTCCTCCGTCATCAAAAAGGATATTCTGTAATACTACTTAAAATGTTACAAAATAATATTCTTTCAAACTGATTAAAAATGTGGCAATTCAGTCTCCAACAAAATATGTGAGCTCCCAAATTCTTAGCTCTGTAAAGATTATAGAGAAGTACACCAATCTCTTAACATGTGCTTTTGGGAAAAGTATTGAAAAATATTGAAGGTATTAAAAGGTATGATCTTCTATGATTTCTTTCTATGATCTCCTGAGAGAACATTTCCACTAGTCTTAATACTGCTTTCCAAAGTACTGTGTCAAGGTGCCAGGCCAGGACTAGGAGATGCTACTGATTTCACAAAGTACTGTGCTACTAAAGTGTGAAGTAGTTTAATTAATCAGTTATGAAAGAACTGATATGGCTGTCATACAAAACAATAAACACTAGTAAATGTTCTACTAACAATATTCCTCTGGATAACTCGCTCTGCAGCAAATAATTTCAGCCATTAATTAATTAAAAAACCTTTTAAATGCTGACTAGAAAGGTGGCCCTTCAACATCTTTGATTTTCAGTTTATCTTTTTGCATCTTTGCTTATTTTTATGTCCTCTCAGACAATTTCCATCTTTGAATCTTCCATTCCTCTCTCAGATTCCCCATTATCCATTACTTTTTTCTGCTTCTTTTCCCAATCAGTGGGTTTTTCCCTTACATTCTTTGTTTCATACTATCCCTGTTTTAGCTGGTTTTGGAATGTAGCAATGACTATGCATATTATTTATTTCTAAACCACTAACAGCCACCCACCCCCCAATCTTTCTCCAGAGCCTGAAAACACCTGCTCTGTCCCCTTATAGCAAAAAGCAACATGAGACAAGACACAATCTCCTCCAACAGCTCTGCCCGCCACAGCTAACTTGTCACCCTCCTCTTTGGGACCAGTTTGTGTTCAACTGCTTCTGTGATTTAACTCTAAGACAATAAAACCCTGAGGCGTGTCTGTAGTTACACCAGTTTGGTGTCATATTATCCCAAAACAGCATCCTGAGCTAAAAATCTACAGATTTTCCCCAAAGGGCTTCTTGTTCCTCCTTGAAGCTGTATGCCACCATACACGAATGATGGACTCTGCTCCTGGCTAAGGGGCAAGTGACACACTTCTGTTCAGATGCTTAGCTCAGTCAGCAGGTCAACTCTGCATCAACAAGCAGGATACAAGATACACTACCTAATGAGACAGGTGATGCTTGTGTTGCCTTCAGTAGCCATATCTGGGCATGCTCTTGAGGCCCAAAGACATCCAGTACATGTGCTTGTGATCAAATTGGAGAAGCTTCCATGTCCATTGGGAGTTCAAATACTGCATCCTTAGCCATGTGAACAGATAGGTACACTCACCCTGGGTATTGCAAACTCATTTTCACATAAACTCCTAAAGTTCCTGCCCCATGACCCTTCCCTCAGTGACTTACCTCGTACTCTTCATTTAAAGGTTTTTACTGCAGTCCTTCGGTGACAGCTCCAACTCTACTGACAGATGCATTGCATGTTGAGGCTGGTAAGGTAAGAAAGTATCCCCATGCAACTATCTACAATGAAGAAGCAAGAAGTCAAGCAGAGCTAGAGTTCTCTCAAGTGGCATTTTCTGTCCTCTTCACAGTATGGAATCATAGAATGGGAATGGAAGGAAAGAAGGAAAAATGGAAGGAAGATCGTCTAGTTCCAACCCTCCCGCCATGGGCATTGAGACCCTACACTAGACCAGGTTGCCCTGGCCTTGAACACTGCCAGGGATGGGGCCTCCACAGCTTCTCTGGGCAACCTGTTCCAGTGCCTCACCACCCTCTCAGTAAAGAATTTCTTCCTAATACTTAACCTAAATCTTCCCTCTTTTAGCTTAAACGCATTACCCCTTGTCCTATCAAATACACTCCTTGATAAACAGTCCCTCTCCAGCTTTCCTGTAGGCCCCCTTTAGGTACTGGAAAGCTGCAATTTGGTCTCCCCAGAGCCTTCTCTTGTTCATATGGAACAAGCCCAACTCTCTGAGCCTGTCCTCATAAGAGAGATGCTACAGCCCTCTGATCAATTTTGTGGCCCTCCTCTGGACTTCCTTCCTCCTTTGAATGGAGATAGAAACCTATGGTCTCCTACAAGCTCCGTGTTATTATTCATCCTTTCAGACAATGGCAATCGCAAAACTACCAGTGCCTTGAATGTACCAACAAGACCTAATTGCCCTGACCAGTTAATAACCTCCTCTGACTGTAATCCTTCCCTTTAACCTCTTCTCCCCTCTCCTAGGTGCTAAGCTGCCTGTGTTCATGGTCTGCTTTGATATGACACAGCTGTGCAAGTTTAGATCTGAGTGCCAAAAAACCAGTGAATTTGTGAAAAACAGCTGTGGGAAGCCCTATCTGGGAGCTCCCCCCATGCACCCTCCGTAGCACCAGGTTAGGAGCTGCAATTACACTCAGACCCTTGCTCTAGCCTGAGCTATGGCATGGGTATGTTGTGCCTGGCGTTGTATTTTTCCTTTTCTCCCTGACTTGATTTCCTGGCCTGACCTCAGGCCTGCCTTATCACTACAGACTTGTCTGATCATCACTGGGTTGTTAGCTGAACCTGGCTACTGAACCCTTTCTCTCCTGTTTTTTTGGGTACTGTGGGACTGCAGCCTGAGGGTGAGATCAGTGCCCTGCCATCCTGGCCATCACCCTTGTTTCCTGCTTGCCCTCCCTTACAGAGCAGCCCTCTCTGTTTCCTGACAAACCCCTTTAGGGTAAGAAACCTATCTATGGTGTCCTGAGATAGGGGTTATTTTGCCTGTACATGTAGTGGCATCCTACATCCTTCAGTCTATTCCAGTACTCACATGTTCCATCCACCCTTTGAAGCACAAGCATTGAAGTAGATATACAAAGCCATCTACCATCCTGCCTGCTGTAACTGGAAGGCATCAGGCAGATATTCCAGATCCCACACCTATTCAGGTGTCAGATTCTCATATCTCCTGAATATCCACCGTATGAGCCTCTGGTTGTACATAGGAATGTTTTTTTTCTCTCACATTGCAGGCTCAGATCACAGATTTGCAGTCCTGTCACAGATCCTTTGTGATGCTACCTGGACAGCTGTGTGGTCACTTCAGTCAGACTATGAACTTACTCCAAGTACAGAAATTTATTGCCCTGCCTAGCTACAGGATGGCATTTAGTGCTCCTAAACAACAAGCCAACATTCTAGCAGTATCCTCAGCATTGTGGTCTACTGAACTCCCCAGAAACCCAGGAGCCGCTGACTCTCTCTGAGGTCAGTAGGGACAGTTTCATCAGGACCAGATGTTGTACGACATTATTGCATGCAATAACTATGTTTGCTCTGACCAGTACTGCTAGAGGAAGTAGACACAAGACCTATAAGGAAAAAGTAGTTCAACTCTGAGCTTATTTGTTCTAGGGATGTGACATCAGAGATTCAACAATAATGGTGTTACATGAAATTTTTCAGTCCATATTTTTAAGGAATTTACTGTTTTAAAATTTCCTTTAGTTTTTAACTTTATGACATTGAAATTTGATAAGATATGAAAATAATTCACTTTTTTAAATTCTTAAGGAATGTTTTTCCCCTTTCAGTAGTGCAAATTATTTTTAGCATATTCTGATAAATCTTCGGCATTTTAACTGAACTGGAGGTGAACTAAAGAAAAACCCTATTATTTACTTAGCTACTACCATTAGCATTCTAGTTATTACCTCTCACTACTTCCCATGGATATATAAAATACAGTTTCTGATACAGCTGCAACCTTTGATCCCTTGACAGAGAATGGAACTATTATTTACATAAATATGTTCTAATAAATATGTTCAGAAAGCAGAAGAAAATTGATTTGCAATGTACCATGCACATTAGAATTATGAAGGAGTTTTAAAAAGAAAAAAGAATAGAAATTCAGAGAAAGAAAAGCCTTCTCACACCAAATTTCCAGCTATTCACTAGCAGATGTAGATATAGATATACACGTACATTTCAGAATTGCTTTGCTATATTCATAAGAAAAGCAAAAACTGCTGCTGGAAATAATAATCTCTTAAGAAAAATACTTTCACACCGAGCAGTTTTTGCAATTCAGTTTAAATGAACAAATCTAAAGCAAACTATTAACTTGGTATTTGTTTTTTTCCCTGATCTTTATGTTTGAGAGTATCATAATGTACTGAATGAAGAAATAAGCTCCATTTTAAACTAGTGATTATCAGTAATTGCCACTGGATGTGATACTGCATGAGTTGTGACGATCTACATCCTAGGGCTATATATATATATGCCAATAGGGTGCGACAGTCTTTAAAATGGCTGTAAAGAAAGCAGGGTATAGTGCTAAGAAAATAAGTTACCAGTTGTGAACTGACATGTGCCCACAAGGACCAATAACCTGGGGATTAATAAATTAGAGGGCTATGTCTGAAACTTCAAACACTGAAAATACAGCTGCTATGTATAAAGTATAGGAACATTCCACTCAGTCTTGATGTTCTATTGCACAGTATGTTTCCTTATGTCAAGCATGGGCTTATGTAGCTTGCCTGATTAGAGATGTATTTAATTACTTTCTGAAATGATACCCAAGAGAAATATAAAATCACAGAGAAATCATTGAAGAGCTGTAGAACTTAAGAAATAGTTTATTCATAAATATGCTGTTTGTAACTTAAATACATTTTAAAACTTGTTTCTTCTTAGGGATAATAGCTATATTTCTTTTTTAGGCAACAGGCTTATTATAGCTCTTAGGTATAAAAAAACCTGCTTTTGGTTGAAATCATTAAGCATAAGCTAACTAAGTATATTTTATTTTGTTTTGTTGTTGGTGAAAATCAAAACTTATTTGCTTGAGATAGTTTTACTAGTATAAAAGAGATTTATTTATGTTTCTTGAGTGATTAATATTGCACATGTAGCTATAGGATTACTTTGAGTGATATTCTGGTATAGTTAGTAATGCATCTAAGATTTGAAAGGGTTGTGCAGTTATATAGACGGTATCAATTAGCTACGTTGTTTATTCTGGGCTCCAATGCTACATTTCAGCTAGGGAAGTCGTGCTATCACTTTTGTACTATATAGGTGAAAACTATTTACTTGATTGGAAAGATAAATACTAATTCTGTATTAGATACATTTCTCTCATCTACATTCTGAAGTGCAAATCTGAGCATGCTCTGTCTTCCATTGACAAACTGTAGAAATTCCCACTATCTTTTTCCTCCCAGTCCCCAGATTTCTAGATTTAATTGTCCACATCAAGGGAGAAATAACACAATTCCTTTTTTTCCTTTTCACAGTGATATTTTTAAATTGCAAGGCCAAATGCTTTGAATGTTTCTTAAACAGTCTGAAAACAACTTCTAGACTAAAAATGTTTCTGGAGAATTTTATGACTTCATCATGTAAATTCATTCAAATTGAAAATACCAACATCAGCAAAGAACCTGGGGGGTTAGAAGTATATCAAAAAGTATACAATTTGTCTAAGTTACTTACAACTCTAAGATAGTTAACATGCCAGATCAGACCAAAGGTCTGTCTAATGAAAGATGTCTTCAGCAGTGGTCATAACAGATGCTCAGAAAAACAGGGTCAGAAATGCATTCATGAATCTTCCATATGATGCCTTGCCAGTTCATAGAGGCTTGACTATCACAGAATCATATAATCATTTAGGTTGGAAACACCTTTTAAGATCACTGAATCCAACCATAAAACTAATGCTGCTGAGTTCATCACTAAAACATGTCCCTAAGCACTGCTCTAGACATTCTTTTAAATACCTCCAGGGATGGTGAAACAACCACTTCCCTAGGCAGCCTGTTCCAGTGCTTGACCACCCTTTCAGTGAATAAATTTTTCCTAATATCCAATCTAAATCTCCCCTGGGACAACTCGAGGCCGCTTCCTCTTGTCCTATCACTTGTTCTAGTTAGCCAGTCTAATTTTCTCCCTGCATAAGCTTGCAACACCCTTGTAGTCCTCCTGAAATGTCTGTCCCTTCTTCCAAAGGTCATATATTCTCTGGTTTTAACTGAGTTCCAGCTAGACGCTCTCTGTTCAGCCAGGCTGGTATTCTCATTGACAGCTCACCTCTTGGCACATGAGGATGGCCTGCTCCTGCACCTTTAAGATTTCCTTCTTAAAGATTGCCCTAGGACTTCCTGTTGCAACTTCATTGCTGCCTACCTGGAAAATGATCTGAGGGCCATACCAGGGTAGGAAGTTTTCTCTTCGCATCTTTAACCTGGGCCTCAGGGAGACAGTAGACTTCACTAAGAGGTGGGTCTGGTCCACTTACTGGGCCTTCTGTTCCCTTCAGAAGGGAGTCTCCTATGACAATGACCCATCTTTTTTCTTTATGGAAGCAGTTTTGACACAGGGCGTAGGCCAACTTAACCTCGGCAACACCTCTAAGCTAGATGAAACATCATCCTCATCATTGTTCAATTCCACTTGCAGAGCCTCATACTTAATATGCACGGGCATCTGGGAAGGTGAGACAGTCACAGAAAAGATGTGCCTGCTGCACCGGGCAGGAACTTTCTGTCATTGTCCCCTATTCCTTAAGTCACTGTGTTTAGCCAGGCGGAGAGAGGGTAGGGAATCCTCCATATCGAGTGTCCTGTTGAGTCTGTCCCAGGGAAGGTAGGGTGTGATTCCAGCACTCTATCTCTCTCTTGCACTCCCTGATACTCCTCAACCTACGCATCTCCTCCTGGAGCTCTGTCACTAAGCTGAGGAGTTCCTCTACCTGGGCGCACCTCCCACAGGTGTGCTCAATGCTGCCAAAAAAAAGATGCCCCTACATCCCATCAAGGTTCTGGGGCATCTGTATTTTGTGAGTAGACAGGAACTTGATTAGCTGTGATCTGAACAGATGCAAGCTTTCTTTGGTATACTAAGAGATGACCAAAAACCTACTGAGAAGGAGGGTATATTGGCACAGGATCAATGCTGAAATATCTACATTTGCATGGCTCCCTGCTGGCTTGGACTGTGAACAGAGTGATGGTAGCTTGGCTGTAAAATGCCAAGATGCACTTTTCTGTTTGATTTAAAGAGAAATTCCTATCTCTACAGAAATCTTTAGGGGAAAAAATAAAATAAGTTCTCTCTGAAATATAAGGGCATAAAGCCAAAGACCTCCAGGCTGTATGAGTGAAGTTCGGCTATCTGATCAGGTGATTAAGACCAGAAAAAGAAAGCTTCGCATTTCAGAGAGTAAAAATTCTGCTAATATTCTTCCTAGACACCAAGAACAGATAGCTTGCCCAAGGACAAATAAGAAATCTGTGTCAACACCAGAAAAGTAGTCAAGATTTTATGTCAAGATTTAATAGCAAACAGTCCTCCATGCCTTATTCCATGTGACTAAAGTATTATTTAAGAGCGTGTAAACTAATGTCTTCTGATACCTTAAAAATGTTAATATTTTATTTGCAGTAAGTGAAATGCACTTCATACTGAATGTATTCAAACATCATTAAGAAATAATTTAAAATGTAGTTTGGTCTGGCCATGAGTCAGATTATATGGAGAGCAACAATATTCTTAGTCATCTTCTCTCCCTCCTGCCTAACTACCAAAAAAGTAGTACAATAAGAAAAGCAGAGTTCCAGGAGCGAGTCCTTAGCTCTGGCCCATATATAAAGGGTAAAATTAGCCAGAGAGCTATTACACTGATGATGGGTACTTTCTTTAGAGTGGGGCACAGCAAGGAGGCAGATTGTGAAATTTTAATCTTTCATGCTGCAGTCTATGTCTGGGGCAGCAAAGCAGCAGTTCTTTGCTTGGGGCAAAGCCACAGTTGAGTCCAAAGCCAGCAAAGTCCATCTGTCTTATATACAACAGATTGGCCAAGTTTGTAGTGCAGATTTACACCATGGGCTACAACTGTGAAGAGACACAGAATTATAATGCTATTCACGAAATTAAAATTGCAACTTTCTTAAATATAAACACACTAAAATATTTTTTTCAGTGTGGGAAACATAAATTCAGGTGTAATCAAGAACCATTGGACAAGACATGAAAGTTGTCATAGATTGGAAAACGCTTCCCACTGTTAGCTACTTGGCTATAGAATCATATTGATTCTATTTCTGCCTGAGTAAACCTTGTCATTTATTTCTTTGCAATGACACAACTTCAAATGAGGAATAGGGACACTACCAACTCCGATCTCAGGACCAGACTCAGAACAACCAGTAGAACTCCGTGGAGAAGAGCAATGGGGTTAAAACTTTTATAAAAGGGCAACTGAAACAGGGCAGCTCACATCAAGAAATACTTCACCATGGAGACAAAAGAGTTTGCCTATTTCTTTTCCATTTCAGTTTCAAAAGGAAAGGTCACTCCTGTCTCCCTGAATTAGTGGAGTTTTAGGAAAACCTCAATTCAGTCTTCAAATCATGCCTCCACCCCAGAAAGCAGCAATTTAAAGTCAGGTTCTTGTCATGAGCAGTTCTTACTGACAAGTTAAAAAGCTCTAAAACAACTCAAAGCATGCTAATTTTAGGTAGCCACTCACTCACTCTAAAACACCTACCTTTCCCCATGGACTGAGTGGCGACAACAGAGTTTTGGAATTAATCACCTTTGTGTTTCAACATCTGAGTGTGATGAAGTCCCTCTTTGGATCTACTCTAAGTCCTCAGCTATGGTGGAATGATGAACATTTTCAACATTCACCTATGCAACTAAGGTAGCTTATTTTAATATTATTCTAAGAAAATTCTGAAAATACAGCTTAAAATATTCAGTCTGCTTTCTCCACTGCAATACACTGATATCAGTTTATATTATTTATAATACCATATAGTAAAATTACCCTAATATTACTGTATATTAAGAAAATAATTGAGTTAATAAAATTATGTCTCACCACTTTTTTTTTTTTAAATTGGGAAAAGGTTCATTATTTTATATTACAATTAATTATACCATTTCTGGATATTATGACTTTTTTGACATTATTCCCTCATTTTTAAAAAAATTTTCACACCATTTGTGCCTATCTTGACTCAGAAAAGGTATTTCCATAATTGAACTCACCATCCACATGCTGTGCAAATCTCATATTCCATGTGTTTATCCCAGTAGTCAAATATTCCACGAAGCACCTCAACTTGTCTTATGTATTTTAATTCCTTCTCTTCTTTTTTTTTTTTAAATGTACTTCTGCTTCCTGTGGTTGCCAGTATTTTCCTTAGCCTGATTTTGCTGTCTGTTCTTACAGCACCTAAAATATCATATACATATGTTATATTCCATCTCCCATCAATATGATTTTCAGTCCTTCATCCCCCAGTTCTACCTGTTCCTGGCAATTAATTTCCTGCATCTGCATTACTGGCAATCCCATCATTATTCTTAACACTTGCCTGTTGCATAGGCCTAAATCTAGATGGCATTCCCGTGCATCTCTAGCACTCTTCTTTCTCATGATCTCTAATAAGACTAGACTTCTTTAAAGGAAAAGATGAGAAAATGGGAGAAATTATATCCAAGCCCTGTTAGCAGCTACTACTATTCAAGAAAACAACTGCGAGAAGATACTGCAAACAGCATCAGCTAGACATCCACAGTCTAAGCCCACATGGACTGCATGAATAACCAATTTTTCCTCTGCATTTATTAGCTATATTTCTCTCCAGTTTTTTGTGGTTTTGCCTCTTTTTTCCATGAGATCACCTGCCCCTCTCTGCTTCCTTGTGAGTCCATATTCTACTTCTGTACTTTCCCTCCACTTCCTTCAGTATAGTAATCTCATTTCTTCACTCTATTTATCACTAGCAGACTTTTTGCCTTGACTCTGAGGACACAGATTCCTATCTGCCACTGCCCCACTTGTTCCAAAAATATCTGCCAGTCCTGAATTACCTGAACAATGTTTTTACTCCTATAGTTGACCACATGCCCACAATTAGTATTTGTAATCTTCAGACCCATTCACCCACGAGATCTATCAGGGGGCACTTAATGTGTGAGTTAACTTCTGTTAGATGTCACCCAAGGATAGCACTCCTTCATCAAGTTGTACATGGAAGCATTTTCTGATCTTTCTGCTCCTTTTCACTTCTGTTGTTGCTGCCTCAGTAGTTGACACTGTCTTCCCTTCTATGTGCCTAACACAAAAGAAAAAAGAAATAATTCTGAATACTCTCTTTATTAATATACTCCCTGTGCTGGATGACACAGCTGTGAAACTTTCCGATTAGGTCAGTTTTTTTTTTCCTTTTTGATCAACAGGAACAATTAACTGTCCATCAACTACGATCACAGATTTTGTTCAGCAACAATTCCTCTGTCCTGTCACAAAATGCAGACTACAAACCTCAGCCAAGCACTGCCATCCTACAGGCAGTCAATTTACTTCGCTACAGGAGAAGTGAAGCTCCATCCATCCTCAGGACGAGATACCGAAATGCTATTTTTTTAAAGTGGGTGGGTTTTTTTCACCCTCAAGGCAGGCCTTTCCCTTTTTCTTTTTAGGCTGTTGACTATCAGATCCCACGACTCTACAAGCAAAGTCAGGAATTCTCTTTACTGTCACATGAACTACACTGAGCTTGACAGAGACTTTGTCAGAATCTGACATGCTTTACAATGAGGTAATACAAACTGCAATCAGAAAAATCTAGCAAAGCACTAGGCAAACAACAATAGAAAAAAATACACAAAGGTTTTTCTGAATGATATACACCACCCCACTCCTCTCACGGTTAGACTACTTCGTCTTTGATTTCAGCATGTCTGGTGTTTGTTGGTAGTGCTGGGAGATACCCCTTACAGCTCACCTTGAGTGACTTCAATCTGTAAATATGCTTCAGCTTATGGTTCATCTGCAGCAGGATGATCCACTCTCTGGCAGGCGAGCCGGCCACTTGAGATGTCTCCTGTTGGGCTGAATGTGTAGCTGATTGTTTGTTTTTTCCACAAAATGCTTATGAGTGCATGTGGCAGTTTTTGGTCTGAGAGTCCAGGGAATAAGTGCTCTGTGGCTCAGATTCCTTTGTATCTCTTTGAAAAGAACAGAAGCAAAATGAAATTACAAACACAATATATTTCAAATTATAAAACTGAAGTTTCAACTTCTAGCTCTGTCAGATGCATTAAAGAAAAAACTTAACCGTTTCCTAAAATTGCTAATACACATTGTTCCTGATAGCTGGTAAGATTATAAACATCAGTAAAAATTCAGAAGCAGCAAAATTAAGGTAATGCTTTAATTGCTCTTAAAGCACTGTTGTACAAAACATTATTTGGTTTATAAACCTCCAGTTAAATGCAGTCTTTTAAAACTAATATTGTTCTGAAGAACTTATGTGGGTGCTAGTCTTTGATATCAGATTAAGTAATAAACAAGACTGTTCAAAAAGCCATGACAATTGGGGGGAAAGAAAAAAGAAAAAGAAAGCAAGAAAACCAAAAAGCATGAATTGTTCCCTCTCCGAACTTCATGAGTTTTATTATTAATTTCAGCTGGAGCAGGATCATACTGGAGGAGAAAAAGTCATCTCACTTTGCTCATGAGACAAGGAAGAAAAGTAGTCACAAATCTGAACAGCTATTGATCTAACATTTTACATGACATTATTCAGTGTCACTTATGCCTTATCTTATGCCAGAAACAAGTCTAGGGCTGCTTTCACAGGGCAGCCTTACTAGTCCACACTAACATAGTTGCCCTGTTCCCCATAGGTATATATTTCTATATATAAGTGAGGGAGTGCCTTTTAAGCATGCTGTCCCAGGTGTACTGAATTGAGGTTACTTACTACAGGGAAAATGGATAAAATTATGAACATGTTTCTGAGGGCAAAAGTCCTCTCAGGATTTTGGAGAAGACTAGACGAAGAAGCAGCTGCGTGATAGCCATCATAATACATTTCTCAGAGCATGCGATGATGGCAGCTTTCCAAATGCTGTCAGATAGAGAAGTAGTCAATGTCATCAATAGGCAGACAAGAAACAAACACAATTACAAGGGAAAAAAGTGTTTGGTGTCGTAAAAGGGATTTAGGTGAAGCTCATGGTAAAGCATGATGGAAAAGATGCAGGGAGCTAGGCTGACAAAAAGAAAGAAAAGGGACTGTAATTGCCAATAAAGTAGGAGGATAAAAGGACTGAAGTTTTACTGAGGAATAGCTGTAAGACCAGAAAGACAAAACTGAAGCTATCGGGAAACAGAAAAGACCTCTGTTAGGGAAGGCAAATCCCAAAGGCTTCCCTCCATCTATTCAAATATCATACTGGTGAGGGTGAAGGTATCAGGAGTAACTCTCTTCTCCTCCTTCACATGCAGACTTCAGATTAAAAACAGATGTCTCTTATTAGAGAAGAAGGCTTAATTTATTTATTAAAAGGCTGCTGCTGTCTTAAAATTAGTAATAGTAATATTATTACTAAAATACTTAAATTATTGCAGATTTCATTTTAATTACATGTAGAAAAATATAAGCAATCTGCCTCTAAAAGCATGTGAGTGGCAGAAGCATGGAAAGCAGACAGTAATATCAGCTACTACTGCAAATTTGCATGGGCTTGCAAATTCTTGGCTTCGTTAAAAGCAATAGCAAAATGCAAACTTCATTAGTGTTGTATTTCCCAAGTGAGAATATTTACTTAGATTTTCAGTGCAAGGCCAGTCTGCCCAGATAACATCTAATTGTCTCTTGAAACCACAGAGATGAGAGGTAGAAGTAAATGGAAACGACAACAACAGCAACAACAACAAAAACCCCAAACAAAAAAAAACAAACCCACACCATGAAATCTTCCTTGGGCGTTCACCAGACACAGACTTTACCATGATGTAACTCTCAGTTGTATGAATATTAAGAGAGTAATCAATGTTAGTACATGAAAATAGTAGAACTAATAGTAAATAATAATCTTTCTGGCTTTACTGCAGGACTATGAAGAACAATAAATGGCTTTTGTAGGTGATTAAATGTTAGTGCGCGGCTGAAGCGTTTAAGAATCTCACATGGTCATTACAGCTATACTCCAATGCCATGAACACACTTCCTGATATTTAAGGCTGAAAAAAGACAACACAAGGAGATATAAAAGAAGAGTATTTCTTCTGTTATGAGAGGGGTGTTGCTTAATCTTAGTGATGATCTTGAAATATTTAGTATATTTTGTAAAGCAGCATATGTCAAACTATCCCCCAAAAGCCACTTCTACAAAAAGCACTTTCATTTCAATTCAGGTTTGCTCTGGCCTAAGCAATGTAATTTTGAAAAGGCCCAAGATGTTAGGTATGAAGACAGGTAACATTACTTCTGTTCTTGAAAAGGTTCTATCGCCAATTCATGGTGCTGATGATGATCAGACAAATCTTATATGTGCTTGTGAGTCTCCGATAGCAAATGAATGTCCCAAACATTCGTCTTGACACAAGCAGGGATGGACTGATAATGAAAGAATGTGGCAAACAACTGTCTTGACAGAGCCTGCAGGAAGCAGGATACCATCTTGTGAGCCCCTTTTCCTCTCCCTGAAATGCGCTGATAAAGCCCATCTACCTCGTGTGCGTGTGTGCTTGTGAGGGGCCGTAACTCACTCAGCCCCAAAGTGGGGGGAGACAGTGAGACCCCCTGAGACCCCCATAACCCACCGACTCATTTCTGGAACATTCCTGAGCTCATACTGCGACTGCGCAGTGATGACAAACCCCCACCTATAGGCCAGGCACTTCGGGTTATAAAAAGGGGGAAACACGAGCTTTTGGTGTGTGCCCACCACCTGAGGACCACAACTATGAGCAGAGAAGACTGCCGCTGGACTCAGGATTGGTGATATCTCTTATCTTTCTTTCTCTCTCTTTCCTTTTCTCTCTGTCTCTAACTTCATTTTCGGCACGCTAAGGTAATCTCGTCACAAGTTTTGCTAAGCCGGTGTCTCTCATGATTCCACTGAGTTTAACTGTTGTTGTAACTTTTGCCAAGCCTCTGTCTTTTGTAGTTCTGATGAGTTTTTTAGTAAATTTGTAGTTTGTTTAATCCTCTAGAGTAATTGTCATTATTCCTGATTACCGCACAGAGAATTAAAAATTACCTCTCCCTTACACCCACTGAGTGGGACAGGACAGTGCTATATATTTTCACGGATGCCTCCCTTATTTTTATTCAGCTGTTAAAACCTTTTCCTGAGACTTTGTGCCTTTTGGTATTTCAACTGTATTTTAAGAGGTAAAACTACGTTATGTCAACCTTACTAAAAGTCTTGCAGCTTTTCATGTATCTATGTAATAGACTGCACATATTCTTACAGAAGGAAAAGAAGCAACTGGATCTGTTCTGGTAAGACAAGCAGGTTTAGAGGTTGAGATCAGGGGTTTGATTCATGGCTTGCTGATTTAGATAGGCTTCCAGCCCACAAATAAGAAGTGTGGGAATTTACTAGTTTAAAACTCCATGAATGGATAGGTGTTGTGGGGGGTGGAGGGGGGAGCCTAAGTAAAGGGGTCTGTTCTTTTAGCAATTTTGCAAGGGCATTTTTGTTGATGAGAAGGAGGGCAGAAACTCTCTTTGTTCTTGTTCTTCAGCCTCTGTGCACAACAGACCATGCCAATGTGACTGCCAGTCACTTCTAGTTGTGGCTGGCAGAAGGCACTACCAAAATACACCACGAGCATGGAGACAAAACTTAGCTGCATAAACCTTTAAATAAATACATACATATTCTTCAATACTCATTCAGCTGGCTAGGGTTAAAAAGTCAGTATTCTAAACGTTAATGAAGCACAAGTTTTCTGACACAGAAAGTGTAATTTTTAACCTAAAACCCGGAAAGAACAGCATGATTTTGTTGCAATCACCGTACCTTTCTTCTACTAGAAAAAATAGTGTCTCTCTCTATTATAACCTTCCAGTCAAATATAATCCTGTTAACGCTGAGAGTCAGATGGTCACACCCCTCCTGAAAATATAACGGTGTCCTCACCTTAATAAGCTTTTATTCTTTGGCCTGCTCTGGCATAACCGAAGTGTTGTGTTGTTGTCCACTCTCAGAAAAGCCTGATGTTACAAATTCTGTGCAAATGCCCGCTGCCTGTAGTGTTCTGTTTTCATAGCTCTTCTGGAGTAAACAACATGGGATGCATCCAACATACTGCTTCTGGGTTCAGCAGCACTGGCAGGCTCTCCATCTTTCCCATAGACTGTCACAGGCACGACCCAAGAACCATCCAACAACAAGATGGGGGTCATAGTGGGATAGTGTTGATGCTGGGAGTTAAAGTCACAGCTGTATGTGATTCAAGGTAAGAGTTCCCTTTTACTGCACCACCTGTAGTGACAGGGAAATTAATTCATGATCTTTTAGTTAGAATTAAGACTACAATTATTTGATTAAAATTACAATTATTTCCTAAGCATAGCAATAAGAATGGAAATTAACGTAATGGAAAATAGTATAACACATTAAAATAATAACAAAAATAAAAACTACACAGATAAAGAGATAGATAGTAAAAATTGCTTATAATGAAAGTCAAATGAAAACATAATTGAGTTTCAGGAAGTCTGAATGTGACTTATTACAGGAACTTTGTTTGACATTGAAACATGTGTTTCCATTTAACAATCAGCATCCATAAAGCATATAGCCATTTTAGTTCATATGAGTTTAAGAAAAGAATCACGTTCCTAATTTAAAATTAGCTAAACTATGTAGATCGCCTTCATTTTGCAGTTTTGCCTTCAGAACTGTCTGGGAGAAAAAAATCTGGCAAATGATGATTTTCAGAGATGTGTTTAGCTCCAGGGGATGTCTTTGTAAAATGTCAACCACTGGGAATGTGATAAACCCAAGATAAGAATTTACATTAAAAAAAGGAGGATGTAATATTTAGAGGTTGTTGATGGAAAACCTAACAACGGATATAGATAAAAGCAAGTTATATGTATCTGTACTGAAGGATCTTTTAATTCACAATTATTTTCTTCATTTTTTTTCCCTGACAGAAAAAAAACTCCATACTTAACTGAAGGACAGCATAATTTCTTTTTATATCACAAAGTCATATTTTTTAAAAAAAACCCAAAGAATTGAAAAGCTACATTTTTTGCTGTTTAAAAGAAACATTGCGATCTCCCTTTTCCACAAAGCTTTCCTGCATTAGGAGGGCACAACTTTCAGATTACATATGTGCCAGCTTGCTCTGCAGGAGAAAAATTTTTCAGGAAGAAAACATGCTGGTGTCCATCCTCTTCATATGTAAAAATCATTGCGATTTCATAATTTACTGACATCACATCTGGCATAACAACCAAAACTACCTTCCCACAGAACATCTGACCAGAGAGTGCTATACCAGCAAAGTGGGGAAAAAAGTGTGGGAAAACTTCTCTGCCAGAAAAGATGAAGAAATTGTATTTCTGCTATGTGTAATTCAAAGTATGCCAATGTGCACAGTCCATTTAAAGGACTTAATTCTGGATGCTAAATGCCATCACACATTGAATAAATAAATAAACATACAGAATTGCTACTTAAGTAAGTGAGTTAATTCAAGTGAAAATACCTTCTTGAAAAATAGGATGTACATATAAAGGTGCCTAATCTGACAAACAGATTCATGACAAACACATAGAATAGAATCACAATATCATTAAGGTTGGAAGAGACCTCAAGGATCTTCTAGTCCGACCGTCCCCCCCCCACCTATTACCCACTAAACCATGTCCCTAAGTACCACATTCAACCTTTCTTTAAACACCCGCAGGGACGGTGACTCCACCACCTCCCTGGGCAACCCGTTCCAATGCCCGACCACCCTTTCTGAGAAGAAATTTCTCCTCATCTCCAACATGTAGTAAAGAATGTTTTTTTCAAGTTTTGTTAAAACATGAGCATTCTGGTGGAATTGGAATAAAAATGAAAATGGATAGAAAGATGGAAGTTTGAGAAGCTCATCAATTACAGTAATCTGTCAGAAGTACGTGAATATTCTTATCTACATCAGAAAGAATTAAATATTTGTTTCTTTAAAAGAAGTTTATCACTGGTACTATTATAACACTGTTACAGGGATAGCAATATCATTACTGAAGAATAAACTCCTAAACCCAGAACTATTAACAATTTGATTTTATAGCACTTGGCAGAATAAAATAGCAAGTATTACATAACAGATGCCAATCTTTTTCTTCTCGAGTGCCAAAACACAATGACGACATAACTGAATAAAGAAAGCAAAAGGATGCTACAGAGTTTATTTTAAAGCTTTTCTAGTCGGAAAGGTAATAGAACCTAGCATTTTAAGGAAAAGTACAGATTTTTTGATAGAATCATAGAATGGTTAGGGTTGGAAGGGACCACAAGGATCATCTAGTTCCAACCCCCCTGCCACGGACAGGGACACCCTACAGTAGACCAGGTTGCCCAAAGCCCCATCCAACCTGGCCTTGAACACTGCCAGGGATGGGGCCTCCACAGCTTCTCTGGGCAACCTGTTCCACTGCCTCACCATCCTCACAGTAAAGAATTTCTTTCTAATGTCCAATCTAAATTTCCTCTTTTTTAGTTTAAACCCATTACCCCTTGTCCTGTCACTGCACTCCCTAAGAAACAGCCCCTCGCCAGCTTTCCTGTAGGTCCCCTTTAGGTATTGGAAAGTTGCTATTAGGTCTCCCTGAAGCCTCCTCTTCTCCAGGCTGAAAAACCCCAACTCCCTCAAGCCTGTCCTTGTAGGAGAGGTGCTCCATCCCTCTGATCAACTTTGTGGCCCTCCTCTGCACTTGCTCCAGCAGCGCCATGTCTTTCCTGGACTGAGGTTCCAGAGCTGGACACAGTACTCCAGGTGGGGTCTCACAAGAGTGGAGATAAAAGTAACTGTCACACGTGAACTATCTGAAGTATGGAATCTGACCTGACACAGAATTTTGGAGTCAGAAATCTGTTAGCTCCTGCGTGAAAACATGTATTATTTTTCCTTTTTCCAAGTCAGGCCTTCATCATCTAAAGACTACTTAAAATTGTGAGGATACAAGAGGTCATAGCCATAAAACATCTGTGCATGAGCATAACTCTGTTGTTTTCTAAAGACAATGAGTACAAATACTCACGCACATTAGTACTTCCAGAATCTGTAATTCTGGATAGTTTGAAGGTATTTTCCCCTTTCTGTCCTCTTAACTGATTTTCAAGTCCCATTTAATCTGGACCTTGGCCACCCAAATTCAAAACTGATTCTCATAACCTTCAGGCATTAAATTCTCTATGGTAAATCAATTTTTGCCACTTCAGGCCATCACATACCAAGACACTTAAGTCTGGGCTTTAGTCTCAAATGCTGAGCAGCAAAATACCTAGTCTATGCACAAAAGTCAGAAGCCTCAGATGAACAGTTCTTGCCTATCCTTTCTCCATCTGATAGAGTTTTCATAGAGCATGTGAAAAACTGGCATTCATTTCTGTTTTCTGGATAGTGGAGTTCAAACCCATATTACTCATCTCTTGAAAAAGAGATTTAAATACTGGTCTGTAACAGGATATTGAAGCCCAGACACCACACAGACAAAGTTCCACTTAATTCCTGCTATAGTACCTCAGTAGTTTTAGGTCTCTTCCACTATATACTGAAGATCAAACCCTTCATTTCCTAATGTAGTGATTCATTAATATAAAGATTTTAATTTATTCCTATGAAGTCAGCTCGACTTCATAGTTAATATCAGTTCATAATAAATAATATATGACTTTCTTTTAAACAGATGCTTATACCTTTGTGCCATGTTTCAAGTCAGACTCACATAACAAAAAAACCCTTAGAATATCCACAGTGTAACTGTCACAAATAAGCAACTATTAAATGAGTTCTTCCTAGTTCTTCTTGCTAGTCAACGAGTTTATATAAAGCACAATTTGATTACTTGATGAATAAAAGTAGTTCTCAGTGTAAGATTTTCAGTTCAGTTCCATGCCTTAATTTTGCTATCCTTGCTAGCACTAAGCAGTTCTTCATCCTGCAAGTATTCTCACTGAACATTATTCATATTGTCATGTTCACATCTAAAGGTAAAACTGACTCTACATAAGGGTTCTTAAACAGAGAGTGATCTATTCAAAGTTATACCAGCCAGTTCAAAATAGCTACTATTAATTGAAAGCAAAAAGTAGATTGTTTTTTATAATCTCAACAGCCTTGGTGTTTTTGATTTGAAACACTTTTTTTACAAATATATAGAGTAATACAATGACCAGTCTTCCATTCCGTATTGCCAAGAAGTACAAAAAGATTATGGGAGATGCAATAGTTCATCAAAGCTGATGGAAAGAAAGATTCCTGAAAGCTTTAAAAAACCCAAAAACCATACGAAGTGAAAACAGAGATATAGATCAGAAAACAACAACCCAGATTAACACTAAGTTCCTTTTTTTTTTTTTTTAACCCTGGGAAAAGATACATTATTCTATAAATAATTTTTACAAACTCCATTCCAATGAATACAAAACTGGAAAGCTAACTAGGAATTTGCCTGTATGTTTTCACACCAAAAAAAAAAACTTAGTAAACCCATAAAATCTCAGTAGTACAATCAACCTATCTAAATACATTGGTGTTAGGATATGATTCAGCATTTTAGCTAATTATAATGCATTGTTCAATTAATACATCAATTTTTTATTGAAGGTCTTAGTTTTTAATGAAGTGGCTTTAAATAAAATAGTAATACTTCAGGAAATGTTACTTTCATATTGGAACTTAGTTTTACACGAAAACAAAATATTAACCAAGTAAAATAATGCCTTGATAAAAATTACTCTTTAAGTTACTGTATATATATATTTATGTGTTTATCTATATATTAATACATAAAAATTTAAAAATACAATTTCAGCTCCACAAAAGAAAGTATGCAAAAGAAGTTTGTAGCAACTAAGTCAACAGGTTATTTTTTTACCAACATCCAGCTAGAAGATTCAAATCCTTGCACATTTGTTATTTTCTCATAATACTCTTCCCAGATTCCAGTTAGTTTCCACGTGTATTCATTGAGTTTTGTTGTATTTGATATGTCAGCGATTCCTCCCTTACAGTAATATGACAAAAAGAATTTTTTAAACTTTTTGAATTTCATCATATTCTTTGCAGAATTATACACCAGATCCTTTCAACCCTTTGAAATAATTGTTGTTCAGATTTAGCTCCTAGACATATAGGAAGCGAATCTTTTATCACTGCACTTCATGAGCTCCAAGACAGTGCTGCTTTCAGACTGCCTCACAAAATATTACATTTAGAAGCATGAAAGATTTACGGGCTTGGACCTGGGAATATTTTCTTCCTCTCCCCCAAGGTGCACAGGCTCTTCAGTCAAGATTCAGCCTCATATAAATAATTGCAGAGCTGTTTACCAGTACTTTATGGCTTCGAGTGTAGGAAAGACGTGTTTGTTCCTTGTTCCAATATGGTTGGGAGAAATTTCTGCTCCAAACAAGTCTTGTAAAAGCTCTGTTATGAAGCAAATCATGCTGCCTCATAGATCCTCCACAGTGATGGCAATTATCCACAAATTGGATCTCCGGCTGTGTTTTACAAGACTTTCAGTTTTGTTATACAACTTCTTAATTATGTCCTAGGAGACAGGGAGTGTGCGTTACACAACAGCCATATTGTCTTCAGTTCCCTTCTCCTGCTCAAACCCCAATGTTTCATGTGACGCGTCGCTCCTATGCTCTCAAATGCTGATTTTTACATCTGGATTTTATAACTCTATTTTTTTCCACTTCCATAGCTGACCTCTTTGTGTATAACTGTCGTTAAAACTATATGTCTCTTCATAGCAGTCATTACAAGGGGGGAAATGCTTGGTTTGTAATGGCTTTCTTAATATAACCTGAAAGCTTGGCTCGGTGGCTGGGAAGGTTTGCTGTAGCTCCCAGACTTTTCCATGGGATGAATCCACATTTAACTATCAGCGCGTGCTAATCCCAGCTACTCTGGTCAGCCAGATGAGAGATCATCAATCAGAAGCAGCACCTCCTTAAACCACCTCTCAACGCTGATTACTGCTAGTCCATTTAAAGCCGGCAGGCTGTACCACCTTCCGTTCAGCTGTTTGGTTCAACGTTGGCCCTGAAATACAGAATAAACTTTGCATAGTCAGACACACATTTCAGCTGAGCACATGAAGCACATGGTCAGTTACAGTACAAATCCCTGATCCCCATCAGCTGTATGCTGTGCAGTGAGGCTTAACTTCAGCCTAAATCTGCGAGCATGTTTTCCTTGCAGATGCGTGGTGTGTTGAAGTGTTGCTGTAGGCTGTAAAAAATTATGTCCTTTCAGTAAAAAGCATAATTTGTTCATAATATTATGAAATAATTTATTAGCTTCCTTAATTCTTGCTTAACTTTTGAATTCAATTGTAAGTTTCCTTTGGATTTGTTTAGTTTGACTTGAAAACATCACATGAAAATGTGCAGGTTTCATATTTAGCTTGCTCTCATACTTGGGCCAATTAGATAAATGCTGTAACACGACAACATCGGTGTCGTTCTGATCAGTTAAGCCCAGCCATAATAGATATTTCATGAGAACCCCTGCCCTCATTCAGAAAAGCCATAGATAGTACAGTTGCATGTGGTGAACACTTGTGTTTGTGTTCAGCTCCTTCAATAGGCACAGTGGTGAATGGTAAAACAGACTCTCAAAAGGCTATTTTATGGTATTAATATTTTCTATAGTAATTATTTCCATGAATTAAAGAAACAAAATAGAACTACAGCAAAGCAGCTCTTCACTTTACAGGTTTTTCCATTAATTTTGCTTAGGAAGAAAAACTTGTTTTCTTGGATCTCATTGCAGACAGGCTCTGGACTAATACCATTTCCTTATCACATAAGCGATTCACTGTATGACTGCACTCATTCATGGTGCAAGAAGGTTATGTTTTCAAAGAAAAATACTAAAACTACTAGGATACTTGTTGGAATCAATGAAGGCAGTTTCATTAAAATTAAATCTCTAGCACAGGTGAGTGAGGCAAAGTGTACTTAACAGAAGACATTTAGATGTGTACTTCAGTTTGTCTACAAGTAAGTATATTAAAGTTGCTTTCTGCAGTTTGAATACAAGGAAAAAGATCTCGTATCTTTTTAACTAAATATAGAGGAAGGATATAATGTTTATTTTCTTCCTGAAATCAATAAAAATCTGTTTAGAGGTGACATTATTAACAGCAGTAATGGGAGAGTTGAAGTAATGGAAATTTACTCTTAGCAGTTTTATGAATGTTTACTTTAAAAACAGACCAGTTCTCTTATTCATTGACAGATAAATTATAGCCATAACATATAGATTGCATATCAGGTTGGACACCAGTTTTCTGACTCTAATCCAAGAAGTTAGACTCCTTTGCTTATGTTGCTGGGGCCATAACTGGATTGGTATCACCTTTTTCCAGCGAACAATTATTGAAACTTGCATATTTTATAGCAAGACCTTGCTGATGCTTAACAAAGACATAGCAGCTAGATAATCTCATATGTGTATATTCACATAGATACACCGATGGTAGGAGTTCCATATTTGCTGTAATTTTTCAGAAACGTACTGCATTGTTGCTAGCATCTAGTTTTGAGGTAAACAATTGTAAAAAATATATTCTATGCTTCTCTCTCCAACTTGCTCATCAGTGTGTTCTTATTCTGAATGGTCTCTCTTAATGAACCCTATAAATGTTCTTGGCAGCTAACTCAGAAGTGTTAATCAAGGGTTTCACTTAACAAGGAGCTGCAAATTATCCATCTTGTTAAGTTTTCCAATAGTCATCTTTTGGATTTAATTATTGGCGCTGTTTTTTACACATCACTCAGAGACGATGCTTTAACTATTTTATAAATTGCATTATCAAGGATTTTTTATCACTGTAATAAATAATAATTCTTCTAAATTCTTACAGAACATCACTCTAGTGAGCTATTAACAATCTCTTAATAATTATAAATTCAATACATCTCATAAGTATCCTAAGTCTTAATACACAAAAATTATGCAAAGAGAGAATAGCCCCATGGGCCTTGCAGCCATGAGAGGATTACATTGGTAACACATGTGGAAACAGATGTCAGATTTAGGTGTCTAGTTATTGCAGTTCCTGTGGCTGGTTTGCAATCCGGGCACCATTAGATATCAGCTTGAGTATTACCTCGCCAGGCTTCCCACTCTTCCAGTTGTTCAAGCGAGTACTTACTGCTGGTATAATAGGTCACAATTATTATGTGAACACGTGGGATGAGAGCTTCACCTAATCTCCTGCCTGTTTGAATTATATAAACCATTTAAATCGACAGAAAGGAAGTGTTGTAGTTGTATATAGCATGAAATCAAAGGTTTACTCCATTTCATGCCACAGGTGTAACACAAGGTACAAAGGCCTGTTGGACTACCTTTGGAAACCTGTGAAGGTCAGAGGGAAAGAGCTCCTGTCACAGGCTGTCATATCCATCTCTCATATTAGGAAAGATCTCTAGCAAACTGTCACTAGACCAACACCTGGATTTTGCCCTGGAGAAAACCAGTTGCTTCAGTCCAAAAGGGAGCCCAAGGACAAAGTAGCACTTGTCAAATCAGAACTGAGATCCATCTGTAAGAAAAGTTTTTGGATGACATAGACCTTTGAACTAACATTTATTTGGCTATTTGACAGAGGTGGATGATGCTTTCAAAAATAAGGTATGTTGCTGTTGATAGTGAAGTTATTTCAAAAATAAGCAGTGGTTGCCTTCAAATTGCTTGCTTTTCTAAAACAATGAACAACTCCGACTGACTCTTTTAGATGCTTGACTTTTTATGCTTTTTTAAGAATCCTGATTTAAATTTATTGCATCCATAAAATTTGCACTAAAATATAACTGATTGCAAGAAAGAGTACTAATGGTCATGAATTAAAAGAACATTACAATCTAGTAAAATTTTTAAAATCTTTTTAAAAAAAAATTTCTTACTGCTTCTGTTGGCATCTAACTGTTCTCCTTCAATCTGCATTTATGGTTATTTTATGATCCAGATCTGTTTCAGTTCAAATCTTAGTACAAAACAAATTTCATTGAACAAATATCATCATGTCAGTGAAACAATAGCCAAATCATGTTTAGTAATTTTGGCTGGAAACTTATTAATAGGTGAAAAGGAGACCAAATAATGTTTTCTTAAAAGAGGTGATTAATTTCTCATTATTTGTTCATTTTTTTCCTCAATGCTGTACAAAGAAAAAATGTATTGAAATATCATCTATAAAATTAAAGTCCTAATTATGCTTTCCAGACTCTGAAAACCTCCATTTAAGCATCTAGTTATGGATTAATCTTTTACATAGCAAAAGGAAGAAAATATAGAAAGTATTAATTTTCCATATGCATGCCTCTATAATTTTTTATGCGTTAACCAGACATCTGTCAAACTATTCAGGTATGATGTTCACAAAAACCTTTAAGATCTAACCTAAGTGAGCTATAATTCAAAATGTAAATCTTATCTGGATATGACAAGGTCATCTACAGGATATAACTATGTTAAACTGGATTCAGAACTTGTTTCCAAACATCTTTCCGTATAAATAAAATGAATGTAAAGAAAAGTCTTCCACTGTAGTTTTAACTCCAGTTGTAAAACACTGATGTCTAAAAGTCAAAATATTTGTAAATATTTATGCTAGGAAGGGAAACATGCAACATGCAAATGAACTCATCTCCTCCCTTTTATGTAGCATACGTAACTAAAATTACATTCCCTGACTTTTTACGTTATTTTACTCAGTAGATGTAAAACTACAGAAACAGAACGTTTTTAAAGCTCCCATTCTACACAGGTGCAAAATGATTCCCAACAGAAGCTTGGTATTGGGCCACAAACAGAATGAACCCAGGAGAACTTTTGTAACTGATCTGTCAAAAATAATTTAACCACCCAATGTGGACCAGATTGAGCTACCATTTTTTTAATTTTAAGTGAATCACACCACCAGAAGTATTCTTCCATAGTCTCTATTAATGTTTTAATGGAGTCTTGTTGAAATTCCAGTACATACGCATGCTTAAGATTGATAATAGATGTATTGTTACATTTATTGTTAGAATGACAGTTTTATATTTTTTTCTTCTTTTATACCAGAGAGTGCTCCAAAAATTTTAATTGAGTTTTCAAATAAATGGTGCGGATTGGAATAGATAAACGCCTACAGTACCCAAATCTGAACAACTTCTCACTTAGAAAGAAAGACCAGAATGCCTGGGATGTGGGTGAGGTAGCGTGTGCTGAAGAAAGGGAGATGTGTGTGTGGCACACATCTCTATGCCACTAATAGAAGTGAATCCCTGAGGAAGAGGATGTGTATTCAGATCATCTTAGAGTAGGAAAGTGAATATAGCTCTCCCGCAAGCTAGAGGTAGGTGTTTAAATTCTGGGACAAGCTGGGATTTGAGGCACTCCTCTGTCTTCACTGTTTTTCTTTAGCTAGTTACCTCCCTGATTGGTGTGATGTTTTCAACATCATTTTGATGTCCATTGGTGTTACTGTGTAGTTAGTGAGGTGTCTAACTTGGATTTGTGAAATCTTCTGGGACTCAGTTCAAATACCATGCCACCAGCAATGTGACAGCTGATTCCCATTTACAGATTAGTCTAAAAACTGACTAAACATTAACCTTTAGTTCAGTGTTGGGTGCACAGATTGTGATTATTCAGGGCCATGAAAAAAGAAAAAGAGATTCAGTGATATCCTTAGAAATTCCTATGAGACAGAATGGGTTAACCAGGAACCAGGAAAAACCTGAAGATTCCTCTTCTGCCGTAGGATGGGATAGTAATTTATGGAAAATGTGGGCTTTAGTGAAGCAGAATTTACATATTATTGGAGACAAAACACCTACTGAAATTGAACAGCCACCCTCTTCAATTTTTTCATTTGTATCTCAATACAGCTGCAATGAATTTAATTTCTTTTTCTTTCTTCTTAATGGCTAGGAATATGATTATCCCTCAGAGAAAAGCTTTCAACCAAACCACATAAAAGCACTTCTGCTGCGACACTGTGTCTATGAACCATTGTTTGCGCATGTTAATGCGCTGCTGTAGCAATAGATAAGGATAGAAGTGTGTGGTCAGAGAGGCCAGAGCTGTTTATAAAGACTCGTTGGGGACTAAGAAACAATCTATTTGTTAATATAAATCATGAGCTGTTAAAGAAGTAAAAAATAAAATCTCCTTCATGGGAATGAAGAAATCACCAGACATCAATGGAATTCCATTTGGTGCACTTATGTATTATTCAGTAGACAATAGGGAATGTAGTAATTGGTTTTGGAGAGGATAAGATTTGTCCAGATGAATCTTTTAAAGACAGTTAAAGTCTTTTTCACCCTATTAGTATCCCCAGCAGTAAAGCCATAGCAACGTAAAAACACTGAAAGGAAGATAAATTTAAAAAACCTTGACTCAGGGTGGTTTAAGACATCTATAGCAGTGCTGGTGTAATATTTTTAATGTTTTTCTACCAAAAGATCAAACTTTCTTACTATTTTTAAGTGTTCTGTTTAATCACAATTACCACAGTCATTTCAGAAAAATCCAATCTGACTTGCCTTTCCTGGATGTTTAGAAGCCACCTCTGCCCACAGCTAGTGTCTCTGTAGCTTACTTGCCTTTCTTTAGAAAAGCAGGGATTTCCAGTAGAAATCTCTGTGTCATTGCTTCTCTAGCAATAAAAAATAGTCTCTCTTAAAGGGATTCTCTTTTCTCTAGGGCTCAGAGTTACCCACTATCAAACAGATTAACCCTCACCTTTCTAGTTCAATTTATCAGATCCAATATTCTTCTGTCATAATGAAAGTTAACACAAGACCAAAACCCACTTTTAAACAAAGTGTAGGAAAAGAAAAATCTACAAAAGAAATTGACACCAAAGTCTGGTTTGATCGATAAGGCTTTGGAACAGCTTGCCCAGGAAGTTGGTGGAGTCACCATCCCTGGGGGTGTTTAAGGAAAGGTTGGATGTGGTACTTAGGGACATGGTTTAGTAGGTAATATAGGTGGGTAGGGGGACAGCTGGACTAGATGATCTTAGATGTCTCTTCCAACCTTAATGATTCTATGAGTACTGTAGACTATTATACCTGAGGTGGGGCAAACTGACTTCTTAATCCACTCAAGGTCCTAGAGAAGCTTTTTTTTTTTCCCTCCTATCATTTCTCCTTTGATTACCAAATATTTATTTCTTATTCCAAACCTGTTCAGTGGATAAGAAACTACCTCTAGGCATGAGATACTATGCATAAAAGAATTACCCACTCCTTTGCACAGGGAATACAGGCACTGAAGCATGGAGACTACAAAGGTATAGAACAGCTTAAATGGGATATTTAAGAAATACTGAGGATGTCAGTGTTTCCATGCCTCATTTGTAAGAGTTATCTGAGAAAATACCTGTTTAGCTCTGCTTCTGATTCATAACCACAACCAGAGCTCATAATCTACTACTTTTCAAAGTTATGCACCTCAACTAAGACTACTTGCCATTAAAAAAAAATAAAAAAAAAAATTGTTCTTGTCCACTCGATAGCAAAATGGTTGGGAAATTCAACAGAGATATTGAGGTTTAAGACATAATTCTTGCTATTTCTGAGGCTTGAACCAGTCTCTCTGGTTGGATTATCCTCATGCATCTCCATGCTATGCACAGCACACTGAAATTTAGAGAACAACAAATTCCCAAATCCTCCCTTTTAGGGAGGGACTGTCACTGTCACTCTGACCTAGTGAATGTGCTCTTATTAAATTTAAGTATAAAAAAATTAAGACTCACACCTCAAATATATCTGATTTAAGGGGTAAAGGCACCCCCACAGGATGAAGACAGTGTGGTTTCATGTCTTTCATGCTAGAAGAGTAGGATGTGTGTTGTTCTCCCACAGTCCAGACAAATTTTCTGAAAATGCCATCTTTATTCCTCTGTTTTGTGAAGTCTGACTGAGCCGATATTTTCTCAGAGTTTTTACAAGACTGGCCTGAACTAGCTGTGAGATGGGAAGCAAAAAAAATGGTTAAAACCCAGGATTATTCATGAAAATACATTCCCTGCCACTGCCAAGGCTGATGTGGTTTTTATTTTCACTGTCTTTTTCCTGTCCTCAAGTCTCCTTCCGGATTTCTCTCCAGCAATCTTGCTTCTCAGAATACAACTCTCAAAAAATGCAGATGTGAGATTTTTCTCTCTCACTTTTGTACCAAAAAGATCAACGTTTTTGTGGCACTTACTTCATTTTCTATAACTTTGTAAGACGAAAGATGGGCTTTTGTGAGGCTTCTCTGAGTTTAACCATTTAATCTGCAAGGTCAATTCTCTTGCCCTGTATGACTACATAACAGAGGGATAAATATATAGAAAAAAGACAGCACAGTAGGAAGGATGTGCTTTCACTGGTAACAATAAAGATTGCATTAGAATGGGAACTGTGTTAAATAGCTATTTCTACATTAAAGAAGAATTAAATATCCCTGACTTATAATTGCAGAAACACTTGGGAAAATTTAGTCAGTTAAATAATGTAGAAATATTGCAATCTGCCATGTAGATAATTTTCAAAATAACCCCACTTGTGAGCCAACTTCTTTATACAGTCAATGAGTTTTTCCACTGAAATGCAGTAATAGCTGGAGAGGTTTGCTTAGTATGAAGTAACTAGTGTTGTCTGTGGAGCACCAAGTATAATAAAAGAAAATTTAGCCTCAGGCTGGTGCTTCAAAATCATTATAGCTTTAACTTACAGTATACACATATTTCTAATTATGCTAATGTGCTTATACTGTCCATTGTACCCATATATTAAATTCTGGTGCTTAAAGTCTTTAGCTTCTTAAATAAAACCAGATAAAACTATGGGATGAATATAAAGAAGAATAGAAAATAATGTTTGCTTTCCCAGATGTTGATCTACAAATTGTATTAAAACCTTTTTGTTGTTGTTGTTGTTTTGATGTATAAATATAGTTAAGCATTATATATGCATTTAAAAAGTCCAAGTTCTCTTGAAGATTTGTGGAAGGAGTCAAAATAATTTTCCTGTGAATTTTCACATCTTAACTTAGGTTGTGAATGTGCTGAATGAGCTTTTTGCAAACCCCTTCCTTCTTACTCTCTCAATTATCACTGCTTTGCCTCTCGTTATGCTCCAAATTTACTACTTTTACAATAGATGCTAAACTTTTGAGCAGGGGAAAAAAACGGCGGAGAAACAAGACCACACGGAACATAAATATGTAGCACAAATCAATCAATATCAACCCACTCCCCTGGAAATATAACTTTTTTGTTCATTTGTTTTATTTTCATCAGGTCTACCTAACTGATTTTTCAGAAGTACACTAATTTTGATAATGGAATTGTTTGAAATTGGACCTGGGAAGTTAAGGTTTTAAGTTAGATTTTGAAATGAAGAGTGATGTGGAGTTATGAGAGAATGATACTTTTTACTTCATATTATTTAGAGGACAGAACCGGTAAGAAAATCAAAGACTGTGACAGAGATGGGGCAAAGCAAAGAGAAGATGAGCTAACAATAATTTCTCCTGACAACTATGGGTTGGTTGCTGTTAATAAATGTGATTATTCAGCCCATCTCTAATTGCGATCCAGATTGAATGAGTGTTCATTTTTTCTCTTTCAAAGTAAATAACAAAATACCCTCAATAATTGGTATTCATTATTAACGATGTTACATTGCCATAAAACATTTGTGTTTCTGACGAGTTTGTTTTTATAGATTATCTAAGAAATAAATGTAGGGCTGTGTTAGTGGGCGATCATCTAGATAAGTAATGCAAATTTGAAGCATCTTCTCACTGCCACTGAAAAATTGCTCAAACCTTTGCCTCCCGCTTATAACATCACCAAATATTGGAGATATTTCCAACCTGCGGTCTTTTTAAGGTACCACCTTATTACATTGTTTAAACATTTTTATTCTAGTTGTTAACATATCTAGTGAACTGTTCTGTGAGGGCTCACTCCTTCCTTGTATTGAATTTAGCCCTTGACATATCGACACAAAAGATAAAAAAAAAGTGAATAAAACTAATCTAAGAAAATGAACGAAATTAAAAATATGATCAAAGAAATAGTATGTGGGTAAGGACAAGTTTAAAGTTACTAATAAGTGCTGATTATTAAGCTGCTTTTCTACCCTTTTCCTCTTAACTTCAGGAGAGCTTATCTTAGGAGACTGATGGATAGTACAAATGAAATGGCATTCCCTGAGAGCTCAGTGACGTTTGCTACCTTAAACCAACACCTTCTCTGGCCTTTATCTTCCATTTCCCTCATCTGACACAGCCCTGGGGTCTCACCTGGCTCTTGTCAAAACGTACTAGTGTGGACCTTCTCTCCCGGGCTCCTGACTCTTTTGCTGGTGGAGGTCTGACATTGACTGCACTTCTCCAACAGCCAGACCTCAAGGAGTAGAGACCAACCTCTCTCAAGTGAATGCACGATTCCCCTGTTCAGCAAGTTATCCCTGTTCTGTCATACCTTCCTCTCTGACTCCCAGCAGATTTTCTACCATCTCTATCAGGCCGCCTCTGGCTTCATTAATTTACGGGGCAGGCCCCCACAGCATGCTGGCCCGAGAACTTGTTCACTGAGCTCAGAAGCTTCCTAATTGGTTCAGCTGAGGTTTCACCTTTTTTGCACCCTGATGGTCACACCAGACCTTAGAAGTCAGAGCTTCCTGCAGTCATCTTCCCTGTTAGTTTTTAATAGTAATCCCTGGAAAGTCTTATAGGAGATAAGAGACTGCGGGTGTATAAATATTTACGCTATAGTCTGACATACCTTAAAAATAACTTGTAGTTCTTCTGTGCTCCTGTAAATTATCTTAAGTCTTATCTGATTTAGGGACAGAAATGTAAACTAACCTTTACTTTTGGCTAATAAAAACTTCCAGCAATTGAATATTTTTGTGTGTGTGTTTGTATGAGCTACTGTGATTATACATGTTTGCAGTTTTACTTGAGAAAGGAAGATTCTTTTATGTCCTTACGGTCCTTACATATATGTTGTTAATCTGCAGAGCAGCGGGTATATAATAATTTTCAGACAAAATAACATCAACAAACCCACAGAGATTACCTCTACAACAGGGCATGTAATCGAAGATGCATGTTCTGATCCTTTACTTACGCAAATTGTCCTCTTGTCTTAGTAGCACTTACAGGGGCAGTATGACAGGGTCCAACTTGAAGCCATCAGATCCTCAGTTGATGTAGATGATAAAGCTCCATCTGGATCAAGACAAGTCTGTTATATCGAGTTGCAGCTAGTGAAGATCTGGTCTACAGAGGGCCACAGAGGGCCATTTAAAACTGCCTTAATTAAAGCAGGAAATAACTCTGGCAGTTCAGTGAGGTCAATCAGAAAATAAGGACTTTGGCAACAAGAGTAGCAAAGTATGAAAAAATAGCCACAGCATCAGTCCTTTGGGTACCTTGAATGAATTGCTCCCTGTTACCTTGGCTGATTTGAAGGTTTAATTCTGTCTTATCACAAATGGTATTTGCAAAATGATCAACTGCTTAACCAATACTTATTGATTTAGAGTCCTCTGAGAAGTGTAAAACACCTCAGCAGGATGCAAGAATGAAAGACAACGGAAAAGATGTAGGTCATTGGGACATGACAGCACCAGTCCAGGTTATTCACATGTTCCCTGATTTTAAAAAATTTATGGTGCACAGAAACACGGGAATAAGGACCCTGGCTGCTCTTCCACCTTGTAACTCGTGTATATGTTCAGTGTGCTGACCTGGATGTACGAGACGGCTCTGGCTTCCAGTGGTTCCCTGTGAAAATGACAGGAAGACGAGTAGGTTTACTCTCTTCATTCAGTCAGTACATGTTACAACACTTCTGTCTCTTTTTGCTTTTCTTCTCTTCTTTCCCTTTCTCATTTTTTTTTCCCCTCTAGAAAGCTGATTTGGCAGATTTACTGTGACTCAGCACATCAAAACTTATTGCATCTACTCTAATGTTATTTCCCTACTATCATCTTTTGTACTCTATCATACACAGTCTATGGGCTTTCATGTATAATGTTATGTCCAACCCATACCTTTCTCAAGAAGATGCTTTTTATCATCTACGAAACTGGAGGTTAAACAAACCAAGATAAAAAAAAATAAATCACAAAGACCACAGAGAAAAATAGAAATTAATCTATCACCAAATGTTTCCACTGATCCAAAATAAAATCTCATATCAGTTCTGAGGTTTGTTTTCATTTGTTAAATTTTTAAACCTGAAAAATTAAGTAAATTTAAAATTAAGTAAAATCTCAAACTAAGAAAATTAAATGTAGGTTTTGAGGTTTTACTAGTTTGTTGTTTTGTTGGTTTTTTTTTAATCACAGTAGTTCAATCTAGTATTGCAGAATTTTTCAGCAAACCTGAATCTTCTAAATTATATTCTGGTATTTTTTGGCAATAGAATGCAAGTGAAAGATTATGCCCTGGTCTACAATCAATTCATTTCTTAGCTTTCTGGACACTGAGGTTACAGACCATATATTTCTTTCCATACAGCCTAGATTTGAACAAATTGCGTGTGGAGAATGAACAAGGAAAATTTGTTTGGTTTTCTATGTAGTTGTTGTTGTATTGTATTGTATTGTACTGTTTATTATGAGTTATTTTACTCTTCCAGCAAGTTTTGTGAGGCTCATCCAAGCAGTATAATGTTTGAAGTAAAGCAGAGACGGATCAAAGAGCACAGCAAAAGGGAGGACATGAAAGCTGGGTGAATATAGACAGTCAGACATATAGAGCTCCACAAATTAGGCATTCATGTTGCATATCGTGTGCAAGACAGTGACATACACATATATTTTCATAAGACCGTGTAGATGAATACATAACCAGTTGTTGTTGTGAGCCATTTTAAAGTTGTCTTTACTGACATTTGTAATGGATTCTTCCACTGAGATGTGCAAAATAATGCCGCGTTTCAGTGAAATACTCCTCTGCACTGAGTGGTGGGAACAGCTCATCAGTCACGTCGTCACCGTGCACCCAGGTGTTTGAATGTGTAAAGCTTTACATTACAGTTTTCATTTATTACTGCTGAATAGGAAAACTGAGTCAGCAGTTTAGATATGGTAAAGAAAGCCATTTTGGAAGGTTGGTTAAATGAAATATAGCCTACAGAAATATTTGACCCTTTTCATTTATTTAACTCTGTAGAAGGCTCCTTTAAGGTCAGTGATGTTTGAGAGAAAGCTGCCCTCTGTTTCAGGCACTGCTTCAGTGTAAGCAGATGACCATGTCAATTTCCTTTATAACCAGTAGATGGCAATTGTAGCAGAGAAATATTATACAACCGAGTGGTCTGCTGGGTTTTTTGGGGGGTGAAGGGTTTTTTTATCCTTCTGGAAACTGCTTTTACTTTCCTACTGTAAACAAGGTGCAAGTAATCTATTTCAATAAACACTTATCTTTCTTGATTACTAGCATTGATTGACCTTTCTATATCCATCAGATGACAATAACCAGGCTTTTGCAATAAGCCTGTAAGAATGAAAACAACTTAAACATACCCTTGTCAAGACTAAAACAAGCTTTTAAGGGGGTGGTTTAGGAGTTGAATTTCAGTGTGTATATCAGAAACTTCAAAGTCATTACTGACCTTTCTGATGGTTAGAAAATCAGAATGATGTTGTAAATTTCAGTCTGCAAACAGCTTCTACAGAAGTATTGCAACTTACTTCCTTGATACCAGTCCCAAGTCATGTCCTCTGTATTTTAATGCAGCTCAGGCTCCAGAAACAGGACCTGTAACAGTAATATAATTTGATTAATCAGGTTGTGTTTGGGTTGATAAACCTAAGTTTATAATTTCTCTGTAAGCGGCCTGAGCTCTATATAGTGCCATTCAATTTTTCAGTTAAGTCAGGCTGCATGAGGAAAGCAGTTGTTTCAAAGGTCAGACTGACAGGGAGTGAACAAGAACAAATAAAGCCTTTGTAGTCCCTTCCCGGGTTCTCAGAACCCCTCCCCACACCCAGGCTGCAGGAGATCTGCAGGGGACCACAGCTATACCTCTTGCTGTTTTGTGCCTCTCTGCTCCCAGCCCTCTAGTTCCCACCACTGCTCATTCAGGATAGTGAAAGCTAAAAGCAATCCCAATATGTATTTTCTTTTTCTACCACATGATTTTATTAGGAATAAAAAGCTTACTTTTATTCTTCTGGCCTGAACCCCATGGCCCATACCCCTACCATGGATCCCAGATCATACAAAACTCAAGTCCTAATTTTTAGTGTCAAATCAAAGACAATTCTATTCTTTCATATCCTTTAAAGTGCTGTTTTCTCCTGACTTTTACTCCCCATGCAGTTCAGCTTTTGGCATAAATGAAAAACAGTGTTTAAGACTTTTCACTTTAAAGAGCAGAGAATTGGCAGACTGGCATAAAGTTACAGATCTCAAGGACACTTTTAGGTTGCAAGAGGTGAATGAACATCCAGTAGATGATGATAATAGATTATGTGGCAAAAAAAATGTCAGAATAATCTTATTAGGATCCTCCTATGGCTTTCTTGACTCTTTTTATTTTTTTTTAACTCCCTTATACTCATTTTCTTCCCCTTACTCAGAAATTAAAAACATGATTTCAAAGCCAAGAAAGCAATTGGAAACTGCTCAGACTGTTCATATTTTGTGTCTTGTTAGTGGAATGAGTGCCACAAAAAAGACTGCATTTTCAAATGACAAAATGTGGACTTTTATACAGATATTTATAATTAACTCTCACAAAATTCTTTAAAAGTAGAGAATAGAGTAAAATAACTGTTGAGTATCAGAAAAGGATAGTCAGAAAATAACTGTACTTTTCCGAAATACCTTTTTTCTCTGACAGAGTAATGTACAATAGGAAAACAAACACATATCTCCAGAAAATTTTGTCTCAGGGATACTGAGCTGAAGTGTATTGACTCACAGGCTATTTTTGAAATAAACATGTTATTCCTTCCTTTTTGGTAAAAAAAGGATGAACCAACAAGAGTCTTCACTTCTGGTAAGGCTGCCATGGACTGAATGGTCAGGTTCCTTGCTTCCTCGCTAGCCCCACAGCCAGGCTTGGAAATGTCTGCAGAAACAAAGAGTTTCATTCACACCAAAATCAGACGACCTCCCCTCTGCACATTCTTCAGCAGAGCTGAGGCTTTCTTCTGCAAGCCTAGAGGCAACAGACCTGCAGTCTGTTCACGCCAGCCTGGGGGATGGGGGTGGGTTGTGTGTGTGTCCTTCACCTCTGAGCTCAGTCAAGTTATTCTAGAAAGCATTGCCCAGTTCTGTTCCTACAGGAGCAAATATTGTCTCAAGAGAGACTCCAGAATATGACTGAAATTTGACTACTGTATGAGTAGTCAAAAATTAGGCTTTTTTAAACTGAAATTATTCTACAGAGGGAAAAAAAGATTCAGCGAAAAGATTATTTTACTACCATAAAATTGTTCAAGAGACGTGATTTTGACTATTTCCTGTAGGCAAGTGAGGAATATCCTAAAAACTTGTTCTTATTTCGTAGAATGAACTTGACAAATGCTATATAATGGCTGTGATCAATATATGCATGAAAATACTATTTAGAGAGTGAAAGAAAAAAATCTATATTCTGTCATGGCCTGTTGAAATTAGTCCTTTTGCCTAAACAAATGCAAATTGTTTTCCCACAGTCAATGTTTCACACAAAATTCTGTGATCCTTACAAGTAACTCCAGGAGGACCTTGGCTGAGGTCCCTGTGGAAGCCACCTCATGCAGAAAGGTGCCAGGGTGCCTTGGTGTCACGTCCAGTGTTCAGCTGACAGCACCATCTTCAGCACCATTGGGCCCAAACTCACACTCTGCCACAGCTTTCCATCGCACCCCACAGCATCAAAGGAGAAGCTAATGTGGAACGCCAAGGGAACAAGTCCTTGGGATTACTGTGCCCTACCCGTGGGCTGCAGCGTACACCTCAGTCCTGCTGACTTTCCACCGGTTTCCCCAGTCGGCTAACACAAAGTGCAGTTCACCATCTCTACGTACTGCATGACTTCATAAACTTCAGGAAACCCTTCTTATTATGCAGGTGTCCACTTTAATGTAGAAATAGTTTCTGCCAGCAAGGAGACTGGCTAAAACAGATAAATCTTATTTAAGATTCCTAGTAAGGAACCATGATGTGAAAGGGTGCAACTGGAGCTAATCTTTCTTACTCTATACAGGTAAAATTATGGAATAAGGTAAGCAAGTAAAAAGTAAAAGCCAACTCACCTCTTGGCTGGCAGGCTGAACTGCAGCAGATCAGTTTCATGACTTCTGGAGCAGCAAGATGCTGGCATGACATTTCTAATAAGGAACAACACCCAAATGTCTAGATCTGCCCAAGAACCCACCAGGATGACATTTACCAATAACAAAGATCATGCGCCCTTTGCCAGGACAGGCAGCGCAGATCATGATTGCCAGCACTCTATGTGGTACCTACCAGCCCCTGCACTCCTCTTCAGGGTACCTTCACCTAACCTGCGGTGTGCTTTGTCTAGCAGAGAAATGGAAACAATGCCATTGAACCATTACTTTTACAATAGGACCTGGCCGGTTGGCTTCCATTTAAAATAAACAACAAAACCTATAAAGATATTTGTGGGAAATTAATTATATCTTAAAATACTACCCTGGGATTCCTGGGAAACAATATCAAAATAAGAGACACTATAACAGTATTTTTCCAGCCCATTAATATCCAGTTATATTTTTTCTTTGTAATTCTCCACTGTCCTTTCTTTCTCTGTTATTCAGTCTTCCTTTTGCAAGACAGATATTACAATTTTAAAATGAAAATTTTACAGTGAAAAAACGTCTTCAGTAATAACATCAAAATTATTTGTTGTTCTGTATATTTATCATTAGCAGAGTATACTTATCATTAACAATCATTTATTGACATGATTGGATTAATCTCTAAGTATTTTTTTTCTTTCCTAAATAACACTTTTTAAATGTCAAGAAAATAGTATTCATCTCTTTTTAGCAAGGAAAGAATTCTCAGATATTTCATTTCTGTTAAAAAAATCTGGGATGACAAGTAAAACCACACAAATATGAAAGACTTAGAAATAATAGGGTTTACATATGGCTTTGCCCGAAGTGTTTGTCATTATTGTACTTTAGTATGTAGCCATAATTTTTAACAAAAGAATGGCCTCCTAGAGAGCAGACAGGCCTCACCACAGTGAATCAGGCATAGATTTGTGTGATTACAAATATAAGAATTCAGGCTTTTTCAGTGATACTCACTTTGTGTATTTTTCCTGTGTCCTCACTAGTGGATTGTTTCAAGAAAAGCAAGTACTTAGTCTGCCTGTGGTGGAAAGAAAGAAAAAAGCAAATGGGCAAATCAGGCAAAGAAGGATGCCTCTTTTTCATCTGCAGTCAGAAAGCAGCCTGTTCGGTTTCACAAGCAGGTCAGGAGAAAGTCTGTTGTATAACATAGGTAGTCATCAAGCAGCCAGTGATTCCCAGCAGCAACTCCACAGTCTGCTTTTACATCATCAGAAACTGAAGAAAGATGTGTCATCACATAACCTGTGGTGGGCAGGGTCACACAGGGTTAGATGCACACAAGGCATGGAAGCGAACGGTACTTTCTGCAAAATATGCATGACAAATATGGCTGTTTAAAGTGGAAAATTTACTGCTGCGTTTCTTCTCTTTGAGAGAATCAATGAACAGAATGAACATTACGTCGATTACCTTCTAACAACATGGAGGAAATAAAGGAAGTAACAAAATGTGAAAAGATTTTCACATGGAAATGCATGGAGTATTTTAACTGTATTGCTTCTATTACCTCAGATACATTTCTGTATTAAATACATAAAGGTAAATGTTTTTCTTCACCACCTGTCTACTCATTAGTGGCTTATTGTATGCATTACAATGAAAGGGAATTTTAAAATATTTTTGCAGAAAGAAAGCAAGTGGCATTATATTTTATTATCAAGATGGTTTCCCAGCTACAAAGGGCAGCATGGGAGAAAGATTAAAAGTATCTAGTGGGCAACTAAAATAACAATTATATTGTCAGCTAGAAACTTAGTTAATATTTGGAGGACTGAGATTGAAAGGCAAGGAGAAAAAATGGCATTTGGTGTAGTAAAGGGAATACAAAGGGAAGGAATGACAAGATCAGAGAAGGAGCAATAAATTATTTTGACAACTTCAAAGTGAGCAAAGTTGAGAGGAGGAGATGTATGCACAAAATTTCATTTTACTGCACTGTATTAATTTTCACAGTCTTTTTCAGTTATGCCCTACTTATTTTCTATCTGTAAATGCATTACCAGCTGGGAGATCCCAATTACTGTGGGAAATGCAGAGATCCCAATTACTAAGGAAACTTGTTAAAATTACTTTTCCACACACATTATCTATGATGCTGAGACACTTTAGTCCCCAAGTAGAGTTGAAGCCTGAGGTTGAAAATAATGTAGATCACAGTGTTTGCAGGATTCAGACCATTTACATGCACATCTATTATCATGTTTGTACTGAACATCAATTTACTATGTTGGAAAAAGTAAGACATACATAAATTCTTGTAGGGTGTGGTGCTCAAGCTAGAAAGTCAGTCAGTAAAAGAGATGATAGGTGCTTTTTCTTCTCTTTCTTGAAGGTGGAATGAGGGGCTGGAAAAGACAGTGACCATGCTTGCCCTTCCCCTTCCTCCTTAGAGAAGACCCATAAAAAGATGTTCATACAGTATCATGGTTTCTGTGCAGATTCTTACTTACAGTTTAAATAATCAATTTTAAATGGAGGCTCTCCTGACAAGTACAGGAAGAGAGAATGTATTCTACATTATTTAAATGCTGTTGAATAAGGAATGTATGATTTATGCTGAAATAGATAAAATTATACAGGTCAGACTTCCTCATGTGACTCTCCATGACTGCATAGGTACTCTTTCTTTCTTCCCTGCCCGACGCTTCAGATGTATCTGTGCTGCTGTCCAGCTGTCTGGCAGAAATAGTCCAGGGGACAGAACTGGGGGAAGAGATCTGTAACTCTCCTTTTTCATATCAAATGGGTGTAGATTTGTCTCTAAGAACAGTACTGAAACAAAGCAGCTTGTTTATTGGCAATAAAAAAAAAATGGACAAAGATGAAATTATTATAAAGGGAGAAAATCAGAACTGTCATACATTTTTTCTAAAATTAATTATATATACAGTTGTATACATTATATATACACCTATAGATGTGTGTATATATATGCATGTATTAAATATATACAATTAGCTGGGCAGTTGCTTAGAATAAGGTACAATGAATGGTGGAATTTTAGAGGAGAATTGCACTGTCAAATTCATGGACGAAGTTTGGATACAGAAATACACCTAGTGGAATAAATTGCATTACTCTTATCTTTTTTAAACTATATACAAGAAAAACACCTGAACATTCAGTATTAAAGGAACTTGTGCAGTGAGTACAGAAGAAGAAACATGATGCCGTATTTATGATTTTTTTTTTTACCTAGAGATGGTGGCCAGTTTAATTCATGTGGCAGCAGTGCCTCAAACTGAGTTTGGCATTGGGCAAATATATGACTCTGATAGTAACAGCCTGACCCCTACAGACTATGAAAGCATGGTCATCCTTTTTTGACGAGATACATCCAGCACTTTCAAATTTTTATCTTTGTTACACTGGCAGAATCATACAATAGAATCATAGAATCATTTTGGTTGGAAAAAAACTTTAAAATCAAGTCCAACCACTAACCTAACATTGCAAAGAAATCTACAAGTTAGTGAGCATTCACCTGTAAGTCATACCATTTGACGAATACAACTACAGAGCAATAGGTCTGAACTGTTGTTGCTCAGACGGTAACACACAGGTTTAATATGATTTTTGGTAATGATTTTGTACCATTATAAGATGAAAATTACTTCTACTTCACAATGAGAAACACAGAAGTAATTTTATTTCTGTTCCTGCCTTTCAGTGCTGAATCAATTAGGCTGTGCTTCCTGTCTATACCATTCAAAGGGAGAAATCAAAGACAAGTAGTAGAGTTACAGCATACCTGTTTTGTTTTCTCATAAGCAATATCATCTACATGAGTGAGACCATGGGAAGTGAAAAACTTAAGGAATCAGTTTGTCAATCTTTATGACTGATGGTCATAAAGTCTTTATGATTCCATCTGTATGACCACATCATCTTTGGGTTTTGTCTAACAATATTAAGGTCTTAAAGTAAATTAAGGACAAGCCTAAAAATTTCTCTTAAGACTGTGGGTCAATTATCACGGACCTTCTCAGCAATAAAGGCATCTGAAAACCAAAAAGTGATCTTCAGTATTATGCTTGGTATTGGATCTCATTTTGGCAAGAGGATCATGGGGTCTTTGTTTAACCTTTCAAATGTAGATAATGATGTATTATCCCTCTATTGTGGTTTAAACCTGCAGGTAGCTAAATATCACACAGTAGTTCACCCACTTCCCCACCTCAGTGGGATGGGGGAGAGAATCCGAGGAAAAAAAAAGTGAACTTTGTGGGTTGAGATAAAGACGGTTTAATAGGACAGAAAAGGAAGGGATAATAATAATAAAAAAGAATACACAAAAAAAAGTGATGCACCATGCAGTTACTCACCACCAATCATGCTCAGTCAGCTCCTGAGCAGCAGCCCACCAACCAGCTTTCACCCTAACTTATATACTGAGCATGACATCATACCGTATGCAATATCTCTTTGGCCATTTGGGTCAGCTGTCCTGGCTGTGTCCCCTCCTAGCTTTTTGTGGACCCTCAGACTCTTCGCTGGGGGGACAGTATGAGAAGCTGAAAGTTCCTTGACTTAGTGTAATCCCTACTTAACAACAACTAAAACATTGGTGTGCTGTCAACATTATTCTCATCCTAAATCCAAAACACAGCACTATACGAGCTACTAGGAAGAAAATTAAATCTATCCCCGCTGAAACCAGCTTAACTTAATTCATAAGTTAAAAATAAGTTTTGTGCTTTTTGCACAGAAAAAGTAACATTGGAAAGTGAAGGTTTATCTGGGAAAAAAAGGTATTATTTGACAAATTTTATCCAAGATTTTTTAACAATGTGCTTCAGTGTAATGCAGAACTAATGGAACATGGAAGTAATACTCTTGTACCTTTAGCAGTTCGAGAACATCAGAGAAAGTACCTTGCATCACTGCCTGCGATTGCAACTTTCTTTTCTTTTTTCTATACTTATTTTAAACTGTTGGTGCTGAATACCATACAGATGAGGAAGAATACTTAAAACATACAGAACATAAAATTTCCACAGGACCATAGTAAGACATATAATGAATCTCTAGAGTCGACTGATGTCCTTGCAAAGCTCGTATTTCGTATGTATTTCACCTGTCTAATGTTTTGGAGTGATAACTTCATTAAAGTGAGTCGGATCTCAGCTGCGTTCATGAGATTTTCATGGTTAGAAAACAATTGCTTCCACTGTCAACAGGTATCATGTTTGGCAGACTCACTTGAAAACCCAGCCTGAGTCAGCATTGGAACTGAATTATCCACTGTGACTGGGAAAAAAATTTGCATTGCCTGTATATTGACTACTATATATATATATACATACACACACATAAAAACAGAGAAATTTAGTATAAATAAATAAATCCATTTTCAGTGTTAGCTATAATGACATGGTTTATTGCCAGAACGCACTTTTGAACTCTGAGAAACGCAGCCATATGGAATTGTAGTAAGTAAAGTACAAGAACTAAGTAAATAAGGAATTTAGTGACAGTATTGGAAACTTGGCTAACATTTTTTTTGTTGCTGTCACAGTTATTCAGTCCTTTTGCACTAAAATGTTTTAATGGCTGGACTCCAACAAAGTTGGAAGATAAAGGAAGCAAATGGAAAAAGATTTTTGGAAAACAAGAGTTTAAATTCTTGAATTCTTATTTATTTTTTAAATAGTTTTTATGCAGGTCTGAGTAGAATGAAATACCTGATTTGCTTAATTTGATTCTTTTAGTCACTATGTCCATAAATATGAATTAAATTTACCTTAATTTTCATGTAAATAACATTTTCAGACTTGTTTTTCCACCGGTGGAAAAGGACTATGTATTGAGAAACACAGCTGCCTTACAGACTTATTTTATGAGGCTAACATAGCTAACTTTAACAATCAGTTAATAAACTTAGTGTTACTGCTTTTTGTCACAACATACAAGTCTAACAAATATTTCTGTCTCTAAAGCTTTGGTTGTCCTGGTGGAACATAAATTAACTACACCATGAACTTCCAACAACTAGATGCTGACTTCTTTATTGGTAACAGCATATGCAACACTTAGGAAACAGAGACATAATGTAAGGGAAATATAGTCTGACTGGTTAAGAGGCTTGAAAAAAATAACATTAATAGAGAAATACATATATTTATAGAAAAATTGTACTTACTTTGAAAACATGATATAATGGATAAAATGATAGCAGAATGTAATGACAGATGAGTGTGTTAAATATGACAGGGCTACCATATGTCTTTAATTCACTCTGTTAACAGCTTGTCATGATGTTACTTGGTAAATGGCAATTTAAAAAAAAAAAAGATTAAAATACAGTGTGTGATTGCCAAAATATTTCTATTACTTTTACTGGGGTTTTCAGTCAGTAGTTCAGATTGCAGTCTGAAAACCACTTCATAAAGAAGCAGCATTAGTTTTGAGCAGAAGAGTATAATATATAGCTAAATGAGACTCTTAAATAAGAACAGAGAAATACGCTTGGGCAGTAACTGTACAAGGGAAATGTGCACATGCTGTCTTTTTACCATTTTTCTCTTAATAGCTGTGGCAGCATGGCTTTTTCAGGTACACTAAGCGTATGTGTTTATCTCTGCCAGATGCTTAAGATGGCAATTTAAAATTTTCTTTTATGTTTAGAGTGGAAAACATACTGAAAACAGTCTGAAGATCATGTTTAACTCACTGTTCTAATAATCCCACAAGCTCATCGCAGGCAGCATAAAATATCTGTGATTTGTCAGTCATCACGAGTGGCAACTTACTGCACGTGGAACAGCGTGAGGATCCATATTCAGATGTTCTGAACTTCTCTTCAGTCTCAAACTTCATCTGCAAGGCAAGTTGGGCCCTTCTGAAGATCATGAAAGAATGACCTAGGAAGAGGTTAGACACCCTGCTAAGGATTTTTTACCAGTTCTCTCAGTTACTGCATTGCAGAAGGCACACGGAATTATGGTGCAAAAGTATCAAAAGATATATAAAATATTTCACTATTATGACTAAACAATACCAGTAGCTGGGACAGACAATCAAAGAACTCTACAGGATAGTTCCTCAAATGTCCTTTCTCTGTTCTCTCCGCTGCAAAGTGCCTTTCCTCTGGCCATGTCCCTGTAGAGGGCTGTTAATGTAATGCCTTTGGGCAGCAATGACAGGCAGCTGCACAACGGTGATAGCCAGACTTATAGCTTAGGCTTATGAATCTGTAAATCACTTCAAGGTGAACTTTTATGTGAAATTAGGAATATTATTAAACCATATAAACATTTCTAAGATGAGCCTTTTCTCTTTACAACAAAATATTGTGATACCTCTCTAAAAGTTATAAAGAAATCAGAAGCAGACTGCAGGATCCTGCTCAGGATCAGAGGGGTGTCCGCATGCACCTCCACGGCAAGGGATTGGCAGGCTGCGTGACTCGCCACAAACCTTTTCAGTGGCTTTTGTCAAGGTCTGGTCATCAATTTTCCTACCAGTCCTAGGATACTTACCAGGAGAACAGACACACAATTTCACTGTTTTCAATGTTACTTCAGAATAAATCTGGTGTGATTCTCTTATAATTTTTGCTACCTAGAGAGAGAACTCAGTACATCTGAAGAATTTCTAGAGCATTTAATTTGATGACGGTAGCTTGTTGCACATTTTCTTTCAAAGACCATAATTTCAGACAGTCTTAATAAGCTTTGGATATATTTCCATTTACAGGAAAGGTGTGTATGAAGAAAGTAGAGAGACTGACAAGCTACAAGCCAGTAGCAGAGTCTTTGCTCATACAAGTTACAGACAGAGCACATCAGGGAAAAAAAAAAAAAGAGAATTGAGGAATGGTATTCTACATTACTTCCATACTCATTCCTAGTCTTCTTAATGTCAACGTGTTTATTCTTCTGTGTTAATATACAACATAACATACTAAAAAAAATAATATTATGCAACTCTTTCTCTAGAAAGCTTGAAAAGAACTTTGCATATTAAAGGAAGTTTTTTAGTAAACATAGGAGTTGCTTCATTTTCGCAAAAGTGTAAAAGTTTGAGACATTCTCCAGGAAGTTAATTACTATTGAAATCAGTAAAAATCGGTTCATAGCAACCAAGCAGAGAGCGGGGTCAGATGCTTCAGGAAGGTGTAAATATCTAACCATAGCACAAGCAATGAAGGTGATCTGCTGCCATTTAACTACATGTACTTAGAGTTTGATGGAAATCCCCTATTAAGAAATGAAGCATTATAACTCATTTCCCCAGAGATGTGTGCTCGTCTATGACCAATTCTGTCTTTTCTACATTCTTTGTGACCGTTTTTATTCTACTTAATTTTTATCTTCTCTTTAATGAAGGGATAAACTAATAACTATGTTTACTGTTATAAAATTATTTTGTCAGTAGACAAATGTTTACTAGCTTTAATTGTATCTATTTGTATTAAAATTGTCTAAGCATTATGGTAAATACATAGGTAATCAAATTATATGTATCATGTTATACAAGTGTGATTAAATATAGAGGCGAAAGGAAGGAAACATTTTCCAAGAGGAAAATAATTTGTTTTAACTCATTTGAAAACTTTTAGATCAATTCTCGTTTCAAAAATATCACATTAAATGAACACAATATTTATTCTGTGATTAGTTTATAACCCAAGCTACAGAGAAGCAGGGAATATATCCTCCTCCTACTCCAAATTGTGCTTGAGGAAGATTGCTTGCTTTCTCTCTGTTTCTCCCTCCCCATGCAGGAATCCTACAGAGGCTCATGTCTTAGTGACTTAGAATGCACATATATCCCTCTCCTGGCTCCTGCCAGTTCGATTTCTCAGCATGTCCCATGCAGGATGCAGAGCATGCTGGAGGCTGAGGGCCAATTACGCCTCCTTCTTATCCTTTCACTTCTAAAATGATTTGTTTGCATATGCTTCATCTATTTCCCCTAAAACTACCCTCCACTCTCCAGGTGGACATACACTTTCTATAAATTTCCTGTAATACACATTGCCGCTTACCTTTTAATACTTCTATCTGATAATTACATCTGATGAAAAGGTGAGAAGGGTCATGCATTACAGGAAATTTATTGAAAGTGCAGCTTATTCTAAATGGTCCCTTCCACGCAAGCATAAGCAAAACACCCCCCTGCCAGCCTCCCAACACTGAAAGAGAAAACAGTTTCTCAATGTAACATCTGCTGCTCTTCTGCTCTCAGTCCATCTATAATTTATTAGCATGAGCCCCTCAAGCCATGTACCTTCCTCATGCAGTCTCCAGCAATAGCAGAATCTGAGATATAGACTTGATTCTAGTGAGGTTTGTTGCAATGCATTTTTTTTATGAATAGTTTGGGAAAGCAATGTGGATTTTACTCTTCTTCCCCCAACCCCCACACCCCTTTTTTTTTTTTTTTGTCTTAGTAGAAATAAAGGAGCTCCAGGTAACCTCCTCGTTGGGCATACTGCATAAAATTCTAAGTATAGATCTATAAAAATTCTCCTTGTTTTCTAGGACTTCAAAACTGTTTCATATTTAAGAAAATCTAGAGAATCTCTTGGGTTTAGGGAGCACAATGTGTAAACAAGTTGCAGAAAGCTATAAGGGAAGTGTGGACTGAAACAGATTTAAAATATATACTCCTGAAAATGCCTGAATTTCCTCATATAATGTACATACCTCCACTAGATACAGATTAGCTCTGTTTAAGAGACTCGACAGCAATAATTAAAAGCATAAATATGTAAACTACAGAGAAAGAGAAGTAACCCAAAAAGGTGTCTTTCTACAGAAACAGCATCACAACTGCTGCAGTTATCATGTAAAGACAGAAAACAGAACTCAAGAAATAGAAGCTAACATGAAACATTTATTTCTGGAATAACTGAAGAAACCAGAAAGAAAAAGTAAACTGCAGATATTACAATAATTGATTTTTATAAAATGTGGATGAATTTTTTTAAAGACTTTATGGTAAGAATATTCTACAAGAAGTCAGAGCTGCCACTCTGTGGAAAAATAAGTGGAAGATAACAGACCTGAGAACAGCTTCGTCAATTGAAAGGAAAAGTTATTTAATGAAGTGCTCTGTTTAGGTGTGGTTTTGGTCAATGATAAATAACTCCAGGTGTGCTCCTGTGGTTGTGGATTGTTGCATCCATCTTATACACTCTACGACACTTGCCTCTGTAACAACGTACTTACTTAGTCATTAGTGAGAACAGAAATTATGAATGGCACCTATTTTTCCCATGTGTTTCTGCATTGCTTTCTCCAGTGCTTCCAGAACCTTGCTTTGTAGCTATCCATGTCCAGATGCAGATGAAATTTAAGATATTTCACATTTTTGATGCCACTGTATTTAATCATTACAACACAACAAATAGATTATCTCTTCAAAAGACACAGGGAAATCTCTCTTCTCTCCCTTTAAATACTTTTATTTTGTTCTAATGTAATCATATCAAGCACATTTAGTTGTTTGAATGGGCTTCTGATAAATATGCCACAGCCTATTTAAACAGCTGTGCAGAAAGTCGCATCATTCTCCCATGAAATGAATTCATACTTCTGCTGTCCCTGCCAGATTACCTGAATTATGGAGAACGGCTACTTGTTTGGACTCTCTTCTTAACGCCCTCCTCACATAACATGTAGCAATTAAGACAGCTCCTTTTCCCAAGACCAGCATATCATACTAGTACATTGCATTCATCCTTTCGTTCATTCTACATCAGGCTGGGGGGGTGCGTGGTTCAGAAAGGCGTTTCCCCAGTGTAACACAGCGCAAAGTATTGAGTGCATATCAGCCACTAGAGCATGTAAATTGTGGGGCCGGTAAGGTTTCTTATTATCACAGACATGAAGACTGGATAGAGGGTTTATTCACTAAGGTCAACAGAAATCTTAAGTTGCTAATATGTGGGAATTACAGGCATAGGTGTTTTGACATTATCTCGTTGTTTGAATATTGTGCTCGTTTCTGCATGCTAATAACTTGAAATCCACGGAATGATGCCAGCCTCTTCAAGCGATTATTGCTTTTGAGCAACCACTTTAACATGTTCCAAGACTTCAGAATAATTTGATTTATGACTTAGCTTAAAGGCTAAAACCATTTTTCTTAACATTGCATACTTAGTTACTATCAAATAGAAAAATAACTTCTGTAACGACAGACTATATCTTTGAAGTATATAGAGTGAACTACATGTTGTTCATGATGGTCAGTTAAATTGACCGTAATAAAGTACAATCAGAAGAGATGTTGTGAAACTTTAACACTGATCTTGGCCTGAAAAAAAACTCTAAAACCAGAACTACTCTTGATTAAGAAGATTTCTATATGGACCATAGACGAGGCTGAAGAGAATTGTCCTTTAGTCTGACATAAAATACTTTTCTGATTTGGACAATTCAGTTAATTTGTTTCCCAATGGTAAAATGAGGACAACAATATTTGGATATTGGACAGGTCCTCACTGAGCTTAAAGTGCTTGAGCACGATAGCGTGTGCGCTATATGCAAGCCTGTCCGCACTGTCTGCATCTCAAAGACTAGTCCCATGTTAGAGACAACATGATCATTGCCTAATGATCTTGTTCATAGACAGGATGGAGAAGGTATTTAGTCGGAGCTAGGTCATCTGGATTCTTGGCTCAGATAGTATATTTTTATCAGAATTATGTATTTCCCCTTTATGAATCTCTCAGCAGATTGTAAAGGTATTTTGAAGAAGCCAGAGGCAGCACAGAAGGAAATTTTGCTGTTACAAACTTTATAATATCCCCATGAGACATTTCTTATTTATTACTGGGGAATTGGAAGTGTGCTGCTCATCTTAACATTAACTGGAACTGTAGATGCTCTTAAACTTGAAAATAAGATAATTTCTTCTGATGCCTGAAGTGGCTATGAGGATGTTGGCCTTTCTATCTATCTCTGAGTCATATCTTGAGTTACTGGCAGAAATGAAAAAAATCCCACAACCAAAGGAACCAATCAAAAAAACCCCGCACACCCCAGGTTCATCCTCAGCTCTATGATTTACCATTAAAACTTACCCTTTCTTTATGCCTCAGTTTTGCGTTTCAGGATTGTTTTAATATATTTGCTGAAAACATATGCTGAACTGTACAAGTACATCCCATTTCAAGAGCGCTGGGGGGTATGTTTGGAACCAAATTGTCCTAATGCATCTTAATGGCTTTAGAACACAGCTCTGTATTTTCCTGTCATTGTTGCAAACTGACTCTGCTCCTAGGAGGAAGGTGGAGGCCAAAGCAATGTCTGCCAGCTGGTTCACAAAGACGCTGTAGTGTCAGCACATTAGGGAGCCAAAGGGCCAGATGGTGAGAGAGACCAGACCTTTGAGCAGATTCCCATTCTCATTGCTGCAACCACCTACAGCTGTAGTTGGGCCAAGCCAGCTCATTTCTGTCCATCTTTCCAAGTGCAATTGATCAGCCCATTACTATAACTTGGAAGTAAAAATGAATGATGAACTACTAAAATTTATGAAGTGAAATCTCAGTGTTTCTCCTTAGCATTTCTGGATCCAGCAGCCTTGTGTATTGATCCCATTCAAACAATATTTCAGCTTGTTTATAACACTATTCTGTTTTCTTTTCTCTATTTCCTTTCCAAAGCAGCTGTATCCAGTCCCGCTTTTAATGAGCTTGGTATACACCTGCTTCTCATTGAAGTTGATAATAAAACCTTGCTCTGGATGAGAGGGTAAAGAAAGATGCAATTACAACTTTTCCCCATGTGAAACTCAATTTTTTCATCTTTTTTCCCCCCACGCAATGGTCTCCATACTCACTGTAACAACACATATGAATCACATCATCAGCCAGCTCCACCAACTTTGAAAAGCAGTGGTAACAGGAAAAAATGGAGACATCAAATAGTTTAAATTACAATCTACATGTATAGAAAAGCTTCTTTTCCTCATAATAATGTCTTTTCCTACTGCTGAGAACAGTCCACAAGAAATTGCCTCTTGCATTTGTTCTCCTGACAGTGTTAAATCTCTAACTGCGCTACATGTTATTACAATGGCGCTCTTTTCGAGGAGTACACAGCAGCCTAGAGATTACGTAGACCTATTGCAAGAGGACCAGAAGGCACCTCCCTTGCATTGGGCTTGGACAAGTGTCTCAGACAACCACATCACATATTGCCTTTTGTAAGTTTGTTTAACTCCTCCTTAACAACAAACAGCCTTTATAATCTTCACTTCCCTTATTTCACAGAATCACAGATCGGTAGGGGTTGGAAGGCACCCCTGAGATCATCTAGTTCAACCTCCCTGCTACAGCAGGATCACCTAGAGCATGTTGCACAGGATCACATCCAGGAGGATATCTGAGTATCTCCAGAGAAGGAGATTCCACATCCTTTCTGGGCAGCCTGTCCCAGTGCTCCATCACCCTCAGAGTAAAGAAGTTTTTCCTCATATCAAGGTGGAACTTCCTGTGTTCCAGTTTGCGCCCATTGTTCCCCGTCTTGTCACTGGGCACCACTGAGAAGAGTCTGGCCTCTTCCTCTAGACATCCGCACTTTAGATATTTGTAAGTAATCATGAGATCCCCTCTCAGTCTTCTCCAGACTACATTTGGAACTATAACCTCTCTCTCTCTGATGGTTAGAAACTTCCATCAGTTTTCAGCTTACACGTTATACTTATCTGCTCTGATGTAGTCTTTGTTCCTTACCCTATATAGTTTTCTCTCCAAGGTGTATGTCCATTTGCAGTAGTTACTGAAGCAATTATACCTCCCTTAGACTTCTGCAAACTTAACTAACACTCTATTGCTTTGAATTTCACCCTATAATCCAGGCTGGGGTGGGGTTTTTTATGTTTTCATTCTTCTAAGAAATGAATAGTACAGGGAAGTTATTAATTCTGTATTTAATAGGGCTAGCAGTCCTCAGTCTTCAATGGAAGTACTTCATATTTCAGGGTCATATTTGGTTTTTCTCAGGTTATATCAAATTGCTGACTCGCAGTTACTTTGGGAAAGTCTCTCTTCTTTCCTTGTTGATGAGGTATATCTCTCAAATAAATTCTCATCTTATATTTAAGCTGTGAAATTTTATCCCATCAACATTCTTTTTCACATAATTCTCCTACAGTATATTCTGCTATGCCTGTATAGATAATATAAGAATATAATCACATACAGTATACAACACTCCCCCTCCCCAAAACAAAACAAAAAAGAACAAAGGAAAAAAATAAAAGGAGGGTTTAAAAAACCACAAAAGGAAGTTAAAACTGAGGCCTTTCTTCAGACAACTGCATTATTAGCTGGTTCCTTAGCTGTAGATCTTACACTCCATCCCGTCCTTCCAGCTGAACTAAAAATTTTCTAAATGGAAGTATATCAGATATTGTACTCTTAAAAAAGCCTTATATCATTTTCTTGGTTGAAAAATCAAAAACTATCGAGTGATTCTTACATAATCCTTCTTTGAAACATGGACAGTGCAACAGTTCACAACATTTCCAATTTACTACTACAGAGAGTAACAAACTAATCAGAAACCAGTTGCTTTAATTCTTAATCTTTCAGTCTACCCATTAAGTCTCTTTGCATGGATTGGACTTCAGTACCCTTGAGAAACTGGTTAAAAATTTATCTTATGCTTTGGCAAAACAGCACAGAAAAATCTTTTCTTTATACTTCCTTTTTTTTTCTTCTTTTTTTTTTTTTTTACTGGTCATTCATTACCTGTTAAAGCTGTCACACAGGTTTTTGTTTTCAGATATTTCTTAATTCCAAAATGACAGCAAAAAGGTTAAAAGACACTCCAGAGCTTTGCTGCTTGTTTTCCATACTTAGGATGTGACATTTCTCCATCTGATATTATATACTCTAGTTTTTATCCAGCACACACAGGTGTTCCATTATGTTTAGCATAAATTAAATCAGGTTTACCCAAGAGAAATGCAAAAGAGCTAACATTAAAGGGCTGTTTTATATTCAGAGAAGAATGAAGTCATTTAAAAAAACCCCGTTTGTTCGTAGAACCATATTCAAAACATTTACATTCACCTGTTTCCAGAAGAGAAAGTCCAGTAAAATATAGTTGCCAATGCCTCTTAAACACAGAAACCAATTTCAAAAGACTGCAGACAGAAATAATGAGCCCCTTGAGTTCAGAGAGCCAAAGATCTTAATACAAAAGGATTTTTACATGCTAATGCAAGAGATCTGGGAAGACCATAAGGGCAAAACAAAGGTTAGGAAGATGTTATTGGAAAAAAGAAGCTGGGAACAGTTTGTTGTCTCTGCAGCACACCAAGCCTGTCCCAGAGTCCTTTGCTTACTCACTGCCAAGGTAACAGAAATGCAACTTTGAAATTTTATATTTCTGTATAAGTATTAACGGCAAGAAAAAGTGTAATTCTTTTCTGACCTTTTAGAGTTAAGGACATAGCTTTAGTTCACAAACCCACTGATCTAAAACATATCATTTCTGCATGACAAAGAGTATAATTTCTGTTAATCTGATTGTTCGAAATGCAGCATCCAAAGAATTCTAACACATCACTTAACAGAAAACTTATAACAACAGAAAAACCTAGACTATGTGCCAGTACATTCCTGTCAACTCAGAATGGTACATAAAAATAAGAAAACAAAAGAGAATCCAACCTGTAAACCAGTATCATTAAAAACAGAGGTCTGGACTTTCACATCTTTATGTTCTTTCTGAAGAAAATGGTTCTCCCTACTTGTAGAGTCTAGGAATTTCCATCCCTTGGCATTAATGAGCAATTACATAAAGTCATGGGTGATTACTGAAATAGTGAACATTTAGGAAAGGATTTCTGCTTTCTTAAATCATTACATGTGAAAACAATCCCATTATTTAAAAATAAAAGCAACTAGAAACAAAACCAAAACTCAAACACCATTCTTTTCCACAAAACTAGTAAAAATGTGCCTTTGAACTACATGCTCCTTTAAATACAGTCTTTCTGAAGATGACCGGAAAAACAACTAAAATTACGTGCTTGATCATATATTAGAGAAAGAATTTATTGTTTGGCTATTTTGACCAAAATTATTAACATATGTTATTGACCAACATTAATCAGAAATCCAGGCATCCATGGCAGTACATATCTATTTTCTTCCAAGAAAATTCCCATGAACAAATCTCAAAGGTGGCTATCAAATCTAAAACCTACTATGTGACTGGTTTGGGTTTAAATATTAGCTACAGACAAGTTTGTAATGTTAAATAACAATTCAAACCCAGATTTTTTTCATCTTCACAACACATGTGGACATGAGTTCTTCTGTCATGAGAACAGTTTCCTACTAATGGTAAAACACAAATTTACCCCCAGGCTTTGCAGCTCACTTGCACTAGGTAAAACTTCAAATATTGCAGCCCCAGTGCCTGATGTCATGGACATAATTATGTTGTCAGAAACCCAAGTATACTGGAGGTTTCTCTCCAGAGCTAAACAGATATAAACAGTTTAAATAATTCTATTACTCTAAAAGTTGCCAAGGATCAAAGCGGTGTGGCTTAGCCCCAGTTGGCAACTGAGCACCACACAGCCACTCGCTCACTACTCCCATGGCAGGATGGTGAAAAGAATTGGAACAGGGAAGGTGACAACACTCGTGGGTTGATAAAGACAGTTTAATAGATAAAGCAAAAACTGCATATGCAAGCGAAGCAAAATAAGGAGTTCATTTGCCACTTCCCATCATTCAGCCATCCCCTGGAAAGCAGGGCTCCATCACATGTAACATGCTTCTCTCAAGCATCACTAGTAAGAATACCTGGGAGAGGGAAATCATGCTATCTGTAACTTCATATTCCAACTACCTGAAATAAAAATTCTACTGGAATAGTAATGTTATTGGTTAAGAATAAGTAGGCTAGACAGACAGTTAATGTAATGTTCTGTAAGTTAGTGAAAGAGAAGGAGGGAAAAAGCAATAGAAGAATGGAAATAAAATTTGTCTGTATTTACCCGATGGTCAAATAATTTATCAATCAACTTATTTAATTACCTAGTTACAAATTTACAGCATGCTAGAACTACAGCACCTGAGAAATTAACACCATATATCCAAGAATAAAATCTGGTTTGAGTCCGTCCATATCAAACCATACTTCTGCAGAACTTAGCAAAACCAAAATAATTATTTCTGTGTCTGTGTTCTTTTGCTATTGTGTATGTTCACCTGTATTACCAATTTTATGTTATTCTGCTATGGGCCCTGATCCAAAATTCTCTGAAATCAAAAATTATTGAGAGATTTAGAACAGCCATTATTTCCCCCTCGACATCCTCAACAGAAGCGTTTCCATTTACCAAGCAGCAACAGAACCTGTATTTTGCACAGGGATGTAAACATGTTTGTAAAAAGCTAAGGGATTTACCTCTCTGAGAGATATATATTTCAAAGACAGAAGGACCAGATAAAATTAGACAACAGGCAAAAGAAAAAGCAAAAGCAAAAAAACCCAGAACAACAACAAAAAAAAGCAAACAATTGAAACAGAGCCAACCACAAACATTGTCCCTCCTGAACAAAGAAGGGGAAAAGTACGCATCAAAGAACAAGGCCCGGAACAGCCTGATGCTTAAGATGAAGTCATGTTTCTCGGAATGAGAAAAGACTTTAAAAAACGTAGCCCACATCGGTTTTGGGGTTTTTTTTTCCTGTATCTCAAGTTTTCTTAAAAATGAAACTGGTTTGTGGGTATTTAGTAGTTTTTATGAGGTTTGCTTATATTTTAAAAACTTTGCTACCGACTTGTACGCATGTGGAATGAAGGGAAGGGGGAAGGAGAGGCAAGGAAATCAGCTGAACCTTTCCAAGCAATTAGTTATGCATCAGATAAGTAGTTTTCTACAGCTGCACAACAGAACTTCTTTTTTGATTTGGGATTCAAATTGGCTCATAAATATTGGAATTATAAGCTTAAGGAAAGGGTACTATTTGATGCATGGCCTGTTTCTAAGAATTAGTTTAATGGAGAAATCATGGCTAAAGTGTTACCGTTTTAGTATGGCAGTATTGCTATTCTGCTAACACTTTGCTGACCCTTTTAATAAAAGGCCCGTGTAGTGATTATGGTGCTACCGTGCACTATTGCCTTCAGACTATACTACACAGTTCTCAGCAATTCATCAGGTTGGCTTTTCGTTCAGAAGTGCTTTCGTTACTGTTAACTGTCGCAGTGCTAAAGTACCTAACACCAGGCTGTTTCAAAGACCACTTACACAGAATCTATAGTACTTGTTTCCATACCAGTTTCTAGTATTTTACATTTTTTACCATCCTGGATATGAAATCAGCCATCTAATTCAGTCTTCCTCCTACAGTCCGCTTTTCTTTTTACCTCTGCAGTAAACCCCTTTTTTTTACATCATAATTAATATTCCTCTTTCTGAGAGCTGGCTATCCCCAGGGTACAATGAATATAACTTTAGAAGGAAACCAAACTGTTTCAGCAGCCATAGTTTGCATCCAAGGCACTAGAGAGACAAGTGAGGTATACAGAAGCCAAATTTAACAGACCCCTTCCAGTATCAGACTCCAAGTTCTGGTGCTTTGACTCAATCAAAATCATTACTCTATTTCCTGACAACTTGTGAAAACTTGGTTTGGAACAAGCCCCATAAAATAATTTTAATAAAATCAAAACCTTTTTTCTTTTTTTTTTTTTCCATTAAAGTTATCTGGAATGCAGGGACGAGTCACCTTATTTAGGACACTGCAATCTAAAGGTCAAATCTCTTCTCCATCTCATCCCCAGAATTGCTTTCCATGATACATAAAAAAGAGCAGGGATTTGAATTTCCATCTGTCATTCAAATACCAAGCCAGTTGTCATTCAATGTGAATTATTTACATGCATTCAGATACATACATACGGATATCTCATAGCTAGTGTTCGTATCATCATTACCTGTTGTAAAGCCCTTCAATAACATTTTGTTGAACCTCTAGCATTCTGGAGCCATCATCTATCCCATGCACTAAATTGAAGTGTGGGTCAGACTACAATATAGGTGTGGGTCTGCTTTTCAATGACCTGCTTTTAACAACCCTTGATTTCTTATTTCATCCATTTCTGATCACTTCTGCTTCTTGACCCTGAGAATGAAGGGCTCTGGTAAGGTTTTTCTGAAGATTTTTCTAGAACTTCTTCTATTAGCTGTTTTAATATCTGGTTCACTTGAGCATACTGAATTTTTTGCCCACAGCATGCAAGTCTAACTGCCAATGTATCCTTCTAATGTACAAAGTTTCTCAGCTATCAAGGTTTTAAAACTCCCACCATTCTTGAACATCCAGGCCTCAGGCACATTCATTCTTTTCACTGATCTTTGTACATCCTTTGCTCTGTGCTGTCACCCAGCCTCAGTGAAGCCTTCTTAGAAGGATGTGTCACAAATTATTACATAGTTGAGAGCAGAACCTGTTTAAGGACACCGCCATTTCCCCAACCGGTCTCTTTTTTCTAAGCTAATTATTCTCCCTGTGTTAAAAGTTTGACTGTTTCTTTGACTCCCTCTTTTGATCGTATTTGCACCTTAGCAAGTGTTTTACTTCACCACTTTTGATAGCTGGCATCAACACTGCCTTGCAGCAGATGTGAAGGGCTTGTTAAAATACATGTTTTACAATATTCCTGAAAAAAATCACCTTTAGTATATTACAACTTGTAGTAAATATGACTGCTACAAGAATTGTAACTCACATAAAAGTAATGTAGTATGTTCTTTCCTACCCAGAGAATACTAAACACCAACATCCTGTTAATCAACTGTTAAAAAATTACTTTAATGACTTATAAAATAGTCTCTGTGCTGGGAACAGTATATCAGCGATCATAAAAGTCAGTTACATTAAGGTATATCATCAAATGTAGGCTTGTTCTCTGCAGTAGTTTGTTGGAAGTTTGTTGGGAGTCTAATAATTACTGGGAAACTTCAGACTACCAAGAGTCTGGTTGTGACTCTGAGGGACAGGTAACCAGCCAAACACTCTAGCTTAAGTTCCTCCCCATGTTCAAATCACTTCCAGCAGCAATGTATTTTCTCAGTAATCTGTCATCTAAATCTAAATTAGGCATAGTCCCAGACTGACCGAATACAAGCTCAGATCTGCTAGTATTAGGAGGTTGTGTCAAATCACAATCCAACAAGGAATGAATACAATTTACCTTGATGTGAGCTATGTTAAAAGTGTTACAGTCTTCAGTAACTAATTTCAGTTTCAACTGTGCTGTGTTTTTCTCTCATAACTTCTGATGATTCTAAACACCACATTAGATAAGCATAGAGGAAAGAATTTGCAAAGACAAGCAAGTAAAAAGGGCATGTCTAAAAACTATCTTCATACTGCAGGGTGGTGTTTTTGGATTTTGTATTCTGGAAGTCTGAACATTCTAGAAATCAGTGTATAGTCAGGCAGGCATGCATACAAGTCACAAACTAAAAAGAAGCAGCTGGACACGGGGATCCAAACAATTGAATGAAGACACAATTCTACAGCCCAATATAGCCTTCTTACTGAGTTCCTCACCTCAGAACAAATTCTTAGTTATTGACTACAGTAAACGCATTCCAGCAGCTAAAAGATTTCCCAGAGATTTTAGGGATGACAAGACACTTTAATCCAAAATAGTTCATATTTGTTATGGGTCAAAAATAGAGGAAAACTCTAAAACAAGCTGGGTTCAGAATGACCTAGCAGTATCCTTTAGGTTGAGCAAAAATAAAATGCGTCTTGAAATGAGAAGATCTGAACATGGATTAAGACACAACAGCTGCACAGGCATAGTTAATGTAATTATCATCAAAAAAGAAGTAGGAAGGCACCAAAAATGTGCCCAGTATAAAAAATATGTGGCATCTGGGAACACAAGAATGAATACATATTTGAAATCTTTTAAAACTTCTCAGGCTGAGGGCTTAAACATAAGATCAGTTCAAACCAGTCTTATCACTTCTAAGAAAACATGATATGATTTCAGTAAAATCTCCATGTTATATCTTACATTAAGATTCACAATTTTTTATGTGTGCTGAACATTGCCTTACTGTTGTAAAAAAAAATGAAGCTTAAATATCTTCTGACTAGTTTTAGTCTAGCAACTGATATGCTGTTTTTGCCAAGGAATGGTTCTGATACTGAAAGAAAACAAAAAATAAAGAGGTAACTGTGATCTTTGCTAAAGTATTTTTGTGTAGTAACGCTAACACCTTTGAAAATAAAGGGTTGTAGAGCTGGGATCATGAACACTTTTCACCAGTGCACTACATGAAATGCTTCACAAAAACGAGACTGTGGTTATGTACTTCTCTGAAAGGCAGAAGAAAGCTCTCCAAGACTAAACAGAACGTTTCTCCCTAGAAAATATTCAGACTGGACCTATACAAGTTAGTTTATTCAGAGTTTAAAGAACAGATACACCACACAGAATTTTTCTTTTGTTTCAACAGCCTTTTTCCCTGTATCCAAAAAAAAATCTTTGACAAATTTAAATTTTATGTATCTACTGTAGTAGAGAAAATTCTTAAGCACTGGCCACTGCAACCAACTAGGGATTTAGCCAGGCCAACCAGGGAAGCAACAAATGTTCCTTAACTGCCTCCCAAGGTGTGAACCAGAAGACCAACCACTTCAAGTGTATGTATACCTATGCACGCAGTCTGGGGAACAAACAGAAAATTATATCATAGCAGTAACTGAAACATGGTGAGACAACTCATATGATGGGAGGATCATGATTGATGGCTATGGGCTGTTTCATAAAGACATAGAGGGAAGAAGAGGTGGAGGTGTCACACTCTATGTTAAGAACCTTGCACATATAAAAGTCAGCTACGGCAATTGTGGAAGCCGTATCGAATGTCTCTGGGTCAAGATCAGAGGGGTTGTCTCCAAGGGGGATCTTAGAGTAGGCCTCTACTACTGACCTCCAAACCAAGGTCAATATTTGGGTCACTTAAGCAAGCTTCAGGTCAACAGAACCTGGTTCGTATGGGTTACTTCAACTACCTAGACATTCATTGGAAGAGCAATACAGCAGCTCACGTCATCCATCAAGTTCCCAAAATGTGTAGAGGACTGTTTCCTCATACAAATGTCAGATGTGCTGGACTTGCTACTCTATCTTGCTCAGTGATAGCCTTGGCTGCAATGATCACAATATTGTGGAGTCTGGGATCGTCCTGAGAGAGAGGGATTCCACTGAAAACTTCCATGGAGGATGAAGTAACTAATAAGTCCTGGGAGTTTTTCAAGAACACTCTCCTGGAAGCATGAAAACAGCTCATCCCCTTTAAAGGTAAGGGAAGTAAGCAGAACAAGAGATCCCCTTGGCTTAAATGCAAGCTTCTGAGTCTGCTCAAAACCAAAAGGGAAGCATACCAGTGATGGAAAAGCAGATGACTATCTACTGAGAACTATAAGGGTATTGCCAGGGCATGCAGAGATGCAGTTAGAAAAGCAAAAGCTCAGCTCAAGTTGAAATTAGCCAGCGATGTCAAACAATACAAGAAAGGCTTCTTCAGGTATCTAAACAACAAGCAGAAGCAGAATGATAATATTGGCCCACTGTTAAACAGGAGAGGTGAATTAGTCACCAACAATGTTAAAAAGACAGAGATTCTCAACACTTTCTCCACCTTTGTCTTTACCCAGCACTGTTGGGCCCTAGGCCTTGGGAACAAAAATCCAGGTCAATGGAAGTATGGACCTGCTGTCAGTTACGGAAGAGTTGGTATTTGAACTATTACAGGAGCTTGACTCTTACACATAGATGGGCCCTGACAATATCCACCTGAAGGTGTTAAGAGCACTGGCTGATGTTGCTGTGAGGCCATTCTCCATAATCTTTAAGAAGTCACGGAGATCAGGGGATGTCCCAGATGACTGCAAGAAGGCTAATGTCACCTCCATCTATAAGAAGGTCTTAAAGGAGGATCCAGGGAATTATAGGCCCATCAGTCTTACTTCAGTCCCTGGGACAGTTATGGAATGAATCCTCCTGGGAGCTACCACAAATCAAATGAACCACATGATAGGGAAAACCCAGCATGGATTCACCAAGGGCAAATCATGCTTGACAAACCTGATCGCCTTCTATGACAAAGTAACCTGCTCAGTTGATACGGGGTGAGCAGTGGACATTGTCTACCTGGATTTCTCCAAGGCTTTTGGTACAGTTACCCACAGCCTCCTCCTAGAGAAACTGCTTTGTTATGGTCTAAACAACCAGTCCATGTCGTGTGTGGGGAACAGGTTGACAGGCCACACCCAGAAGGTCATGGTAAATAGCTCTATTTTGAACTGGTAACTTGTCACAAGTGGGGTCCCCCAGGGATTGATATTGGGCCCATCAGTGTTTAATAGCTTCATAAGTGATCTGGATGACAGGATCAAGAGCATCTCAATGAAGTTTGTGGATGATCCCAAACTGTGTGAGGAAATGGACACTTCAGAGGGGAGGGCCACCCTGCAGGAACACCTGGATAGCGTGGAAAAGTGGGCTAACAAGAACATTATAAAGTTCAACAAGGACAAGCATAAGGTCTTGCACTTGGGAAAATATAATCCAGGAGTGCAGCACAGGGTGGGATCCACCTGGCTGGAGAGCAGCTCTGTCGAAAAGGACTTAGGGGTCCTGGTAGAGAGCAGGTTCAATATGAATGAACAATGTGCTGCAGTTGCAAAGAAGCCAACACAATGCTGGGATGCATCAATAAGGGCATCACCAGCAGAGATAAAGAAGTCATTACCCCACTCTATTCAGCCCTTGTCAGGGCACACCTGGAATACGTGTTCAGTTTTAGTCCCTGCTATACAAAAAAGATGTGGACAGGCTGGAGAGAGTCCAGAGGAGGGCTGCCAGGATGATCAAAGGACTGGGAAGCCTACCATGGGAGGAAAGGCTGAGAGAATTGCATTTGTTCAGCCTTGAGAAAGGAAGACTTTAGGGAGACTTCATCACCATCTTCCAGTACTTAAAGGGTGGCTACGCAGAAGATGAAGACTCTTTTTGCAAGGAGTAACATAGAAAAGACGAGGGGTAATGGGTACGAGTTACTTCTGGGGAGATTCCAATTGATCGCAAGAGAAAAATTTTCACAATGAGAACAATCAGCCATTGGAATAATCTCCTCAGGGAAGTGGTGAATTCCCCAACATTGGACACGTTTAAGATTTGGCTGGATGGGTTGCTGGGCCTTCTTATCTAGATGGTGCTTTTGTCTAGATGGGGTTTTGCCAAGAAAGGTTAGACTAGATGACCCGTGTGGTCCCTTCAAACCTGGTATTCTATGATTTTATGATTTAAATAATTCAGCAATTGTTTTGAAATGTAGGCTGGAAAGGATTAGGGCTTTACAAAAGGCTGTTAATTCTAAAATATCTGGATACTTTAATGCGAATCTGAATGCTTTCAAGCCTGCACGTCTGCATCATAAACTTTAGAAAATGGCTCATAACAGCAATAATACCAGAGAGATTTACCATTACTGTAGTTCCTCCCTGCTTTAGAAGAATGTTCTCTACACTCAGTCTTGCCTCAGGCCATTAAATAATAAACCAATAATTACCAGAAAATTCCTTGGTAACTGTTGCTTCATTACTAAAGCAGGATATGGATTTTAAAAAAAATAAATTACTTCACATAAAAAAATAAACAAAAGCTGATTTCTTTCCAATGCAAATTTTGTGCTTGCAACTCCATTTGTGTGCTACAAAGGCGAAATAACCTAAAACATAATGGGCGATATTAAAGCGAAGTTTGCAGCCTGAGGAAAAGAAATGTCACTTGGAACCAGTTTACTAAATAAGCCAGGGATTACAGTGTGGATGAAGCATACAGCGGGCAGCCTGCAATTGGAGGTCCACAGTTGCTAGGCTTTAGCTACGTACCACCTTACAGAGTCTCTTGCCCGTTCATCCCTTCAGCTGCTTTTTTACTTGCTTTGCCACAAATTCTCTCACTGTGCGTTTCACAAAGAGATGATGTATGAGATTCAGCTATCCCCAGATAAGTTAGCAGGGTCATCTGGAATGCTGCAGCGTGCTCTGCTAGGCACTTGGCATCCTAAATGGCACCAAATGTCTCTACTTAGGCCTCAAAATGGCTGTTTGACCATTCCAAGTACAGCACTGGTGCATGTGTGTTTCTAAATTTCTTTTAACCACTCCTAATCAAATATTCTTAATCACAGAACTCATACAAAGACTTGGTGGATCAGTCAAAATACAATCTAAGAGCTGAGTGTATGAGCACTTTGATACAAAGAGAAGCCTGTTGTAGATAACAATCTCAAGTGCAACTTTGCAAATTAGGTAAGCTCTTGAAGTTTAACATACAAATTGTGCACTGAATCTGAGTAAATGTAAGTCACCTAAAGGTAAATAAGTTGGCTGGCCAAAAGTAACACGGGAACACTTTCTTTCAAAGGCTGCAAATGAAAAAAAGAAAGATGAAAGATAAGATTTTCCACAGGATTGCATGATGGCCCAAACTTCCTTTTCTCTTGAATTCTGTATGAGTCCTACTGCTTACTTGGTGTAAACAGTGTGCTCAGAGCTATTAAGTTTTTGGGGATCACAGATTTGTTTCCAACTAAATAAAATGTGAAGCAAAATACTAATGATTTCTAATTATATTACTGCATTAGGATTGTTCAATAGCAAAATAAACAATTCTCTGACTTCCTTCTCATTAAGTTCATAGCTTAAAACACACAGCATGAAGTGGTGCCAGTATAATAATCTGGACATCACTGAGGATAACTACATTAAATGATCTACAGTAGAATTACAAGGGCTAAATACCTACTGATGTAATATTCTACTGTATGTTCTGCACGTCTGTGTGTATTTATAGACCTACTGTAAGGAAGGAAAAATGAAGTTACTGGAATCTTTTCAGTGTACATACAAAAATACCATCGGTCTCGTTCTCATACTTAACCTGGTGAAAGCGCTTCTGAAAATTTTGTAGCTAAAGAATATTGCCCCTGCATAAAAACTTCCCTGAAATAGCTTATTAGAAAAATTACCATATTAATCCAAGTTGCTTGCCCAAGAATAGTCACCCATGTAAGAAATTGTTCTAACGTCGTCTACAGTTTATGAATGAGCTCTCTATATAGCATTGCATTACACAATTAAAGCTATTACTGTAAAATGCAGGAAATTGCATTCATGGTTAATTGCATAATTCATGAACTCAGGCAAAGTGCGAGCTTGGTAAATATGTAAAACTTTTCAATCAACTCAAGTAGAATGAAAGAGGGAAACATTATAGCTGAAGGTTTATATAGCAAATGTTGAGTGGAGGAATGTATTTTGTTTTACATTCTCATTTAATATTACAGAGGAAAAAGTCATAAGCACTATAAAAACAAACTGGAATTACATTGAATACTTCTCTTTTCTTCTTATGGTGGAGATAGAAAGATTCAAAGATTTCAACTATTCAATCTAGTGTTGATTATCTTGACTTACAAAGCACCTAACTGAAAAAGTTGATAGCACTGTACACTTATTTACATTTTTATTACTTTTGATAGGAGCAAAGGGTAAAATAGGAAGAGATAACTATCTCTGAAGTACAAATATCTTTTAAAGTTTAGAATTTAAGATTAAATGGAATATAAAAGTCTGAGCCTCTAAATTGTTTTTTCTAACAATCTCCATATTTTTTTCAATTTAAAATTAGCTTATATATAAACACAGAAAAAATCTTTATTCAAAAAATCATTAGCTAAAATTAATTTTTATCTTTTGAATGAAGACTTATTTTAGCAATTTATGAGTCATCTTTCCTATCTTGGTCATTCCAGTACTATGGTATAAGTCTATGACTATTACTGTAGGGCTTACCGGTACTCTTTGATCATGCTTAAAATTTTTATTATGTATGGTGTTCTCTTTTTTAACCTTCTAAAGGGGAACTCAATAACACTACCATTCTTCAGAGCAGGGTTTTGAATCTGAGTGAAAGGAAAACTTTTAAACTAAGCAAATGCTCTACCTTTATTCACATTTCATTCACACTTTTGCTGTCCCTTCGCTTGCACATCCGGATTTATCATGAATGTGTTAGTAGCCAGTCAAAATGGAGCATGACCATGACTATTGTAAGGGGCTGACCTCACGCTAGTGCCAGGGCTCAGCCAGCGTATGAATGTCTGGAAATAACAGAACATCTGCAGGACAGCTGGAGGGAAGCTTTGGGGAGAGAGTCAGTGCCCATACATCTCTCTGTAAGCACCTCCAGTTCCTGTTTGGGGCTTATAGATGGTGGTTGTTTTGATACATATTTATCTAGTCATATAAAAGATGACTAGACATCAAGGCCTTAAGGGTAGTGTACTAACCTCTTTGAAACAGAAAGTTTCTTCCTTCAGATGAAGTTGGAAACACTATAGGAACAACCTAAGCACCAAAGAAGCTGCCCCTCAGGTTAGATATCTACAACAACACTATTTCTGTAAAAGTTCCTGATGCCTTTTGCCTTGAAATACCAGACCACAGACTGAGGTGATTAAATATGGAGTCAGGACCTTACCTTGAGAACAGATCCCATAATCTCTGCAGAAAATCATGATCTAGGAAAGAAAGGACATGAAAGCTAAATGCTGTGGAGTTGCTAGACTGCAAATTTCTCTTAGATGTGTTGAGCATCTGTGTTATTTGGAACACTGTTTTATAAACATTGTCACTAATGAGCATAGATGTGTTTTGCAGCAGATTGTACTCTGTCAATGCATTAAACATAAAAGCATCCTACACGGAGTCACTGGTAGAGTACAGTTTTTACAGCTAAGAATTTGCCTTCTCTTGGTGCAGCAAGACTAAGGAATTCACACAGAAAACCACTGTCAGGTATTTATTAATATGCCATAGTTAATAGTCACTTGCAGTACTTTTACAGATGAAACGTTTACAAATTATTAATCAAGAGTCAGACATAGGTTTTCCAAACCCATACATTTATTTTCCCTGTTCTTGAAATTTAAAATGCAATTCAAGCTCTACAGAACATAGGAGGTTGCAGTAATCCACTGCTGAGCCACACAATAAATGGGAATTACGGGTCATGTTATCTGTGACGGAGCTGCCACATAAAGAACATGGTAGGGTTTATTACTGCTAACGGTTCCAAGAATGTGTTCTACTTCAGTATCAGATTAGTCAAAGACTTTCTTAACTAACAGTTTCCTAGTCTAACAAAATCAAATTCTGATTGAGATCAGTATAGCACAGCAAACAGCAAAATAGTTTGTTTTACCAGCTGCTCTGATCGACTGTCAGATTCTTAATTGCTTTGTAACCCTTAGCAGATCTCTCTCAGGAGCTGAACTCTGAGCACTTGATAAATATAGTAGCAGAATATCTAGCACAATAAAATCTAAATGCGTAACGCTGAAAACAGTAGAAGAACAACTTTTGCTATACAAATTACTATTCAGTAATAATGAAGACCAGGTCTTTCAACAACACCCTGACTTCCCTCATTCCTAAATTAATCCAGGTTCTGTCATGGTTTGTTAAAATGTAGAGCTAAAGAGCTTGCTGGAAAATACACAGAATATCACTGAAAGAACTATTTGCCACACTAACTGATGATGTCATCTTGATGTGCATCAGAGTACTCTCCTGTCCTTACCAGGAATCAAGTAATTTTGCTTCTTTGTTTATATCACTGCATAAAAGGAGAGCAAATTTACAGCCAGAGCTTTGAGACCCAAGGCATCTGAAAGAAATAATGTAAGAAACCTCCACATTTAGGATTAAAAGCTCTTGCACTGAGGAAAAAGGAGGGATAGAGTCAACAACAGAACGGAGGAAAGATGTGCATCTATCACAGAGGGCAACATGTAAGCAGAGTAAAAGGTCATAGCATGTTACTACCCCTCATTAAGTGAGCAAGATGCATGCACATTCTGTGAAGGAACAAATTGCACTAAAAATATATTGATGTTACTCTTCTGGTACTCCAGAAAACACTGTGTTTTCTGTGTATGGCAAATGGCAAAAATATAAACTGGTTACCACTGGTCTTCCAATTAGGGATCCTGCTTATTTAAGCATATGTTTTATGACTGGCTTTTGCTATTTTTTTCTCTAGATCAGAATTCCAAGTTAAAGCCCAAAATTTCAACTTGTAGGTACTACCTTTCTACAAAAGGACTTTACTGGATTGCTTCTGCTTTTTTGAAATGGACATAAAAATAAAATTAAAGCTCATATATATATATACACACACACAATATAACAAGATTTTAATGTCTGCCACAATAGTAATTGTTTTAAAAGCTAAAATGTAATAAGCAGAGTTTTTCAACAGTAAAAATAGTTACTGTTAAAAAAGAGACAAGTAGTTTTCCATAACATTACAGATGTAAAAATGCAATTAATTACAGGCTATCTAATCAGAAGTTTAGAGTTGACACTGGCCTTTTTGCGTAATTGTATTCTTCCACAGAGAAAGGATTAATAGCCTTGGGCTTCACTGATTTTTTTACAATACAGAATAGAATATGGCACAATGGAAACAAGATATTGGAAATACCTCTTAAGACAAATGGAAGAGATGAGATGTTGGGAGGTGAGAGACGAAACAGTAGTAGCTAAGATGAAGACAAGAAAAACTGACAGAGATGTAGCCAGGAAAGTGAAGAACTTTTTTAACAACTGTGCTTAGAGAGAAAGGGCTTACAGGACTGTAAATGAAGGAGTCTGAATGAAATCAACAGCTGGCAGTGAATTCAGATTAAAGTATGCAGAATACCTGTTGGGTTAAATATGCAGTCATATTAAATATATAGTGTAAATTACAGTCTATGGGTTTATATTGTTTTTAACTCTCCATTGTGTTATCAAGCTCAATAATTCTTTTTAAAAAATTATCATAGCATTCTCTCTAATTCATATAGCATGGTATAAAACCAACTCAAATTTGTATTCCAAAGCTTAAGGGAGTTGCCCAGCATATATCCTTCCCCTGTCTCACATAAAAATGGATATGTAAATAATCTGAATACAATCTACAGAAAAATGAAGCTAATGTACTTGAAAGAGATCAACAGTTTGTAAAACAGAACTGTGTCAATTACCAGGACACCAAATGATAACCTTTTAAATTAAATGCAAATAAATTGTGCATTTGCACAAAATATGCAAAAATGCATTTTATACAAATGAAGCAAAGACTAAAGATCAGGGTGTTAATCGCTCAAATCCTGGAAACAGTTATGAAGCCAAAGTTCATCACATAAATGACAAGTCCTGTAATTTTTTCTTTAACAAGATATAATGAGTTTACATCTGGACATTGCTCCAGGAATAGAAAACTCATCCTGTTTCTAAGTCTTGTATTTTATGTCTGATTAATCTACAATTAATTCCTCAAAAATTTAACTTTCCAGTGGAATTTTGTACTACAGTCTACTTTGTCTCTTTATATTGAATGACTAGCACACAATTTTTAAAACTGTATAAATTTTGTCATAGTGAGAATACATTACTCTCTATGGAAATTCTTATCCATTTAGTAATTTGGAAATTGAATCATAACCATCTTTTTGTATATAACTGTCATGGCTTTACCCCAGCCGGGAGCTGAGCACCACGCAGACACTCGCTCAGTCCCCCTCATCGGAAAGGGGGACAGAATCACAAGAGTGAAAGTGAGAAAACTCGTGGGTTCAGGTACAAGAATTTAATAAGTGAAGCAAAAGCCGCGTGCACAAGCAAAGCAAAACAAGGAATTCATTCCCCACTGCCCACGGCAGGCAGGGGTTCAGCCATCCCCAGGACAGCAGGGCTCCGTCACGCGTAATGGTGACTTGGGAAGACAAATGCCATCACTCCGAATGCCGCTGTTCCCCCCTTCTTCTTCCCCCAGCCCCTTATAAACCGAGCATGACGCCATATGGTATGGAATGTCCCTTTGGTCAGTTGGGGTCAGCTGCCCTGTCTGTCCCCTCCCAACTCCCCGCACACCCCCAGCCATCCCGCCGGCGGGGCGGTGCGAGAAGCAGCAAAGGCCTTGGCTCTGTGTGAGCATCGCTCAGCAACAGCAAAAACATCTCTGCACTATCAGCGCTGCTTCCAGCACAAACCCAAAACACAGCCCTGTACTGGCTGCTGTGAAGAAAATCAGCTCTCTCTCAGCTGAAACCAGGACAATGACCTATTAGACAACTCAGGATTAATCAGAACTTAACCCTTTTATCATTAAAAGATGTTAGAAACAAACAATGCAGAAAATACCCACATGCAGAAATAAACCTAAACAACATTAAAAGTTTTTAAATGAAGGGATTACATACAAAAACATGCAGAAGATGTAACAGAAACACCCTGCTTACATACACATACAGTGTAATTAAAATATCTCAAAAATTCTGGGCCACAGCATATCTGGTAGGGTTATGAGATCCGCCATGACATTCTGGTCAGTGATTCTTTATATTTCAGTGGCATTTATATGTGTTTATCAATAGACAGAATTTTATCATTTATGCAAGAAAGGGAAAATCTTATACTGATAAATGATGCAGTGAGATGACAAACCCAATAAGGATTCTTTGTACAGGTGATTTGGGAAAAAACTTCTTTCTTTTTTACCATTTATATTCCCACACAGCATTAGGAATATACCAAGGCCACCTCCAACTTAACGCAACAGACCAGCATAGACCTGGCTGTTAAAGTACTTTTGAAACCGTAAAGCAAGCTCCTGGGAAAAACGTGCAAGTGAGAGATTGTTAAAGAGGAAAGCTTCACGAAAATAAGATGCCTTCAGACCAAACATTCACGTTGGAAGTTGCTGCTCTACATTATAACTTTGGGAACTATGAAAATCAGATTTCAGCTGAATTAGCTATTGCCACTATTTTTGTGGAAACAGAATATGCAAGCGTTTATTTCCAACTGACATTTAATTTCAGGCAAAACTTCTATAATATGGAATGATCGTGACTTTCTTTTCTTTGCAAGATGAAAATTATGACCCTTGCCATCTTTTCATTGTATTCTACCACCTAAAAATGTGTGTTTCCCAAACCACATTGTATATTCTAAATTATTACAGAAATTGGCTTATTACTGTAGCGGACATCAGTACACTTACACCCATGCCGATAACATTGCTGTTTCCATAGTAACTAATGTAGTTCAGATGGAAAACAGCAAAGAAAAAGTGGAAAAGAAGAAACTGAAAAATAATTAGAGTAAATCAACTTTCTGCTGTTATGACACATTTCTGCAGAATGCTCATTGTGTCCCTGTTCAGGAGAAAGCTGCTTCCCTTACCTGTTCCATTGCAATGCAAGAAAAATTATTCTAGAGTGAAAAGCCACTGCAATATGGTCCTATCTGTTTTCTGGAACAATGGTGTGACCAAAGTTGGTTAGTTAGTGACTTCATGGCTCCATTCCCATATCCGTATTTTGAGATAAGAAGGAATTCACTACTCTTTTGCAAAATAGTTTGCCTGAGTCCTGCATTCCTCCAGGATTGAGAAGAGGAAAGGGAAGGAAAAGAGAAATTAACATTCTAACACGCCCATTTATTTTAGTGCATGTTAGTTTAGAGACATATTGCATTGCCTATAGCTTGCCAATCCTGCGCAGAAATCAGTTTGGGCAAAAGCAAAAAATTACAATCTGAGCATCTGGGTAAACATAGCACTGGGCTTCTGGATTCCTACCTGCGGTCCAAAAACCAAGGCTCCTAAAACTCTTATGTGATGCATTCCTATATTCCCAACAGCATCTAAAGCAAGTGGTTCCAGGCATATATAGTGCACAGCTAGTAGAAGGCAGATAGGAGTCTACTGGCAGAACTGAAGTAGGATCTGAATATCAAACTTAGATAGCAGTTTCATGGAGATCATACAACTATCAGAAATAACTGAGAAGTGGAAGCAGAGATGCAGTTAGAAGCCAAGTCACCTTTCTAGATTTACCTTCAAAGTTGGTCTTAATTAAAGCTCATTTTAAAGAGTCGCATTGAGATGAACATCCTTTTAACATCGGAACTAAATCCCTGATAGAAGCTTTACCACAACAGTTTCTAAAACATGCAGTACTGGTGTCACAAAAACTGAGGATAGACCAGCATGTACAGACTTTGACGTTTTACCCAGTGATTTTAGAGGCTTATGATGAGGGCAAGATAATTTAAGGAAGATTAAGACAATGCAATGAGGAATGAAAAAAAAAAAAGTCATAATTCCAGAGAAAAAACTGGAAAAAGGAAAAGAGAAATTGTCTTAATTCACGGTTCAGAAAAACTTTTAGAATCTTATATTTGGAACAGGTTCACCCATGCTTAATCTTTAATCCAGAGAATTTTTATTAAATTTCATACATGTTAAATGAGGATTATAAAGGGAGCTAGCAAATACAGATGTTATGGAGGAGCTGTACAAAATATACTCCCTCTTAAGTAATTTCCCTAACTCATGTCAACTTGCCTTAGCTAAAATAAACGCTGTAAATGTTTCCAGTACAACTATCAGAGCCATAGCAATTGGTTTTGTTCTACACTCCAAGAACCTCAGACAACAGAACACAGCAGATTTACATACCCTTTATTGCTTTTTAGTGATATCCACTCAAAAGGAAAAAGAAACTCTGTTTACTGAGTTGAAAGTGAATGTAAATTACAATGCAGATTTAAGAGAAAAGGAAAAAATTAGAAATGGTTAGCACTGATACACAACGTTATCTACTCTCCTGAATCTTCCTGCTAGGCTTCCAATGAAGATGTGATATCTCTGACACAAATAGTGCTACCACAGTGACATTCTGTTTACTGTGAATTTATGTTTTATCTTATCTACAAGATGAAGTTAGCTGAAAACTGTAATTCTATAAATCACACAAAAAGCACAACTATACAAACAGTATAAAAAATAAATACTAATAGTTAAGGACAGATATCCTTAGTCTGCTTGTCCTGTGTGGTGAACATACCCATGTATTTCAGGGTGCTTAGGCAAGTATTCTGCAGAGATTCTGGTCTGGCTATATGTTATTGAACCTCCTTATGTAGAAGGACATTTTCATTTAATGTGTTCAGTAAAGAATGATTACAAAAGGATGACTAATTTCAGAGGTATCTGCTTTCTTCTATGTGATGAAATACATATGCATGGATATCTATATGGTTTCATATTCTGATCAGAGACTTAATGTCAAACGCCGTATATACAATTACAGTGACCTCCTCCCATATATTTCTTTTTATGGAAACTCTTTCAAGTCTTATCAGAAATAGCTTAACAAATAACCTCTCTGCAGTTTTTACAGCACATTAACCACATCTTGAAGTAGCTACTTGAAGTCCAGAAAGACGCACATAAGCAGCCTGCCTTGCCTGATGATTGCTACAGGGCTTCACTGAAATAAAATGGTGTTAAAAGCAAGCATCAGAGCTTGTCAAAAATGAGCAAAGAATGAGCACTGGTGCTGTACATTCAATGTCAGTCAGATATCAAGCAATAATGAGCACAGATCTACTGAGTTATTTTTATTTCATCTGTCTAGAACCAGATGAAGTAATCAAATACTGTGCATTGAAGATAATTTCCTAAAGGAGAAGGAAGAATCCTTTATGAAATGGGTATCAAGTAAAATTACAAGACAGATAGATAACAGCTCATTTCCACGTCCAGTGAGTTTTACAAAACTGTCCTGGAGAATTCTGACACATGCATATTTCTCTGGTCATAAGATTATCATGGCTTATGGCATTATCCCTAAAATCAGGATGTGGCATTTGTCACAGGTATTTTTGAGAAACCTATTCATTGTTGCATCTAGGCGTCAGAGTAGCAGAGTACCACCATTAAGAGGCACAGAGCTAAATCTTAAATAGGTTTTCTATAACAGTTCAACTTTGATTAGTGAGTTTATTTGTTAATTTTTCTCTATTTAGAAAACCATCCCTCCAAAAGAGTTGTCTTTCTGAAAAATATAACACAATAGAAATTAACTTGCCACATATATATAAAAAGAACATGTGAATTATGATTTCTCGCGTTCGTTGAGTGTAGAATTAAACTGGTCCTTGATATGACGATTTGATATCCTTAAAGTCAATAATGGAAACGCTGCTTCATAGAGTGAATTTGGAAATGATGGACTGGCTAGTTCATGATGAAAATGTTACAGCTACTTTCTGTGCTTCAACAGCTCGATAACTCATGCATAGTTCTCAAAAACCAGTCAGATTACAGCAAGTATCAGCCTCACCTGCACTGCACTGTATACCTTGACTTACAAGTACTTCCATTTGATCACATCAGTCATGATGACTACTAAAAAACTAGAGGAATATATTTTGTCAACTTATGCTCTAGAAGATTTTTCAGGAGTCAGAGACCTCATGTTTCAGCAAAATAAACATTTCAGCCAATAAACATCAAACATAAGCATGCAAACCAGAAAGTCTGTTTCACATCAAGTACATAACATACACAAGTAGATATACAAAGTTTGCCTTGGTTTACACTAGTCTGTGTCCTCCAGTATAAATTAAAAGTTCTAAAATATGAAGTATCAGGTTATGGAAAAAACATATTCAGAATGTTGACTGCAACTTAGTTCCAGCAGCTAAAAATTGATGCAAATATTGTAATTAGATTTATAATAGCCATGTGACTGAAAAATGAAGTCATTAGAACTGGGTTTCTTAAAGACAGCTCCCAGCTTTTCTAATATTTCTGTTAGTTTTGACTGTTAAATGTGTATACACTGTATAACGTACCCACCATTCCTAATTAAGATAAAGAAATTTACCTTGCTATTAACTTGTCTCTTCTCTGAATTTACTTGCCCTTTCCTGTAGCAGCATAAATAAGCATTTAGGAAATTGCTTCCCCCCTCTGCTCTGATACTCTGGATAACGGCCAGCACAAAACAATAAATCAGATGATACATCATTGGAGTGCCCCTCCCGGTCTTGAGAGAATTAATCTGAAAACTTAGTGTTATTTACAGGAACACAACAGGGACATGATCCAGTTTACAAGGAATCAGTGGGAATTTTTTTACTCTAATTCATCAGCTATAATAGAAGCTGAAAGAAGTTTCTTGGCTCCTAGAAGATTTCCCAGATTATAGTAAATTCTTGCTCAAATGAAAATAATTGTGTAACTGCTTTCTAACATCACAGCTCTCCTGCTCAGTAGATTTTGGTCACCAGGGTCTTGTCATTTGTCTGAGCTTTCTAAAACTCAGAATGAAGTCTCTTTTTGACTGCTTGCTATTTTTTCTAATTTAAAAAACAGAAACTACAGATCCAGAAACTTCAGAATGAAATACTAGGTACAACTCTATCCTTATTTTGTGCATAACAATACAGAACTTAAGTCCAATCTAAAATTAAGATAAACTGGTACTGGATTTAGCTGATTGTGTAATCTGCTTCTGAAAGAGTTTTCACCTCCATCATTATTTGAATAATTTGTTTTAGCACTACACAGAACTCAGAACTTGCTGCATTCAGCACAATTACTGCCTACATAGTGTGCATTGCTGAGCTATTCATCTGAAAAAGCACATTTAAATATGTTCATTTTTCCCCTACTGTATTTCAACTATAATTATATGATCCACTAGCTTTTACAGTTTGTCTGTTTTACAGTAAGATGCAGTGGTCTGGCATAAATACTGAGATAAAGGCTCATCGTTTATTTTCTGTGTTAGGAACTGCATTTTCATAGTTCACATAGTTCACTACCCAAATGTCACAAATCAATGCCTTCATGATATTTCAGTCAGAACAATGCTGAGTACTTTAAGAAACTGAATCGGTGGTGGTTTTTTAACCTACCCATGTGCAAGAGGAGTAATAGAAAAATGTGCAAGGCAATGTTTCAAATCATAGGAATGTAGATAGAAACAAATATTGATGTGGATGGAAAATTCCAGATTTCTATCTGATCACCAGGGAAAAGTTGAAGCATACTACTAGTTAATGGTGATTACCATGCTATTTGGTAATGGCTTTAGATGACAATTTATGCCAAACATTAGTTAAACTGTACTATAAATTATCATGATTAATGTGTTCAACATTTTAATTAGGTGTAATGGACCTTCACTCATTTATTTTATTATGCCATCTTATTACATGACTGTAACACTGGATTGACATTACCCCTAAATGTACTTGGACTAATTTTTAGAATGCAGCTTGCTAGATGTTTGAGGCCTGGAAATATATACTCAGTAATAGCAGTGGAGACAGTCTTAGCACCCAGAAGTCCATCAGAAAGGTAGAGAAACCTGGGGACAGAAGATTTTTTAAATAGTATCAACATTAATTGTGTGGAGCCTAACAGCTCAGGTGAATAATAAGTGACTGCACATCTTTGATCACCTCACTCAGATTTGCCTCCTAGAAAAAAATCGGGAAAACCGATTGGAGCAGTATGAGGAATCTGAAAAAAGAAGTGCAGAAAACTTCCCTTTTCATAGAACAACAAATTTTATCTGAAAACAAATTAACCCTTCAACAACCCTTTCTTCATCAAACCATTTCTTCCTTTTTTGTTATTTATGGATTGGTTTACTGTTACAGAATGAAAACAAGTCTTTGTTCCAGAGAGATGAGGCTGATTAAATGCTCAACAAAAATGCCAAAATAATACAGTTTCTACCAGATCTTTGAAATAGTTTTCAGAGAACTTTTGTGTCACAGATACATTAGTTTTATAAGACTTTTGTATGTATTTATGTCTGAAAATTGATACAGAAATGAAATGTTAAGACAGACATATAATTTCTGTGCTAATAATAGAAATTTGGTATCTAACATCCAGAATAACTATGGTAAATGTTTCTCACAAAGTTTCTCCCTACATCTAGACTAAAATAGTCCATGATGGTTACAGATTATTTCCAGAACACTCACCGTTGCAACTGCTGTTGTCTGGTGGTGTGACTTAGCAAGCTTCACACTGAAATGGAGAGATTAACCCTTCTGAAAATCCTTCTTTCTTCTTTCAGCAAAAAACCTCAATTTATACTCATTAATTGGGACTCACAATAATAGCAATACTTTCAATAGGCCTTCCTAATAGAATCTGAGTTGGTCATGAATTAATTGCTATGCCAAGTTTCATTTTATGAACACAGTTGCTTGAAAACAAATACTTTCACCTCAGCTAATCGATTTATAAATACTCTGCCCACAAAACTCTTTGTTTACTGAACAGTAAATGGAGAGTGTACATTCAGCTGTAATCCATGGTTAGAAGTCCATAATAGAGCTGAAAAGGTATCAGGCTAAAGGACCTCACTGACCAAGGATAAACAAGAAGAACTGACATTGAAAAGAGAATATTCCTGATGGCCAAATGACCAAAGTTGGTAAATTATAGGCATTTTAAAAATATTAATTTGGAATTCAATTATTTTCTGTTGATAAGCTTAATCTTACAGTCTGTGACTCTAGATGTCTCCCAAGAAGTCACAGAATCACAGAATCAGAGAACCAGTCATGGCAGATGTAAAAAGAAATCCTTCATCCATTAAAACTCACATAACTATTGTCCTGCATATCAACGAGAATGTAGAAGAGAAGCCAACTGCACACTTGCTGTCTGCAACTAACATAAAGTGACTGGCTAGCCAAACAGGTAGTATTTCTGTTTTCTATGAATAACAAAAAAAATCCACTTCTAGTATCAATATTACTCATACTTAAAACTCATTACTATTTGTCCAATTTATCAAACAGTGTTCCATCTACATTTCTAACTCCTGAATACAATTCCATAAATAAGAACGCAGCAAGGATTTTGTTATACCTCTAGAAAATAAAAAATCTAAAAAATTGCAGTTTTTCATTCAATAGTTGAATTTCAGTGGTCTTAAAGGTCTTTTCCAAGCCAAACTATTCTTTGATTCTATAATTTGCAAGGTTCTTTTAATTCAATTAAAAAATAGCAATTTTAGCAGTAACCTTTAAAGTTTTACACAGGTAAACAAATAACTTTTTAACATACTTTGCATATTTTAGCTTTAAAAGTACGGATAAGCTCATGAATAAAGTTTAAGTGTAGCTAAATGCCTACCTGAGGTAAAGATAAATGAAGACAACACAGAGAAATACCTTTGTAAAGCTGTTCCTATGATTCTTCATATCCTAGGCATGAAAGCAGTTTTCAAAACTACTTGAAAGGAACAGAAAAAATTAAGAAAACAAATTGTTTAAAAAGAAAATATAGCTGTGTAAAATGATGATGGCTCACATATAGTGGAACAGCAAAATGCTCTACGTTTCATTTCACCTTCCTGAGATAGTTTTCACCTTCCTTTCCTTCCTGACTGAAAAGCACCCAATAAATCAAACTCGTCTTCAGTGTAAAACAGAGAATTGGCCTCTTCAAATCAATCTCACAAAAGAACTGAACCAAAGATCACTTACAGATGCAGTGGTCAAGTGATATTTTCAGGGAAAAAGTTTGTCCTCTAGTGATACGTCATGTCGCTTTAGTCTACATAATTGTCTTCCTGGATGACATTAAGTGCTCTAGCATTATTATGCGTGCATTTCAAAAAGTTGTCGTTCCTTGGAAAGAGTTGTTCTGGTTTGCTTAATGTAAAGATGTGCTGTTACAAGACAATCCATTAATGTGAATATTTTTAATGATATTCTCAGTATCAATTGTGACTTGCCATTTGATAAATATTTCACTTGTTCTGTCAAAAAGATGACAATTACACCTGGATTTTGTTAGGAGGAGAAAGGCATTTTTGAAACAGACACTAGTTTTCTTTCCGTATGCAGAACTGGCACAAAAAGACAGAGGATTTCATCATCCTAACGTGTACTTTGGGTGATCTGTTTTCTGCAGTAAGGTCTCTTTGGCCAGACAGAAGAGGATAACTATATCAGCACATCATGTGAGCAGGCAGCATCCCTATGACATGGAAATGAGAAGTGAGTTTGAGCCATATAATGATGGATTTCAGGACAGGGACTCCTGACCTAATTTCATTACACCCATATGTTTTTTAGTTACTATATAGCTCAGCTGGAGGGAAGGGAATGAAGTAACCCAAGGAAAACATAGAAAAGGAGTGGTGATTCTCTCTGAGCTTTGTTCGTGATTTTTGGGGTAGAGAGAGGAGGAAAGGATACAAGGAAGGATCTTTTGTTTTATTTCCTTTTCCTAATTCAGAATGATTCTAGATTCAATTCTAGATTCAATTCTAGATTCTATTCAACCTTCTAGATTCAATTTTCCCAGAAAGCAATTTCTTGCATCAGGAAGTTCTTAACTGCAAAAATGTTAGCCAGAAGGTACAGAGATTGGGATATACTTCGTTCCGCTTATGCAAGGCTGACAGACAGTCCTTTGAAAATATTATCTGTTATCATCAGCATTAGAGCAAGCACGAAGCATATATACTTTCCCTCTCAGCATCTGCACTACTGAGTTCACTTCAGTGCAACAGAAATTCCAGTTTTCAGGACATTTGAAGAAATATTTCAAAATGCCCTAAGTGTTAAAAATCAAAAAAACTGATGCAGAATATATCCATTCTGGCATGTTAGTCACTTTTGATCACTACCCAAAGGCAAATGCTAATGAACAAAACTGTCAGAGCTACTGGTTTCTGTTCACATACCCTAAAGGACAGTCCTCTTTACAATACACAGCAGGCACCTCCATTTGCAAATGCTAAAATTGGACAATTCAAGTTTGCTGTTCAAATGGAACCTAGCTGTATTTTTATACAGGTAAGCTGTATTTTTATGCTACACAACACGTGTAGCAAGGAAAGAAGCTACAATATACCACTATATGTTCATCCTTAGGTTAACTAAAGCAGCAAAGGCTCTGTGTTGAACCTTCTTTCTTGTCTCACTCACTACATTCTACTGCATTTATAGTCCCTGTCCCAGTTTTTGTATAGACATCATGGGTCAGTGATAGTCTGTCTTGACATCAAAAGGAAATATAAACTCTCTGGGGAAGAGAATGCTTATATTTAATTTAATGATGACTGGGAATTCTGGTTGCTGCTAAAAGAGAAACCCAAATTTGCCTCTATGACCTAAAATATGAAATCTGACTTGCATTTGCAAGCTCAGGATTTAAAACAGTCAGGAAAAAAGAACTTATCGCTCTCCATTCCCAAACTGTTTCAGATCAATGTCCTAGAACAATACCAGATTTTAATTAAATTTATTCTTGTAGCTAACAAAACTGAAAGTCTTTTTACAGTTACTTAAAACTCCTGTTAAATGGCTACTTTCTAGGAGTAGAAGGTGGAGAGGTCAGGAGCAGAAAACGTGCAACTTACCCTGAGAATTTCTCAGTTTGAAATTTTAAAGCCTCAAAATAAGCATATAGGACACAGTTCAGCTGAATTAATGCTCTGTAACTCAAGTGTTAACAAAGAATGGGATAATATCCTAGGACCTAAATCACCATGGTAGAAAACAGACAAAGGATAAACTGAAACACTGCTGACTGTGAAACAGAGATTAGCTATACTGAGATATGATATAATGTTCAATTTATCACAGAAAAGGCTTTCAGGAGACCAACAGTGGCAGGACATACCTTATATATTGCAAAACTTATCATAAGGGAGTATCTCAAAATACTTTGCTGTGCAAAACAACGAATTAGGTTAACATGAGTCAGTGATAGATGTAGGAAAATGGAACCACACATAGGTAATTTCATACAGCCCAAGACATCACAATCAATTTCACAAGACGGAGTGTATTGACAACAACTCAGAAATTATCTTCTTCTGGCATAGTACAGTTCTCCCTGGACAATAACCAGAAACAGAAGATTATGACTGGAGATCAATGTTCCTAAAAGTATAGAGCACTTTTTAGCAGAGCTCTCTGAAACATACATGAGTTCTGAGTGAATACATTTTGGATTTCTAAATTAATTATTTGGGCATACGAAATATGAACCATGTGTAAAGTAAGTTGCCTGCACTGCTTGGTGAATCACAGTATTCAGTATAATAACTAGTTAAAAATATTTGTTTATCACTGCCCCCTGCTAGATGGAATATTAGATGTTTTCATAGGTTACTTATATGTACTTTCATACATTACTTCATTACTTGTAGGCATGGCAGATAAACCCATTTTTTTAATGTATCAGTGTAAAAGCATGTTATCAAAGAAACCATGAATGACAGCTGTACGCTGAGCTAGAGCTATTCCTTCTTTTCGCATTCCCTATCCTCATGCTCCTGATGACTCAGTGCTCAACAGGGTGGTACTTTGGGAATCACACCCCCAGACGCTCAGTCCTCAACATGCCACACTGCAATGTATCTTCATACCTAACACAAGATTCTGGAAGATGCTTCAAGGAATAGGTGTCCAAGGAATTTTAGCCTAAAGCCACTCTCTTAAAATACAAATTTTCTCTTTCAAAATCACTTTTAAACTAATTTTTAGTAGGCAGAAATTTCACAGTACCACTGAAACTGAAGCCATATATAAGTTGTACCCTAAACACAGCAATCAAGATTTAACATTTTAATCAACACCAATTCATGCGCAAAACCTGCTCTAAGGATTACCAAAACGTAGATGAACTAAAGAAGACTGAAACAGAAAAGGAAGTCTGCCACAAGACATGAACCTGTAGAGGACAGAGTAATTCTTTTCTCTGTTTGTGTAAAAGCTAATCCTGAACTTTGTAATATCTCCAGATCTAGTATTCATGAGCAGTGAGGTAGGTTCTCAAACACTCCTTCATCAATGTTTAGCTCTTAGTTTCTACTTTCTGAAAATCCCAAGTCATAGTGGTCTAGTCATTTCTGCGTAACGATGCAAGGGCACCTAAAGAACGTATATCAACCTTACACCTTAGCAGTTGAACGTGGATGGGTGAATTTTTGATTCGGTGCTCTAATATCATTACTATTTGTGATATTCCGGGTGTAGTGACTACCCAGAATGTCATCAGCTTCTGAAGAAATTACTGCTACTAAACTGCAGCAGACCCTGGGCTGAAGAGCTGCTCATCGCTTCTGTTTTTCTGAGTACTTGACAGGTTATCAGGTGAAACTAAGATCACTCCATTCTGCACCTGAACTTGAGAGGTGTAACCCCCTGGTTTCCTCATTCAGATTTATAACTATTCTAAAATGCAGGGAGAGGAAGGAATCCTATGTAACTACTGACTTTGTTTTCGATTATTTAATAAGGATAATCTAGTAAGCCTGCTGACACGCTTTCTCAGGAAAGGACTTTGAAAGAAATGTGTAAAGATAGATTAACAGTTTTTTTGCTTAAAATATTTAGTAGTCATAGCATAGTATATACAATTAAGTGACATGTGGAAAGGTACAGAGGACTCTTCGATTGCTGTTTAGCAATGTTTTTGAAAACGGACTGAATTCTGCTGAGCTTACACATGTATAATAACAGAAAGCTCAATGAATGCTCTTATTATAATTTGGCAATACAGTTCAAGGCCCTTTTTTAACGGCATAGATATTTTTGAACATAAATAGCTGATTGCAACTCATTTTAAAATAACAGAACATGAAACATGAATGTTTGTATAGATTGTCTATACATAAAAATAGACAAAACCTTGAAGTTATTTGGGATAGCAACATCTTACTCATATTTTAATATGATTTGCCTCAAAAGTATGCCTATAAGTGTCTCTGAATAATTCTAGGTGGGGATAGGGTCTTGGAGTTTTATACAAAAGCAATTTTTCTCATGAAAGAACTGTGCAATTAAATATCAGAGTATTTCCATTAGCTGGATGTTCTTATCTCTGTGCTAGGGGTGAGTAATTTCAAGCACATACGACTAACACATTGAATTTCACATAATGAATTGCAAGTAGTGGCAGAATTACAGCTGAGGAATTTGTAGCTTCTAGCACTTATTTGACCTCATTGTCCCTCTCAAGTGCATTTACCTGTCAAATGGTAATATGAGGCAAAGGAGGCAAAAATGGCTTATAAAGGATTTCCAAGGGTTTTAAACATCCAATATAACAAAGACTATATAGCCCTATTCCATTCAATAATGCGTTTCGCCTACGTATTCCATGAGTGGAAGTTGTACCTAACTTCCTCTTCCTAAAGCACCTCTTCTAAGGTATATGTAGGTGGAGAACTTTGTAAAACATCAGATCTCTGAGGGATTCTAACTGGCTTTAAAACCAGCAAAGCAAAGACATTTAAAAAACATTTTGTTAATGGAAGATGGCAGAAAACAAAACGTGAGGACTGGGACATTATTATTGACTTTGGCTAAAATAAATAAAGCAAAGATCCCTGCCATGGTTTAACCCCAGCTAGTACCTGAGCACCACACAGTCACTTGCTCACCCCTTCCTTCCAACAGAATGGGAAGGAGAATGGAAAAAAACCTACTTGTGGGTTGAGATAAAAACACTTTAATAGGATAAAGAAAGGAAGATGATAAGAATAATAATAACAACAATGTATAAAACAAGTGATGCACAAGTGATGCACAAAGGTAATTGCTTACCACATGTGGAAAAAAACCAACTTGATGTCCAGTCTGTTTCCAAGAAGTGATCCCACCTCCTGGCTCTCTTCCCCAGTTATATTTGGAGCACGACATTCCATGGTATGGAATACCCCTCTGGCCAGCCTGGGCCAGCTGTCCTGGCTGTGCTCTCCCATCTCCTTGTGCACCTGGCAGAGAGTGGGAAGCCAAAAAGACTTTGACTTACTGTGTTAGCCCATATTTAAGTGAGAAATCTTATTGTTTCATTGAGTTACTTATTGGGTTTATAAAATTTTGATAAGAATGTTTAAAATCTGGAACCTGTATTAGAAAATGGAATAAAGGAATTAAAAGGAAGCAAAAGACAAAAGCAGAAAAAATATCTTGCATTACCTCTTTCTTTGCTTCAGTAGGTGTTTAAATATATCTAAATTGAGATACCTTGGAAAACAAAAAACAAGTCAGAAGGCAGTTTTCTTCTAAAGCCAGAATATTGTTAAACAAATTGTTAAAAAAATGCATTTGATGACACAGTAGCACTGAATGCTTTAACATCCATTAATTACATTAACTTAATTAAAACAAAGTAACATTGATTGTTAGTGTGCCAACATTGCACAGGGAGAGGAAGACAGAAAGATTCTGCAAAAAATTTTATCAGTGGACCTTACAGAAGGGCTATTCCCTCTGTAAATGTAACTTCTGTCAAAGTTACTAGAACAGAACTATTTGTTGCAAAGTCAATTTGTATAGGACATGTGCACTGTTTTCACCAGCTGTGAATGGCAAAGTGTACTCACATACTACTCTAGCTGTAGCCAAGCATGTGATGACATGGATGCTCTGAACCTCTACTACAATTAAATGTTCATTTTCTTGATGACAGGAGCTAAGAAAAATGCTGTAGTCTCTTCTGATTTTTTTCTCTCCAATGTATGGACTTTATTGAAATGTACTTTGGGTAGAGCCTCGGGCAGTTAACCCCCACTCACAGTTTGTTCTCATGCAGATACTGTCTCACTCTCCCAGTAAATTCAGCCGATGTCATCCTTAATAATCATCATAGTGATTTCACAGTTATGTTGAACAGAGAGAGATGGGACACTTGTCCAGAAGCACTTTCAAGGACAGTATTTCTTAGGCTTTTTTAGTCCAAAGTCTACTTGACTTTCCTGAAAAAATTCACAACCCACACTCAGTCATTAATGTAAACCTAAAGCATTGTTATAATGATTTCCACAATTTTAATCAAATAATGTTTAGGCTAAATTTAAAATAATTGTTTATTATTTTTCCTTTTGCTAGTGTGGCAATAGTATGTGGCAAATGTATGTTGTGATGTTTTTTCTATTCACCTTCTGTCACCAGAACTTCACTGATCTAGGGCATCTTTTTGTCTTTCACTTGGAAACTTTATTTGAATTGTATAAGTTGCTGACATGCCAGCAATAACCACGTCATCTTAATAGGAACTGTAGCCCATCAAGATTGGGTCTGAAGAGCTCAGAGATGGTGCTAATGATCACTTCAGCTGTGCACATCTGGACTCTGGCTGGTGTTATGGGTTGAGTGCTTGTTAGCTTTCAGAGTGTGCTGGGTTTGCCCTACAAGCACTTCTGGTGTAAGTTCCTCCAAAAGGCATCTAATTCCTGCAGTCCACTACCTTTCCCTGGTGTAACACCAAAGCATGAGTTGTAGGACTGATCAAGAGATGAGATTTAAAAATGCAATTCTAATCTAAGCACAACTGCTACAGCAGATACAATTAAGTGTTTCTTCATCATCATGACAAAGACTCTAGTAAAAAAGTAATCTAAATCAGACCTAAAAATGTGATGCAGCCAGTCCTGGCCTACAAGAAGATTAACATGGAGAAAATGGAAAAAACATGGAAAATATCAACTAAACCAACAATATTAATGAATATAAGTAAGATCTTTCATGGAAAATACAAAATTTTCATTGTAGGCCCACAGGAATATGCAATTTTCAATGAGAATTCAAACTGTTACACAGACAGCAACAATTCCAACAGAAAAAATGCCTATATTTGAGTTATAGAATCATAGAATATCCCGAGTTGGAAGGGACCCATAAGGATCATCAAGTCCAACTCCTGGCTCCACACAGGACCAGCCCAATCACAGCAGATGACTCAGAGCATCGTCCAGATGCTTCTTGAACTCAGTCAAGCTCGGTGTGGTGACCACTTCCCTAGGGAGCCTGTTCCAGTGCCCGACCACCCTCTCGGTGATGAACCTTTTCCTGATAGAAAAAAATACTATAACATATTTTCACTAGACATAGGAGTGATGATGAAAAAGAGAAAAGCAACAGCTTTCTAGATGTCAAAGAAGGGACTCATGAGTCTGTATATCTTAACCCTGTTCCTGGATTTTCTAGTACACAGCTGTGTTAGCTTACACAGCCTCCCTTTGAATTTCAATTAACACATTCATAAAATATAGCTCACACTATCCCTTCTATTGCTTAATATTCTAAGTAATTGAAAAGCACCTATAACCTTGAAAGAAAACCCTATGAATCAAGTCTTAAACTCCTTATTCACTCTGGCAGTCCTGCAAGAGTTTTGCCTAAAAGAAATTTAAAAAAATTTAAGAACCTGGTATATTTGCCTCAAGTGATCAAATCATACTGGTTTCATATGCAGGCAGCTCTCAGAATTTCGTTGTGAAACTTGAAAGATAAAGAAAAAAAAAAGTGTTCAGGATGATTAGGCAGTGACCAGACCATAACACGAGGGAAGGTGATGTTGCAGGAAGCATGGAAGTAAATGAGGTGGGAACAGTATTTCCTCTCCTATTGCAGTAGTAATGAGGAAGCTTCCCTATTGTATTCAGCACAATGTATTTTTTGCTCAGTTTCTTTTAGGGAGGATGTGCAGATCTCTGATAAGCAATGATATCTGGTTTAGATACACACCGCTCAGTGCCTGAGTAACCACTGGAGAAGATACTTCTTGTCAACAATCTAGATATCAGATTTCCAGTAAGAAAAGCTGTCAGGACAGGATTCTTCACCATCTAAGTGTACTAACAACTGACTAAATGAAAGAGAACAGTGTTTCTATAAACAAGCTAACACATGTGGTGTAAAGATATATGTCTGAGAAAACAGCTTTGGTTGAAAGCATTTTTAATTACAATTGATATTTTAAATGTAAAGAATTATGTTAAACTATGGAGATTCATTCTCCCACAAACTGGGGATTTTTCCCTCTTGGAGACTATAACTTTCATTTTTGGCAGAGTTTCTCTGACTATTTTGCAGTCACTGAAAGGAGCTTATAAGGGGAGAAACATTTTTTTCCTTCTCAAAATAGAATGAAGAAATCTACATGAGTGATTCCTAAGAAATTATTTTTTACTATACAATAAGGCAGTGATACAAGGCAAAGACCTTGAGGAAGAAGCTCACTCAAATCCATACTTCAGTTAGCATCAATATTAAATAGGGCTTAATGTGCAGCTGTTTCTTTCAGCTTTAATTTAATTTAATTTTTTGTTAGAACAGACACTCCACAGTTGTAACCCCAAAATGCCATCTTTAATTATTCTCTATTCATATTTTTCCCATTGTGGATGCCCAATTTCAACTCAGCACCTTTGCATTTTCAGGGCAGTTGTGGCACCCCCCAAATCCCCCTCCCTTTTCTCCAAGCCCCAGAATTCAGGGCAGCTTTGGAATGAGCTGACATGCAAAAGAGTAATTATTTTTCAGACACAGCCTGCATGAGGAATTAAGACATCGGTTGAAGACTGGAAATGCAGCACTAGCCTCACCATCAATTTGTGCCCAAGCACTTGACCCAGCTGTAGCGCATGAAGATTAGACATGATATCCATTAGTGTTTCAGTTGTGCTGACTGACAGCCAGGTCTTTTGTGCATGAGTTGGTGTTTGGGTACTCACAGATAGAGAACAATTACTTTGACATTCTTATTAATTGATTTAACATTAGTTAAAAGGTTAGTTTGTAAAAAATAAAAGAAAGAGAAGAAGGAAGAAAAAAAGGCAGAAGAGGTGGAAAAATCTCCTGTGTATTGCAAAGTCTTTTGTGTCTCATTCAATGTGACATATGTAGGGTGTTGGTACTATTTATTTTTTTTTTTTACTTTTTCTAATTATTCTATTCTCTCCTGAGTGACTGCATGTTTAAACTTCCTTCAAAGAATTAAACCCTTTATTTTACTGGTCTTAAGTCTTTCTGGCTTGTGGTGGCTGTTGGCAATTGCCTTGCTTGAGACATTAGCCCCAAGACATTTTATAACGAGATCCTAAGTGGTGCCACAGATAGCAGGAAGAGCACTTACTGCTCAGAAAACTGAAGTTGACTGCTGATTGAAGGGAATCATACTTAACTGTTCTAAGAGAAGGAAGGTGCAAATAGCTCTGCTAAAAAAGTGTGCTTTATTTCAACAGTCTCCAACCTTATACAAAAACACAGTATCATACATAATTATATTGTCTGAGCTGTTATTAAGATGGTGCTTTCGATTACTCATGATAAGCCCCAGTGAAGTATTATAATCAGACATACAAATCAGTCTTATTCAGGAGTTTCTTCAAGAAAAGAAACCCTAGCAAGACCTTTTAATGCTAAGTATAGACTGTTGTAGATTCCTAAGTACTGAAAATTATAAAACAAAAGGAATTGTCAAATGAAAAGAGAAGCAAACCTTAGTCCTATCCTCCAAAAAAGTGTATGTAATTAATATCAGGGGAGTGAGGGTTTTATCCTAGATATTTTACCACTGAGCAGGTGGACAAAATGTCATAGCAACGTGACAGCACGAAGCTTCTCCATAGAGATAGGTATTAACTAAAAGCCATACAGACTGCTCGAAAACACATAAACTGTTCAGTCAAGAAATATTTAGTTATACATCCTTTAACCAGCTATTTTAGTTTGGTTTGTATTCATTATAGGTAAATAATGTTTTCTTGTATGGGAAAAGCAACAAAAGAGAAGTTCAAGTAGCATAAGCCTTGTGGTAATACTCTTGAGAAAATTGAATTTCATCCTTTTAGCCTGAGAACTGAGGAAGACAGTCACAAATATCTTTGAGTTTTTGGCTATATGCATCAGCCAATATATCTTTATCGTAATTTACTAGGAACTTTAAGTCTTTATGCATCTTCTTTTCCTGGGTTTCTTTTTTTTTTTTTTTTTTTTTTTTTTTTTTTTTTTTAATAATTCTGTGGCTTCCTCAGGTATAAAGCTGCAGATTTTCCAGCCTGTTTGCTCTTTCTCATGTGTAGTATTACCTAAAACTGATTGAGTATTAAAAGAGTTTTGTTTGGATTGTTTCCTTTGTTTTAATTTTTGAAATAAGACCTGCTGATGCAGCATTATGTTGTTTCACTACCAAACACGTATACTTGCCTTATGGTTGATATTTTCTGAGCTCCATAGGAAAAAAAAAGTTTCATATTATCTATTCAGCTGCCACACAGATACAGGGAAGCATTAGCACATGACTGCTGCACTCTACATATAGTAAAACCATAAAATACAGCAGCACTGTTGTAAAATACTTGCTAACAAGTTTTTATCAAGTTTTTTAGGTTTATGCTATAGAGTAAAGAAAGAGGCCATAGTAATGAAAATGAAAGTGCTTACCCTGCAGTAGACAGAAAGAAACAATGTCCTGAAGACACCTAATGCATTTTCAGGTATTTCCTTAGCAATAATAGGTAGAGGAAACACAATTATATGAAAGGTTCAATACTTGTTTGTCAGAAAGTCAGCATTCAGCAAATCTGATTCCAAGAAAATCCTGTATCTGCAGTCATAGCAAAAGTTATGTGGTTTCCTACCAAGGAAATTCTTAATCATATAGATGGCATATCATAAATACGATAACAGTTTCCAGAGAAGACTGGGAAAAAAAAAAAAACAAACAAAAAACAAAAAAACCAACCCAGGCATTAATAAATTCATGGCTTTGGTACTGTAGTGTAATCAAGAGTGACTGTTCAGCCTAGGCCAGGACCTGTTATGACCTCGTGGTGTGACATTAGGCAGCAGCGACTGTTCTTAGTTTGGAAAACGAAGAGCAGAAGAGGCATGATTCATCCCCTACACACAAAAAACTTCCCTCCCTATTAGTTATGACTTGAATGAGCAACATTTTTTTTCCTTACTCCACAGTAACTTCTCCAAACGCTTAATCTGCAGAAAATTAATACCTGGGAATGCTGTGTATTTGTATGTATGCATATAAAACACAAGATTCCATAGTGATGAAGAGCATATGAATGACTAGGTATATAAATTTGCTGTGTATCCTGCATGTGCCAGTAGTAAGCAATCCTCATATTTTTCAAGACACAGCAAGCTGTATTTCCTGGTCACTGTGTGGTTAATGAACATCTTCCAGCTAAAAGTTTAGTAGATTCTACTTAATTGATGAAATCCAATTTCAGCTTAAGCTAACCAAAAGACTTATAATTAAATGTACCATCCTTATCATCGAGCAATTGGTTAACATCTGAGGGGTTAGAAAAGATCTTGAAGGGCACTGTGAGAAGGAAAAAAAAAACGCCAAACCACCTAACCTCTAGTTCATGGGCTGACTGGGACTTATGGAGACCTCTTCTAAGAGAACCTTTACTGTTTCCATGACTTCTCTTTCACAAAGTGTCTTGTTTTCCTTTGTCACCCCAAGGTTAAAACTAAAGTGTGATAAACAGCATGTAGCAAGAGCTAAAACCAACGGCAGAGAAGAAATGTCAAGGCAGTTGTTTCATCTAACTGAGAACATTAAAGCTTCTTGCTTGGGGGGAAAGGCCTTATTTCAAAGTGGGAGGGTTGCAGCTAGCAAGCATACCAGACAGCACAGTGGTGGCATATGGAGCATTTTAGTTCTGGGTCATTGGGTTCAAATCTGACCTAGCTTTTAGTAGCCAGTAGTAATTACCATCTGTTGACTATTAGTGGCTATATGAATTGGTCCTCTGTCTAAATACCAGTAAAATTATTCCCTTTCACAGATAAAGACAGTATCCCAGATTTTGTTAGTTGTCCCTGAACCTTTTTGTCCCCCTTCAAGGATGGGCACCTCTCAGGAACTCATCCTCTTTTTCACAGAATTGGGCCCTGCAGGAAGGATTCAGGCTTATCAGGGAGGATGTATGCACTGGTGCTTATCATGTGGTACCTGCTGTGCAGATAAAGGAAAATGTGCATGCTCCAGGGCTGCCAGTCTGGCCACCTTTTATAGAGTCAGAAATTTTAAAGCTGAGAGGAGCACGAAAACCATCTCATCAAAACTCCTGTATTTCACATGACATACGACGCAATAATCAAATAAGCCCTACACTCTTCAATACTGTTCCGAGCTATAGCAATTCTGTTTTGTGCTCTTCTACTCTTCACGATCCAAGATAGAATTGATAGAACAGTACTTTCCTAAGTAAATTGATAAATAAAATAGTATTACCATTGATGACCTGCACCTTATTTTGAGTCTGAATTTCTCTAACTGCAGCTTTCAAACAAGTGATTTGCTATCAAGAGCCAAGTATCATCAGAGATCTCTTTTTCAGGTAGGTAGTGCATGCCATGATCAACTCCACTGGCTTCTAAAGGCAAGTGTCTTTCAAATTTCAAAGCATTCCTGGGTTCTTTGAAAAGCATTTTCATGAAACAAAGAAAATTTTCAACTTTCATTCTGAAAACAGCTGGGATTTATGTTCCTATAATCAGAGAAAATGTCATCTTCTTAGTTTGTGTCTCCTGTCTTTTTAGGGCTGTTATGTAAGTATTTTAGTAACATCAGTGCACTAGAAATTAATTTCACATAATCTTTAAAACCCGCAAGACACTGTAATTCACGTTGCAAGTGCGTATTAGTCTTACTTCCTAGATATATTAATTTGTATTTGGCCCCATTGATGTTCATCAGATGAGATCCTCATATGAATAAATCCAAAAATGTATGGACTTTTCACCATTCTTTGTCACCTGAAATCTTAGTGGGATTATGGCTTTTCAAAACATTCTTCCACTCCATTGAGCAAATCTGCACCCATAACAGAATTCCTTGGAGGCACAAAATATAGTAATCTTATGTTTCTTAGTGTTTATGTCTTACTCTTAACATTTCAGTACCTTACACCACAACTATTTTCTGAGATATATTGTTTAACCAGCTTTTTATCTGTTTAATGTGAGTTCCTTTAATTCTCTATGGTTCTATCACAACATCTTCTGGGATTATAAGAGATACCATTAAAAAGTATAATTCTTCCACATGCAAGATAACTGTGATACAGCTAGAGTCCTCAATTTGCTTTGTGTTTCTGAGGTTCTCCTACACTGAATTTTTTTCAGGAGTCATCAATGGTTATTAGAGCAATAATTGACACCTGTCACTTGATATAAGGAAAGTGAACGATTCTTGCTTTTACCCACAGTAGTAGAATTGTATAGGAAGATAGTGATGTGAGGAGAAGGAAGGCTCACCTTCTTCAGCCAGCAGGTTTGAGTCACGTTCAGCAGTGGACATGGCCTGCTTTTCAATCCTCACTTAACAAAAGCCTGGAAGGTCCAGAGTACACTTGATGGTTGCTGCTCCTGAGGTCAGTAAGCTGGCATTTATGTGTTTGTTGTGTTGGCCAGCATGGAAGGAATCCCAGAAAGTAGACACAGCCCTACAGTGACTGAGACCATGCCATGCATGATCCTTGATGGTTCTATTCCACCAATCAGTGCTAACTCAAGCTGTAATAGACAGTTAGATTATTAGTGCTAGTCTCTTCTTTTGCTCACTGTCCATCCTCTTAGAAAAAGTACACCTAATTAAAGTACTTATTTCAAAATACTAAGCATGAGAATTATCACACAAAGTTTTAGCAAAAAATCTCTACAAATGTAGTTTCTGAAAGAAGTGTTTGTCATTCCGCTTATTTCTCCCTTTCTATAACTAGCAACTAAACAGCAGCAGATGTTCTTACTACCTCCCTTAGTGTTTTATTTCTTTCCATTCAAGCTAGTTACAAGATACCCCACAGACACTCTTTCAAGACTTCTGTTACTCACACTCCAGGAATACCTGATCACAGCACCAAATTTTTCCATGCAGCCCAAACCCAGACTTTTCCACTGTGAGGGCTCTCAACAGAATCTACTGCTTTGTAAAGGGTGTGTTGGTGAAATGTCTCCTCCAGCATCAGAGGAGTAGAGGGTAAGTGTTCAGGAACTGAGGTGACCAGAGCTCTCAGGTCTTCAGAGCAGAGAGCTCATGCCCATAGAGATCTACAAATACCAATTCCAGGTCCTGCTGGCTCACCTAGTCCTTCCTACAGATCCACACAGAAACAAGAAATATTTCTGTGTCTGTTCCTGGGCCACCACATCATTAAAGACAGGGTGGCTTGTGCTGGCCTGTCATGTCCTTGCAAACATCTGTTGCTGAACCTTCAGTGAACCAGTCTCTGACAAGTCTCTAGGAATCTCTGACCTAGTGCATCACCCAGAAGGAAGATCCATCCAGCACATTCTTTTCTTTACCCCATCCTCCACCATGAAAGGGCACAACCATAGCTTGACACAAATGCTTCCTTCCTCTTTCCTAGATTAAGGTCTATTTTTCCCACAGGCTTCTGGGACAAGAGACAGGTGAGAGCCCTAAGAATATCACAATGATTTTCTTTTTCTTTATCTTTCTCCTGAAGACCTTGATGATCTCTGAATCAAGGTAATTTCTGCTAGGGCTTCCAGTCATCAGCAGGACTTTTACCGTGCTATTTAGATTCCTATCAGCTCTCTCTGTGACGTATGTTTTTATTGCTCCAAGAAAACACTGCGCAGACTTTCTGTCCCTTTGCCCTCTGCTGAATGTCTTGTCTGCTGTTCTTAATGTCAAGAAGGATGAATCCATGAAAGAAAAAAAAAAAGAAAAAAAAAATCCCATGCCCTATGAATGCTGTTGCTGAGTGTTCCCAAAAAATGCTGATGTGCTCTTCAAACTGATACCTTTTAACTATCAAATATCTTCACATATATTAAATTACCTCTGTGCTTCCTTTCATGACAGTTTGGAGACAATATTGCTTTGAAGTGTTTTAAAAGCTGCACTTTCGTTTGTTCCAGTATTAAAAATGCGAAGCCTTACCTTTAAAGGATGAGGACAGCTTTCTGAAAACTGTCTGGGGGCTTTGGGGGTATTTGTGTTTATGGCAATTGTTCCTGTCAATGCGTAATGACAGCTAAGTATTTTCTACAGTGACTTTCACAACCAGAATCAATCCGGTAGCAGCATGAATACACAGCAGTACATACTCTGCCATAAATTGATTTACAGGGTCATTACTTTTCTCGCTAAGTTAAGGGAGCAGCTCCTGTTAGTGACAACAGGAGATGTTTGACATTCAGCTGCTCATAAAATAATAAGACACAGAAACAAGACCGAATCTTTCAAACCGATCCTAGCAGCTAGTGGGAAATTACACTTAAAACTAAGCTAATATAACAATTCAAAATTCCAGGGTGAACCTGATCAAGTAGCACAAATGATCTATCTGGAGCCTGTATTATAGAATTAATCTTCCAATGGCCTGGAATTACCATGGAAATACTTCACATTTATGCTCATCTGAAAAAAATCTGTAGGAATAAAAAAGCAATTTCTTACGGCAAACATCCTTACTATGCTTAGCTTATATAAACCTGCAAATTCCATTAAAATTTGTAGCCAGTTTTATAATAAGGAGACATTTATTCCTGTGTTACTTGTTTATACTTTTCAGGACAGACATCTTTCTGATAAATATAAATAAAGGTATCAATGCTATATCATTTCTGTGTTCTAAGACTTCTTTTAAGTCAAAATGTTTAAGTGATCTTTCACTGTTCAGCAAGGTTCATGCCTCTTAATACCTGCCATCGCCGCCCTTAGACTGCTAGTTTTTCATGTTCTACCACCAAGTCTATGCTCTGTACTTCGACTTGAAAGGTGAGCCTGTCTCCTGAACATCAAAGGCTGACACTTCAGAGCTTTTATGTTACCGCATGTGCTCCTCCTTACACAGCTGAATAAAGACATTGCACTCAGAGCTCACCTGAATCAGCTTTAACACGACAACTCCATAATAGCAATTTTCCTCTCTTTTGCTAGCCCAATCCTAGTATCTCTTATCCCATTTTGCCATTGCAGTTATCATTCCTCCCTTAACTCCATTCAGGACTCACCACTGCTATCAAAGCGATACAATGGAAATTGCAGGGCCGCATCCCTGTGGCACATTCTCTTTTGCTGGTTTAACTTTTTGCTTAGTAATTTCTCATGGCAGACAGGTAGCTGGCATCACATAGTTTGAATGCTCAGGTGTCATTCCTGGAAATGTAGGAATATTTTAAAAATATATTTTTGGAAAAAAAATAAATTCCTTTCCTTCTACAGAAATGAGTTGATTCAGAACTTGAATGGATTTTTCAAATAGGTTGGTATTTATGGTGCAAACCACAAACCCTTAGTAAGAGTAAGGGTATTTCAGATGGTGCCTTTCTCAATGCTGTGACAGCACAAGTATGTTGGCAAAGTCAGCAAGCCAGTAAAGTCTCCCCAATATTTACCTTCTCTAGTTTTCTGGATAAGTCCAGGTGCTTTATTAAGTGGTTTATAGTGGCTTCTGTAAAAAAGAAATATAAAAGGTTGCACAATGGATTTGTTTTGTTTAGATTTTCCTCTAAACCTTCAAGCTTAAAGCAGGACCATGTACCAAACTCTATATTTAGTCCAATTTCATCTCAATAGAGTAGATTACTTGACTGAAGAAGGTGAAAGCTTCATGTGTTTACAGGACTCTTCCATAGCTACTTCCATGCCAGGATCTTTTTGTCTAGGACCATTCTCTATCTTCAGCTCTTACTCTGTTCTAGCTCTTTATTCTGTGTTCAGATGACATATTTATAGCTTAGGTTTTCTTTTCAATAATACACAGCTCCCTTACCTCAGTCACATTTACTGAAAGATTTTTTGATAATTCTGTAGGCACTAAAACCACTAAGATTTAGCTGTGTGACTTGTGAAATGAGAGCCTGTATGAGCTTGTACTGTGTATTGGAATAGCACTGTGGTAGAAAGGTTAATGCAAAAAGCTAGAAAAACAGGGTTTAAGTCCCACCTTTGTTATTCTTTTCCTGAATACACAAATGACTTTTTCTCCCTGGTTTTCTTTAGTAGTAAAATAGGGGCAAAATATTTTCCAGGTTTATAAAGCCTTTGGGAGCTTTATGAAAGGCACTGTGGAAAGTGCTTAAAGGCTGAGTGTCTCAGTTAATAAAGGAAAACAAGAGTTGCCAGAAGAAAGAAACATTATTATTTTCTTATTTACCATTTACATTGTCTTTATGAATACAATCCTATGTCAAGAACCAACTCACTGACGTGCTAGATGCTGTGCAAACACAAACTAGAAAAACAGCTTCTGCCACAAAGATTCCACAACCTACATATACGACAAAAGACAACAGGTGAGTATTGACAGTGGAAAAGAATGGATATTTCAAAAAACCTGAACTTTCAGTTTCTCAGTTAGATGTAGAAATTATTTCTGGATGAGATAGAAATGAAATTCCATTGATTAGGATTAAAAACAATGGTCCATCTATATCAGTAACATATTTTGTTCAAGGCTTTCTTTGAGTAACACAGTAGAGGGGGATTTTAAAGAAGACAGTGAAGCAGCTTTGCAGCTATTTGTGACACGATTCTCCAGCGTGGAAGAGGCATCATAGGTTAAGGCATAAGGGTGCCTTGTGAAAACTTAACAAGTGGGCAGTGAAGGCTGTTGCCACAAAATGGTTGGTATTGATGAAAGAGAAGCCTCTTGTTTGCACAGAATGCTTTTGCTACAAGGAAAATATGATTTTCTTTGGGACTCTATTTTCTGTCACAAAACAGAAAGTTTCTGCTTGAGAAAATCTATCTCCCTGCTGTGTGTCATTCCTGTTTCTACAAATAAACAAGAACATTTCTTAACCCAGCTAAATGTTCATGCTACAAGATTACGTGTTCATAACAGCAAGTACTGCATGTTACCAATTCAACAAAAAGTATGCCCCTCTTCAATATGAGTCATTTTTAGAGAGCAGAATCTTTTATCAGTTTAAAGCATACAGCCACGGATTTTACTGTTTTCAAATTTTTAGTTCCCTATTTCTGCTACTTATTACGGAAAATGTTGGCTCTCTTCTGTGAGACTCCTCCTTCCTCTACCCCATGTACAAGCTTAACAAACAGCATATTTCTCCTGAGAATGCAGTTTAATAGACAAAATGTACACAGTTCCACTTTGGAGCCCCCCGCATGGACTGGATTGTGCTTAGACAATATTGCTGTTATCAATTAGCACTTTGACAATTAGTCAAGCACAGGACCTGGGCCTCCTGCAGCAGGTGATGCAGAACTTTCAATTACATCTTCCTATTTCACATAGCTCAGCACTGAATTAATAGTACACTTAGGGAACTGGTGGAAGGCTGATAGAAATGAAGATATGGATTAACTGTAGTAATAAAAGCAGAAGGGAAAACTTTAGGTGAACAGTAAAAGTGCCTTATATATAACTGTATATTCTCTGAGACAACATTAAGGTATAGGCAGCCTTCGTCAAACTAGCATGCACTGGATCTTAATTACACATTTGCCTCACAAAGTCTCATAGCTACACTTTCAGAGCTTTCTTGTAGATCATGAATTCCTGCCTGATTAGGTGTTGGTATGACTCAAAGTCATACCATAAATAGCCCTCTTTGCCACAACCTCATTCCTGCCTCCATGGTAGAGCCAGCTTCGATCCTTGAGTCTTCAAGGCCTTGTGAGCCCTCAATATTTTTGCAGTTTTATCTGTAGGACACAAGCAATTATTTGGGAAAAGGGCGCCAATGAATTGTAGCTTTTAAATGTTAACCAGTTTGAGCACTATATGGGGAATTTACACAAGACACTCTCGTCTTGCAGATGAGAGACTGCAGAACTCCCATGGGAAAAACTATGTAGAAGCAGCCAGTCTTACTGGGACGCATTGGAATTCACTCCTGTTGTCGTAGGATCTCTCCTGGCACTGCTGGGAGTCATTGCACTGTGCCTGCACCTAAGAGAGGCAGAACTCCTAGACGGAGAATCAGTAAAACCAGGAAAAAAATCCTCAGAGCTTCTGTCACAATGTGCTTGTTAAAATGACATTTAAAAGCAGCGTCTGAAGGCAAGAAGCACATTTAAGAAGGGACATTTGTGTGCTGTGAAAGATATGTCTTCCTAAATGTATCTGAAGAGGCTAACAGGTATAGGAGGAGAAATAAAAGAAAAAAAAACAAACGCAAATAATTTAGTGATTTGGAGGGGGAAAAAAACCAAACTATCAGATATTTTTCTTTTACTAGCCTCTCCATAGGGCAAAGCATCTAGGTTTGCTGGGCTTTTATAATTTTGACAGATGTAAACATGACAGTGTATTTCCTATCATCTGTAAGCTCATGATCAGCCACTGACATCTTCAGTGTGGAATGGGTCTACATTTTCAGCTTCAAGAACCATTTTATACCTAGCAGAGTGGGCCAAAAGTAAGGACATGACTTATATGTGTCCTAAATTTATCTGTCTTGCACAGACATTTGCAGTGGATTTTTTTTTCCAAAATAGATAATATTATGCTCTAATGATTTAGATTAGGCGTTAGACTGAAGCAATACAGTCTAAGTCTATCTTAACCTCCTTATATAAATCTGGAGCGGGTCACCAGTCCTGCAAGTCTTACATCTATCTGTGAAGCTCAGATATTTCTTCCATCCTCATCTTGTTTTCTTTGTCTATATAATCTGTATGACATTGGGAAAAGAGACTGTCTTTAGTGATTCTTCACTGAGGCACTGTCATATTAACAGTTGTGCGTCTTGGCATCACTGCAATACAGCTGATCAATAGTGAATTCATACCTCTTCTTACACGGTCTCACCTCCTTCACAAAATACAAGTTTTGTTCAGGTAATCACAGTTAGTCATACCAAGTAACCTCCCATCTTTGTCCTGTAAACCCTGGAGAAGCAAATGGAATATGTGAAGTATAAACAAGGGGTAACTCAGTTAAAAAAAAAAAAAGGAAGTGTATTGGGTTTGTGTGGCCAGATTTTGGTTGTTGGGGGGCTACAGGGGTGGCTTCTGTGAGAAGCTGCTAGAAGCTTCCCCCACATCTGATAGAGCCAATGCCAGACGGCTCCAATACAGACCCACCGCTGGCCAAGGCGGAGACAATCAGTGATGGCTGTAGTGCCTCTGGGATAACATAGTTAAGAAGGTGAAAAAAACCAAGATCAATGGCAACCAGAGAGAGAAGTGAGAATATGGGAGAGGAACAACTCTGAGGACACCCAGGTCAGTGAAGAAGGAGGGTCAGGAGATGCTCCAGGTGCAAGAGCATATTCCTCTGCAGCCTATGGAAAAGACCATGGTGAGGCAGGCTGTCCGCTGCAGCCCATGGAGGATGATGTGGAGCAGATACCCACCTGCAGCCCATGGAGGACCACACACCAGAGCAGGATGCCCAAAGGAGGTTGTGACTGCATGGGAATCTCATGCTGGAGCAGGCTCCTCTGAGGACCTGTGGCCCCGTGGAGAGAGGAGCCCACACTGGAGCAGGTTTGCTGGCAGGACTTGTGACCCTATGAAGAACCCATGCTGGAGCAGTTCATGAAGAACTGCAGCCCATGGGAAGGACTTATGTTGGAGAAGTTGGTGGAGGGCTGTCTCCTATGAGAGGGACCCCACACTGGAGCAGGGGCAGAGTGTGAGGAGTCCTCTCCCTGAGAAGGAAGGAGCAGCAGAGACAATGTGTGGTGAAATGATAGGCAACTCCCATCCCCGTCCCCCCGTGCCACTGGGGGAGGAAGAGGGAGAGAAATTGGGAGTGAAGTTAAGACCAGGAAGAAGGAAGAGGTTGGGGGAAGGTATTTTCAGATTTAGTTTTTATTTCTCATTGTTCTGCTCTGATGTGATTGGTAAGAGGTTAAATTAATTTTCCCATGTTGAGCCTGTTTTGCCTGTGCCAGTAACTGGTGAGTGATCTCTCCCTGTCCTTATCTCCACCCAGGAGCAAAGTTGTCGTATTTTCTCTCCCCTGCCCAGCTGAGGACGGCAGGGACAGAGCAGCTTTGGGGGGCACCTGGCCTCCAACCAGAGTCAACCTGCCACAAAAAGAACTAATTCCCTGTTTGCTCTGCGTTCTCTGCTATCTCCGCAGCTACCCACTTCAGGTACAAGACAGAAATATGTTACCTTGTCATTTCAATTTTTCATACACTGTGCATGTGTTCTGTAACTTAACACTCATTTCTTCTCCTCAGCCACGGGCATCAGTTTGTAACAAATTCCTGCATGAAAAATGTGAAACATAATGGAAAAAAGTTAAAAGGGATCACTAAAGAGAAATCTGGGCACTGACATGTTTCTGGGTCCCATTTTCCTTTTCTTTGAAGGCAATTCTGGATCACCAGCCCAACCTGACTAAAAGCTGTAGACTTCTTGCCTTTTGTTACTGTTTCCTTCTCTATGCAGATGGATCCTGCTAGAGGCAATAAATATCTGTTACCCAGATTCCAAAGAACAAGCCAACGAAACATAAATCATTAAATGCCAAAGAAGCTGCTCAAATCAGAAGAAACAGCAACATCTGTTGCTGCACTTCTCCCAGTTCTAAATGCTTTCTGGTAGACTGATAGTTTAGGCAAACAGCTCTTCCCTCCAGAATAGACTGAAATTGTGAAAACAAACAAACAAAAAAACCCACAAAAAAACCACCCCAGTCTTTTTCAGAGTTGGTAAAGTCTCATAAAGCTACCTCAAATGTTTTATGCATTTAGGAAGAAACCTCCATCTTTCCAGGGACTTCTATTCAGTCCTCAGCAAGGTGATAAGTGGCTCTTGATTCCTGCCTCTTGCAGCTAATCCTAGTACGGATGTATTTAACATGAAACTGAAGTCAAACTGCATGACAGCTAAGGAGTGGCTGAATCAAGTGCACTTCAGGACCTGGGGCATCCTTCCTTCTCAATCCACCAGAGCTAAACGCTGTGTACTCTCAGACTCCAGAGGTTTCTCCCATCCCAGCCCGATGGACGCAGTTGCTGCTTTTCCCATCTGCCAGTCTGGCCAGCAGCAAGAGGCAGACACACACACACTCGGTACTAGCACTGGCTCTCACGCAGACTAACACAGGCAGAGCAGTGCCCTTTCCAGAGCACTGGAACAGGCTGCCCAGAGAGGTTGTGGAGTCTCCTTCTATGGAGACATTCAAAACTCGACTGGACGTGTTCCTGAGTGATGTGCTGTAGGTGGCCCTGCCTTGGCAGGTGGGGTTGGACTAGATGATCTTTTGAGGTCCCTTCCAACCTCTGTGATTCTGTGATTCTTTCCAGCATCCACATAAACCCCAATCTTACTTACACAAATGTAAGCACAGATAGCCAAGGCTTGTTCTACCTCTCCAGCTGATGAGGTTTGGAGTTCACTCATGCAAACAGACACACTCCTCCTTCCTCTCCAGATTCACAAGCCAGCCACTTTTTCATGGATCGCACAGGCTTTAATTCCCTCTATTATCCATGTCTAAACCCTGGACCCCTTACCTGGTCACTAGCTCAGAGCTTGGGTCCTTCCAGGTGCAGATCATCGCCAGCCAGTCCAGGTTGAACTTCACTACTGAATTACACATAAATACACACACACAGAGGTCCGACATTCACTGGGCAAACACCAAACACACACACGTGCCCAATCTAAAGGTACCTGTGGCCCCTTTTCCATTTGCTGGCACTTGGGACTCTTACATGTGCATGCACACACACACAGACTATAGAGAGAAAATATTTCATAATAGGGCTTAATAGTAACAAGAAAAGCCTGCAGTGATCAGGTGCTGGGCTCAGCCTGACAAGTGTACTGACTGTCAGCTTGCTTGCAAGTGGCTGGCCTCCTTTATCCCCCCTTCACTCCATTTCTCTGCGCTTGTTCTTTGCCTTAATCCCTCTTTAGGTCACCTCAGCCTTCAGCAGAACTACCAACAAAGTAATACCTATCTGCTGTGGGCCTTGCAAGATCACACTCTCCAAAATGCCCCCAGTGCTCCTCTAAAATTGTGCATGAAGTGTGGCAGTCTCTCACATCACTTCCCCTTAACTAGTTGTGAAATCCTGTCCTTCCTCAAGGTGCTATATGTAATTTTGTGAGCCTCTTGCTCTGTTATTTAAGTTCCACAGTTTCTTATGCTGTGTTCAGCAGTTTCTTGTGGTCTGCTCAGCTAGCCAAATGCCATTCCAGGGGCTGTACACCTTAACAATGACTACTTGGCAAGGTACTTACCTACAGACATAGGTTCAACTACGCGCCTAAGCTTCACAGGGTTCCTCAGTGACTACTTCATATTTACAAAAGAAAATTCAAATGGTATATGAGCATTAACCACTAGAGAAACAACAAGATGATTGCAATTAATCATAACTCCAGAAAAAAAACCCCAACCCTATGTTCCTGTTATGTCTCTCCATGTAGGCATACCCCTAGTTTATCAGTGTTATGAAGAACATCTTTCCTTTAATGTTTACACACCTCTAATACAATGCTGACATAGCCTTTAATAAATTTTAATGACTGCCGTACTCTCATATCTGAAAACATCCAATCTAAGATCTCAGTAAGAAGACATCTAAGATGAGAATTAAGAATCACAGAATCACCCAGAATCACAGAATATCCCAAGCTGGAAGGGACTCTTACGGATCATGGAGTCCAATGCGTACTTCTCATAGAAGCTCAAATCTACTTGAAGGCAATAACATAGATAGATAGATAGATAGATTCGATCGATCGATCTATGTTTGCATGTATTTAGTTTAGCCACCGTTCAGGTTGAAGATTAGGAGAAATTTCTTCTCTGAAAGGGTGGTCGGGCATTGGAACGGGTTGCCCAGGGAGGTGGTGGAGTCACCGTCCCTGCGGGTGTTTAAGGAAAGGTTAGACACGGTACTGAAGGACGTGGTTTAGTGGTTAATAGGTGGGGGGGGGATGGTTGGACTGGATGATCCTTGAGGTCTCTTCCAACCTTAATGATTCTATTCTATTCTATTCATAGCAGACTTTCTTTTTTTCCCCAACAGTTTCATAAGAGTTATTTTAAACATTATGTAAAAGCAATCCTGTGCTACTTTAAAAGTATACTGGATGCTGACAGGAGGATAGTACTATCTCCTCCAACAGAGGAAATTCAGTTACGGTTCTGGCAGCTTATGTTTTATATTTTACATTTTGTGAGGCAGAGAGCTTTGTACCACAGTCTGGAAATAATTTTCCTATAACGTGCAATACATTTTCTTCCCTTCATCAGCAATATTCAGCAGCATTTTCTGTTTATTTTTGCCATTGTCTTCAGTCTGTTTTAAATATGACCAAGATTACTGAACGCCTTCAATTGCTTGTTGCATGAGCCGTCTGGTCTCTGGGCATAAGGAAAGAATAAACATGCACAGGGACATACAAAGCCTACAGCAGCATGCACAACTTCCAGTGACAGCCAACTTGTTTCCCTCAGCAGACATGGGGCAAGGCAGGACTTAATTTGGAAGGACATATAGTTTGTATGATACGTGGGGGGAAAACACGCCTTCAGATCTGCAAAACTTTACACCATTTGCAAGACTGGTACAGATTTAGCAGTCTATAAAACCAAAATTGTTAAGTAAGAAGATCAAATAACTGAACACAGAGGCAAAGTCACCAACCAAAAAAGTTTCCTTTCTTAGAGAACAATGTTGGAGCTACAAACTTATTGCAGTTAATTATGGATTTTAATACTGCTGGAGTAGCTTGGATCAAAATCTCTTAGATGCCAACTGAGCTAGGAAATTTGTGAGCTCCTTTAAAAATCTTCCTCCTTCTGTAAACACTGCATATGGTAAAGAGGAAATAAGTGACCTAGTCAAGTGAAAGTTTGCCCTCTGGTTCTGGCCTGTGCACTCAGCTGGCTGAGTAATAGACTGTCTGCCTGGAAGGATTTGCCTTTTTTTAAATGATTCAGACGTGCAGCTCAGAATCTGCTTAAGGAGAGTTTAATTCTCTGCAGCCTGTTATTGTTCACCATAATTGCTATGATGGCATAATACTTGTGGGAAGTGTCTTTTTCTCACTAAGAACGTAGTTACTCTGCTCTACGTTGCACATAAAGATGGAAAATGCTCTTAAAAAATCATATTGTGAAACCTTAACAGTAACAGTCATTCCAATTTAAAGAAAGCCAAGCATAATTAAGCATAATGCCTTCTATAATTTTGATCAATATACTTTTTATAATAATAAGTGGCCATAATGAAAGATCAAAGCCAAAAATCTCAGTGTTTTTGTTTAGCTGAGAGCAAGGCAAGTCTCCCTGAACATTTAGATAAACAAATAATTGCTTCTTGCATTATTAATCTCTTCTATGTACAAACTGCTATATAGATACTACAAACTGCTTTCTTTTCTTTCAAATGCAACAATTAAGTGAATATGAAATAATTTAGTGGAATTATGCCCTCATTTTAAGTGTTAAGTTTGGATATCTCCTTGTTGTTGGTACTGAAGATCACTTTTCTCTGCATGCAAGCTTCTGAATTGCAAAGGAAAACAAGATTTCAAAGGAAAAGCCCAGTGATGGTTAATAATAAATTCATGAATGAGTGCTAGTGAAGCAGTTGATGCAAAGACTTCATATAAATTTGAACCAGAGAGAAAACATGATCAGAGATCCCTATATACAAAGACAATGACAATTTTTGTATGCAGGATCTCAAGTATGCAAGAAATCTAAAATGCAGTTTGGGGCTAACTTTGCTCCAAGTGGGTTATGAACTACTTGTTCTCCCTGATTTTCTGTCAGCGTAAAGTATAAAGAGAAAAGGCAGAATAACTACCTATTCCAGATCTTGGTGAAAAATTGTCATCTTACTTCTGTTAAATCCTTTCTCTCACACATACTTAATACACACACAGAGATACTCAGCTGTCTCTAAGCATAGGCAAGGCAGGCTGTTTTCTGGTACCCTGAGAGGCAACAGTGCAGCTATGGCTTTGCCATGTACACTGCCAGTGCCAGAAATTTTGAGACAGCAAAGGCTCTCTGATGTAGCTCCACTTTTAGCTCCAAAATCCAGCCTGCAATGCCTTTCCATCACAGCATCTAGCTAGCCCTAGTTTATCTCCCTTGGCAGGGCAGAATTTATTGCTATCTACATGTTCAGAATTACAGAGATGGTTCAGCACACACCCCCAACACTGAGATACCATTTAAACTACTTATCTAACAGGATGGAAAGAAAGAAAGAGAGAACACTGTTCATATTGGGTTTAAATACTCAGAAGTGGTGGGCGATGTAGGCCACATGAGCAGATAAATAAAGAATGTCTGGAAAGTGCAAGAGGTAAAAAACAAAGAGATACAGCACTGACTGGAGGAGAAACAACAAGAAAGCAGATGAAAAGAGAGGATTATTTCAGAAACAAATAAATCTATGTGATCTTCTGAGGGATGAACAGTTTTCCACGGTGCCAAGTGTGTGTGGAAAAGGGGGAAAGGTAAGACTCAGAAAATGTGTTTATATCGGTCGTAATTCCAGCATGCACCTCCAGCTGAGGACAACAAAAAGCACACACATCAGCCAAAGGCAGATCTGTTTAAGTCCTTGAATGTTATCTTTCTTGGAACAAATCTTCAATCTTTAGAAAAATCAATCCTATCAATTACTGGATATCATATAAATCTAACACTATTTCTCAGACAGTGGAAGTAACGTTCATCGAGAATTGACATCTACCATGTTTTTAAGCCTTCAGGTAGAAGGCTAGTCAAAGAGAAAGCCAGGTACGAGTGTTCGTCTGCTTATATTAATAGTTTCCATCAATATAATTGCTTTGCATTTCTTTTTGCCTCTGAAAAGAAGAAATATTTTCCATTTTCTATACAGGAGCAATGGCTCAGACACAAACCAAAACAAAAGAATGCTTTCAGGAAACACTGTGCTATTAAAATGCTCTCCTGGTGCACCTTCTCATACACAACAGACTTAAGAGTCTTAGAGCGTGAGGTCATATTGCAGTAAAAGATGGCCATCATATTTTAAGAAGTATAACAGTGACATCTAGTGCAACAAAATTGCATGGCAAGGCATGAAATGTCTTCGGTAGACTATTTTCATTTCTTCAAATACTGAGACAAAAGTCACTGCCAGCAAGTTTCTGCAAACTAACTTACTAAATGATCTTTGGTGTTGTATTTTATCAGAATGACATTAATTTCTTAAGTCTTGGTCAGACAAAACAAGATAACCATTTATGACGCGGGAGAGGATCAGTAAAGGAAGAAATGCAACTTTTGTTTGGTTCTCATGTACTCTTAAAGAAAGGGGCAGGCATTTTTGTATTACCAGTTGAGTGTCTGATTTCAGGTGCCTCTTAGACCTCTTTTGCAAAGGAAATTGAGAAAGTTAAATGGAAATCTGTGAAGATGAAGGAGGGAATTAAAATATTGTGCCTGGGAATAAAAAAGAGAGAAGGATATCAAAAGAATGGTTCAGCAAAGAGAAAGATAAACTAAGAAATCTAAGAAAGAAAAGGAGGAACAAATAGAAGCCAGCTGAAGAAGATAGGAAAAATAAGAGGATGGTAATGCAATCTGACATTAGCGCAAGGAAAAAAGCCACACGGAAATAAATGGCAAATCTAATAACATGAGGGAAAAAAAAAAACACAACAAAACCAATAAAGAAATATGGGAGGAAAAAAATTTGTGCTAATTTCAGTTGTTTCATACCAAATATAGAACTTTAAAATGTTCAAAATTTGCACTTTTTATTTGTCATGACCCATTTAATGCTGCTTAAAAGGGCTGGTGGAAAGTTAGGTCTATCTCAATTTCAGGCCTGGCAGAGATTTCAGAAGGATCTACCACTGAGCCCTGCAAAAACTAAAACTGTGCTGCTGGTTTCTGAGCCTGTATAGGAAACCTTTGCTCAGCTGTACTCGGCCATTCTATTAGAATGAGGAAAGCAGAGAATAACAACTCTCTTATTAATTGCTGTGAAGATGACATGGAAGGGAGAAGAATGGAGCAGACATTTTTGAGACATCGTAATCCTAGCGTAGCAGAGGATTACATGTTTCGATAATATTTATTTGGCTCCTATTGACTAAATATATAAAATTAAAAAAAAATGCTGAACCCTTAAGCTATTAAACATCTGGCCAGATCCAACAGTACTAAAATATTGCCTGCACAAAACAAAATTTCCACTAAATTTTCTGACAAATAAATGTCAGAGTAGGAGAGACAAGGCACTTGAGTTTTACTTGAGATGAACCATAGGTGAAGGTCTAAAATAGATCTTGTCCTGTTACCCAGAAATAAGTATTATAGCTGCCTTTTCCCACTTGTGATTTTTACAGTGTTTTAGTCACTTCACACTGTGGCCACTTTGTCAGGGAAGACAGTCCTATCCAAAGTTCCTTACACATGCTGGAGAGATTTGCATTTGCTTGCAGTCTCCCTGGTTGTCTTCCACAGTTAGTTCTGATTGCTGAGGATCCTTTTGGATCCTTATGGTTCGAGAAAGGAGGAGACAGCCTGTTTATTTGGAAAAAGAATGTTTAAGCTGCTCTATTTCTTTAAAGGAATTCCTGAATGGAAAATATGAATACCTGCTGCGTTGCGTATGTGCAGTAAATTCAAAGCCCTCAGGATACGCTGCATGAGTGGATACACTGTGCAATGTGTGAACAGTAAACCCAACATTTTCCGGATGTATGGTACTCACTCTTCGTGCATGTGTGCTATGGAAATTTCCAGGCTTTCCAGACTCACGGTTGCTGTGTCAGAGCTACTGTACAGTGATTACAACAGGGCTGAATGATGGCCATGAATCATGGTGAAGGATTTTGAATTCTGTTATTTTATTCAGTACTGAAGTAAAATCCTTCAAATCTGGTAAGCAAGACAGGAGAGTTTGATTTACTTCTCATTTCCCACTGTCTTTTTGACCACCTTATAGCTTAAAGCAAAGCAGCCCATAAGACCTGTATGTAAACTGCAGGGAGTTTCTAAGGAAGAAAGGAGGCAGAATTCCTCCTTCTGAGCTAGTCACAAGTAAGGATTCAGCAATTCACTTCCAGAGATCAGTCGGTGCCAGGGAAATGCAGCAAAACCAGAAGAGCCCAAGGGACAAAGAAAAAAAATATTTAGTCACATGGAGACCTTTCTAGCTGAAAAAAGATTAGAAAGGCTTAGTTTGGAGAGGAAATTAATAAAGGGAGATCAGAGAAGTATATCAATAACACAAGCAAAGAGGAATCAGATACTTCAATCCATCATCTCAGAGTACAAAAGGGCTATTACAAATACAAGCACATATTAACAGGAGCAGCCTCAAAAAATCCCAGCTAAATACAACCAAGCAGATATTTGACTGAAAGGGTCATATTACGCACTGACAAGTTTGCCACTAGAGTTATTAAAATCCTGCGTTGCAAGCCAAACCAAAACCAGATCTCACGTTTTCAAGGGAGCAAGCAGCACTAAATCACGGGGCAGTTACAAGAAGCCTGCGACACGTGTTCACTCCCGCAAACAGGACTGCCCACACATGGTTTCCAGCTGGGCAGAAACCTCTCACCCCAGCCAGAACTTTCCTCCTCGGAAGAAATTTTAAATTAAACCCTGAGTGTCCTCTCCCTGAATTCACCACCGCAGCTGCGTTTCCCTGTTCGTGACTCATTAAAGCTGCACTCAGCAGGAAGCAAGAAACCTTGCATGGGCCCCTCAATTTTTACTGTGTCTGAAGCTTTCACTTTTTTGCTTTTATAATTGATTGTTTAAAGCTTTCACTTTTGAGTCCTGCTGTGCCTGAAATTCTTATGATTTTTTAAAAGGTAGATTCTCCCCATCAGGTACGGTGTTTCTTAATGGTTAAGGCTACATACTCGACTGCCTTAAAAACTGAAAAAGCTGCTCTTCCTATAACCCTTTTCCAATCTCTAATGTGGTTCTACAATGCAGCCACAATCTCTTCATCCCACTTCTACAATCTTACTACATACAGTTTGATTTTTTAAGACAACCGTAAGAGATTGCTCTGCCTGGCACAAATCTATTCTCTGCATCTTCCTCATCTCCTACCACTGTTAGAGCCTCCTCAAGTCCCATCATCAACTCACATTAGACTCAGGGGCAAGGAACTACATTCAGACTCCTCCTTCATCATCCTGGTATTGCCAGTATATCCATGCACTGCTCACCTTCTAATTCAAATGAAACTCGAATCGCTGAAGATCTAAAGAGCTGCTTTTTCCTTTAACTACACTTACAGACATTCTATTTTAATTCTTGTACATCTCTCAACCTCACATACTCTTTAAAATTATCTTCCATTGTTGAATAGTCTTGCTCTTCACAAACACCCACTGACCTCCTTTCTCCCATACAGTCTTATAAAGTGTGTTTTCTTATAAACACGTTTCACTGTGTCTTCAAAGGTTTGCAGAAAACATGGTCCCCAAAATTTCCTGTGCTGAGAAGCCACATGGGCCCTCACCCTCACTGAGAGTCTCTGCACTTGGAATAGAAAAATGGCTGGCATGGTTGATGGGATTTAAGCCCACTTATCAAAAAGTTTTTGCCACATTTCTGAGCCAGTCAAGAAAGAAAGGCTCTTGTGGGAATTAGTTCTTAACAGAAGACTGTAGCTCTTTGTACGGGATTTGCTGCAACAGCAGTTCCACCTCTAAAGAACTTCTACATGAACTCTGCTCTCAGACAAGAAGCTGAGGAGTGGATAATAGTGCCAGCCCTAGGTGGTATGTCAGTGTGATTTTTGCTTGTCTAAGATACAAAATATTTTTCAAAGTCCAATTTTACCCATGGTTCTCCTGCCTAACACTGGGCAACCTGCACCAGGCTTTGTGCACATTACTCAAGGGCAATGGGACAGGTGGTTTGCATATGAGGCAGCAGTATACTTTCTCTGGCTGAGCTGGAGCTGTTTTCACAGGGAAAAATATTTCTTGGATGTGGAGGGGCAACTGTGTTTTGTGGTTCATGGTCCACGTTTGATCCCGGTCTACAGTTACCAGCTGGGACTTCAAACTCTGTACCAAGTCTCAGAGAGATTGTTTTGGCTTCTCTGTCCTCACACAAGGGTAACATGTCTTCAGATGCCTGCTTCTCCTATTTGCAGTCTGTTTCTAAAACAGAGTTTCATTTTTTCATGGCTGTTTTACAGACCATTAACTTAGAAGAAGGAATTGTCTCTAAACTCAACCAAGCTGTCATTTTAAAATGGTTGGCTGTGTAGTCTCACCACTATGATCTCTAATAAAGTCTTTTAAAGGTTTTTCGATACAGGGAATTCAGCTGAGCCCTTTGATTTGCAGCACACGAGTACACAGAATATGCAGCATAGCATATTCGCCACCTTCTCTAGCCTCTCCGCATATAGAGGGCACAGGCACAGTAAATTTAAATTTTACACTACCCAATGGAACAGGGAATACAGATACAGAAGTTTGTAGTAAACCCAGCTAGTACGTGTAAATGATAAAACTGAACTTTGTATGACCAGCTTGGACCTAAAAGCGACAGGTAGGTAGGTAGGTCTGCATTCATAGCGTCGCTGCACCGTAACTAATAAACCCAGACTTGTCAATGATTTTCTAATGCTTCCACTTTTAAGAAGTGACTTCAGCACATCTGCACTGTCATGACTTCAGAGGTACAGTCTCATAAAATTCAAGGTTATTATGTACAGATATTTAGTGATTTCTGGGGCTGCAAAGAAGGAGCTAGTTTTATGTAAAGAGTAAATTGCTGTAAACAGCAATGTGGTAGTATTGAAGTCAGCAGGTTAAACTAGCTGTCTTTGCCATACCTAGCCAGTATGCTTAAGTTTTCCCTCTGACATTTTTGATTTTAATTTTCATAGGGTTTTTAAGCAGAAAGTCCCATGGGAGATATTTCATTTGGGAATATATTCCAGACAACTTACACACGGGTGCTCTTGGAAGTTTGAAAACTATGATCTCTCTTCCAGTACAAAAACTGTAGAAATAAAATAGATTCTGTTCTGCAGAAGTGTTCACACTTACCAAGTCCAGCGAAGAAGCAGAGTGAAGTGATGTGAGGTGGCTGTTCACAGTTTGTGCTTTCACTCCCATCTCTATGGCACTTCACAGGCCGGTGGAAGACTTGGGGTCATTTAAGGCAATCCTACTCTGCCACATAAAAGAAAAATCTGCTGTTATTTCACAGACAGCATAACACTGAAAAGACATGTGGAGCTGAGGAAAGAAATGAAGAATAACAGTTTTTCATGAACAGTTCTGCATAGCTTTTCATACCTGACTGCTCCTTGACATCGTACTGCATGTACAAAGCACCAACTCATGCTGTGAAATATGTCAACATTCAATTGTGAAAAATTTAAGCACACAGTTTAAAGGTTGGTTTAAAACCTTAATGGAAGTTTATCTGAAAAATGTATTGAAGGTGTACCCATACCACATCAATAACAAACCATGCACACTCCTGTTTTCATTCATTTGTGACTTTACACGTACGGTAGAGCTATAAATCTAAACTTTCTGCTCCAGCAACTAGAGATTCTGTAATCAGAAGCCTAAACAGTAGTTACAAGTAATAAATATTATATGACACACAGTTGAGCAACATTGTTCAACAGAGAAGAGAGGTACCAAAGAGACAGGACAAGAGGGAATGACCACAAGTTGTGCCAGGGAAGGTTTAGGTTGGAGATTAGGAGAAATTTCTTCTTGGAAAGGGTGGTCAGGCATTGGAACAGGTTGCCCAGGGAAGTGGTGGAGTCACCGTCCCTGGGGGTGTTTAAAGAAAGGTTGGATGTGGTACTTAGCAACATGGTTTAGTGGGTAATAGGTGGTAGGGGGATGGTTGGACTAGATGATCCTGGAGGTCTCTTCCAACCTTAATGATTCTGTGATTCAAAGCTACATTAATATTTTTATTATTTTAGATTTATGCTGATTTTCCTTAGATAGTAAAGCATTTTGGAAGCTTTCTTAAATTATTTTTCTCTCCTTGTGGTTCAGTTGTTGCATTTGAAGTGATATTAAAGAACAGGGGTTTTTTTAAATATACTTTTTAAATTAAAAAAAAAAAGTCATTTTTCTAAGTGACTGCTAAAAGCCCATGGGCATTTCTCTCTGGACTATTTTAAACGATGTGTTCATGGGTTGCAGCATTCAGGAGTTATGATGTGTATACAGCAAGCCTGAAAAGAATGAAGGTGGGGAAGAATAAAGAAGATGGAATAATCTGAATGCCCCTGGTAACCAATAATTCTGACAGGTGTGGTTATGTGTTCTGTTGTCATCTAACCATAAGAAACTAGAGTACATCTCATTTCACTTAATCGGAGCAGATGGATGCGGTACTGTTGAGCATCATCTACAACAAGTAATTGTATTGCCATTTCATTGACATACAGGCTGCATCACTTTTATTTTGTTTGGCACGCACATATTTTATTTAAAAATGCCCCAAAGACGCAGCAGTGGCATATTAAGAAGTACTAAAGGGAAAGATCAGGCATTCCCACCTGTTCCATCTTTTATGGTTCCCAAACTCACAAAGCCTTTGGGCTGCCTTCCCAAAGCCCTGCAGAATAAACAAATGTTTCAGTGCGGCAAAGCTGAGAACATGCTTGGGTGCCTTAGTAATTTTCTCTGCTCCATTTGTTTTTAACTCAAATCAGGAAGGTCACTATCAACATGAAAAATGTGAGCAAACCCTTACTTCCCAAACAAACAAACAGTGAGCAACAAAACTCAGAAAGAATCAAAATTTGCATCACCTCTTTAATATATTAGTTAGTTCAGTATTCACAGAAGTACCACTTGTAAAAGGTGTCTTTTTGTTTCATTACATCCTCTGCCTTTACTGGATTTTATTCTAAACTGATCTAAAGTAACCCTGGTTATGAGAAAAACACACATATCTCAAAACTATTAATTTGTTCTGATCTGTAAACACGGGATCGATGTTTTTCTCGAATAAAGCCAAAGACAAAGGGAGTAGTTGTCTTAAACACAGCCGGAAATTCAGCCCCAAGTAGTCCTACATGGGCTGAAATGGAGGGTCTCAGCTGCACCCAGGGCAGGCTGCTAAAGCCGTGAAATGACCCGATGGCCTCTTCCCCTCCTTGCAAAAAGTAAAATACCCCTTTTAGTTTTTCCTGCTTCTCATCACAACCACCTACCCCTGCTCATCTGGCCAGGAAGAACATAAAAAGAGCGTAATTGCTGCCCCTGCCCATTTAGACCTGCCACAGGACTGCTGGTTACCTTTAATCACTAACAGAAGCGCGACTCTTCGAGACAAGGGTGTGTGACACACATCACAGTTTCTCACTTCCCTTCTACAGCTAAATTCTGTTTCCTCTCAAAGGAGAATGCACCAAGGCAGATGTGCCCAAAAGAAATTTATCCTTATAACAGCCCTTCCAAATACAAAAATGATGACATGGAAAAAAAAAAAATCATTAAGAAATCTATTACATCTTTTCAGAAAGCAACTGGACAGTAAATAAGTGTTGGGCTGCACAGGGAAACAAAATAGTCACACACGTGGTGTGAGCACTTTCTGTTCTTTGCATTGAATAGGAAGGGGTCTGTAATCACGATAATTACAGGCTTTAACAAAAAGCATACGCAAGGCGGGGGGGGGGGGGATGTGGCAATTCAGTATTATTGAATCAAATGTCAAGTTTGACTGTTTCTAACTTCCCATTACACTTTCCCACTACAATCTTAATACCATTCTTGTGATGTATGCACCTGAACATATCTATGTTATATACATGCAGAGATATGCATGTAAATATTTAGAATTATCTGGACACATTTAACTGTGTTAGATTTTTAACTATTTTTCTATTTCAAAGATGAGGTTCAGCTCATGTCTCAGGTATTTAGTTAACCATAGAACCAACCGCCAATAAAAATAATGAGTTATAAATGCAGGAGCTTCTTTACCACTTGCCCAATTACAGAATTTTCTGATGAACGTATGTTATCACTTCTGTCTTTTCAGCTGAAATTTGAAAGTATATGAAAGAATTTTTTAATAGGTTTGTATATGATTTACATATTAAGGGCATGTGTATGCTTGGATGAACACTTATGGTGTAAAATGTACATCCAAAACCAACCCAGTTTACAGTGGTGTGAGCTGTTGCTCTACACAGAGTTGTCAAATGGCTATTAAATGTTTTGGGGTTTGTTTTTTTTTTTCAAAAAATGAACTGATGGCACTCCTTTTTAACACTGCAGCATTATTTGTCATGGCAATATGCATATAAATAGAGATGCTATCTTTATATCAAATTAAGAACCACAAGGAAATCAGTTTCATTCTACTTTTAAGAAAAAGTATTTAAATTACTTTATGGATACCATTATTTTTTTTGACCACAGTTTAAACTAAAATGATGCCATCCTAACTTACTGCTACACTCATTTTAGGGTACACTTCCATATGATTGGTATCAGCTTCGCTGGACCATACCCTGCTCAACTAAAAGCTTTGCCTGAAGTGTTGACCAAAAGGGACGTCACAGAGCTGTGACTGATAGATAAACTGTTTACACAATATGGAAGTGCTAACAAGGTCAGGAGAATGTTACAAGATACACAATCCTGTTAAAAGTAAGTAATTGAGATAAATTTATGAAATGCACAGCCAATGATAAGGGAGGAATGTGAACACCACAATCAGAGGACGGCGGTGCAGGTGGAGTCTCCTGTGAGGGTTTAGGTCATAGTACACCCTTCCGATCACAGAAAAAAAACCATTTAACTCTACCAACCAAAAGAGCACTGCTTTCTGCCAGGCATACATATACTAGCTCCTTGGCAGAACAACCACTCAAGGACTATCCTTATGACAGCAAACATTGCCAAGCCTTCACCAAATTTGTGGTCATTCCTTAGAAGAGAAGAGCAAGACTAAAGCCTTCTGGCTAAAGACAGGCTAGCACTGAGGTCCTGTCAAGACCATATAGCACTGACAAAAAAACCACTACCAACAATGGACAACAATAGCTGTTACAATGCTTAAAAGTAAACACGCTACAAAACAAAAGGATCAAAAGATGAACCTTTCAATGCATGTATTTTCCATATAAAGGAGATTTTAAAAAAAAATAATAGCGCAAAATTTATAAAATTCCAAGCTTGCTATCATGTATTAAAAATATCTGTGTGTGACAATGCGTTGCTACTGCTTTGAGGTAAGCAGAGCCACTGAGTTGGAGGAAGTCACAGACTAATCATCTTGCAGTAGAATTTGTTGAAGTGTTAAACCAGCTTTTGTCTCCAGTAGTTCCTTCTGCTATCTGGTTATTTCAGTTCAGTAACTTGTTTATTCAAACTTGAAAAACCAATTGGGAGGTTAAAAAAAAAAAAAGAGCAAGGCTTGTTTTCTTCATACAGTTTGTAGAAAAAAAAAAAGATGTGATAGCTGGTAAGGTCTCCTCCTTCTGAAATGCTGGATAAATACTAAACAGAAATAACCATCCCAGTCCATTAATGGCAGATAGCCTTGCATTTTATATACATTTTAAATTCTTCTGAAGTATCAGGCACATTTAAGATACATTTAAATGACTAATAAAAACATCTAACTCGTGAGCATTTTGATCTCATTTTTGATTTCTGTACAATGTAGTCACAAGTGAAATACCAAAAATAAGTTTTACAAAAGTGACATTCTTTATAATAACTAAGAGACACAAAGACAAAGCAAGATTGAAGGCATGACTGAAATAGTTGATATATATCTATTCTTTTCAGTAGATATGCTCACTGCTTCATTTCTAATCCATCAATGTCAGATTTTAAAAGTTAAAAAAAGCCTAGCAAAATGCAAGATAAGCCTTTTTTTTAAAAATCAGATACTGTTTTTATCTTTTTTTTTTAAAAAAAAAAATCCTTCCTAACCCTTCCATGCCTGCAGCAGCTGTTTGCAGTATTTAGTAATTCTTAATCCAGCCAACACCATTAGCTCATCTACATACCATCTAACATGAAACTCACTGAGACACTGGCCTGGCTACTGGCTCCCCTTTCCTGAAATGCCCTCCATGAACTGCCTTCCACATAGAAAACAATCCAGGTCATTTGGAGCTTGTCCAATACAGCCTCACATGCAGGGTGGGAGGTCACTATATTCATTTTAATGCTGACTACTTCAGAGATGACAACAAAATACTTACTATCTGAAAGCTGTCAGCACACATAATGAAGAGAAATAGGAAGCTGCAGCTCTGTATGTGTTTTGTAAGCCATAGTCACTGCTAGGGAAGTAATATATTCCTAAGTTATTCAAGCAGTGCATGCAGCTTAAGGTGGAAGCAATTATTTATGTATTTGTAATAGCATTATGCACAGGATTATGAGTTAAGTGGTTAACAGATGGAGGGACAGAAATTTCCAAGTCCTTTTGTTAAAAATATCTAGGTTATTCCTTCTTCACTAGTCAGAGAGGCATTTGTAAAAAGAAAATTTTGTACCTCAGGCCAAGATTTATAAACTTGCACTTCAGTCTACTACCCTGTTTACAAGATACATGAGATAAATACTAGGAGACTGCAGTTATCTGAGGACTGCCTGCGAGTGTTTTCTCAGTTATGTCTATTCAGCACCTTGAGTTAGATGTTTTGCACTGACTCAATGGCAAAATTCGTATTGCTTCCATTGAGAACAAGATGGAGACCGGTATTGCTAACATGGAGGTGCCTGAATCCCACCAAAGTTTAGAATGGAGATGAGGAGGCTCAGGGGAGACCTTATTGCCCTCTACAACTACCTGAAAGGAAGTTGTGGCAAGCTGGGGGTTGGCCTCTTCTCGCAGATAACTAGTGACAGGACAAGGGGGAACGGCTGCAAGTTGCCCCGGGGGAGGTTTAGGTTGGAGATTAGGAGAAATTTTTTCTTGGGAAGAGTAGTCAGGCATTGGAACGGGTTGCCCAGGGAGGTGGTGGAGTCACTATCCCTAGAGGGATTTAAAGAAAGGTTGGATCTGGTACTTAGGGACATAGTTTAGTGGGTAATAGGTGGTGGGGGGATGGTTGGACTAGATGATCCTCGAGGTCTCTTCCAACCTTAGTGATTCGATGATTCTATTATTCTATATTAATACAGTGCATTTATCTGTTCTAGAATGAATCTTTTACAGAAGGGTTTTCCTCTAACATCATGGATGTTCTCTGGGAGTGACCCACAAATATAATTTGTGTCTATAGAATTAATAGTAAAGTTGCTCCATTGTCTAGTTCAGACTTAACACACAGAACCCACAACACCACAAGACAATTTATGCAAGATTTGTGACCTCTTTAACCACCTCCATTTTATGAAAACAGTAAAGGCCTACTAGCAAAAGAATGTTTAAACGTAAGTGTTTGAAAAATGTAAATAATATTTTCTGGAATATGACTGTAAGTCAATAGTGAGTTATTCTTCTTTTATTTGGCTTATACAGCCTATGATTTTTAGATGCTGGTGTATAATCCACTAATTAGGAATCAATTCCTTGCTGCATTCCACAAGTTTTGCACCCCAGTGGTACTTTTGTTTAAACACAGAACAGAGCTGTGAAAAAATCATTCCAAATTATAGCTCGGAATAGACAGATAAGGTGAGTCCACACTGGGTAAAAAAATTGTATGTGGCAGACGATGTAACTCTTCTGTAGAGCCTGTGCAATGATCTGAGCCAACACTTCACATGCAGGCTCCTGGATCTAGTGTAAGAAAAAACAACTCAGTTACTTCGAAAGTTTTTGAGCATCCTCACCCCTTTTTTTTTGGAGAGAAGAAACAGTTGAACAAAATTGATAGAAAGTGAAAAATAGAAACTCTTCCAGAAATAAAAATTCTTGGTTACTTGTTTATAGAATACTTACATTTTCGTTGACATTTCCTTATCTTCTTCATGTAAATAGTATGGATGAAAATCTAACAGATAATCTCTCAAAAATAAGTACGCTGAGGAAAAAGAAAACAAATTAGTTTTGAAATACACATTTCTAAAAAGTGTGTAGCTAGGAAAATATTGCTGTATTTCTGCATTAATAACCTCTTTCTTGGGGATATACATGTATATTGGCTCAGGTGAAATTATAAGAGCAGGAGGTAAATAAGAGCAGAAGGTTCAGTGAAGTGCTGTTTGCTGGATAAGCTATTAATCCATACATGGAAAGTCCAAATTAGCAGTAACAACAACTCACGGTCATTGCAGCTCCGTTTGCAAGGATGACTTTTTCGGCCAGTTGACTTTACAATAGCATTAACAATGGGCAAGAAAATATGCCTGGAGTCACAGTAAGAGTGTCAGGCATGAGGTTCAGTCACGGCTCAGGTATCTAACTGCAATACTGCAGTCCTAACAGAAAAATAGCCTGTTTCAAGAAGAAAATCAAATACAAAGATCAGAGCAACCAACCAAGGTGGCCCACTGTCCTCAAGCTTTTTCTCAAGGAAACACAGCCAATTCTAGAAGTGTTGCTTCTTAAAGGATGGTTTCATCAAGCAGGAGAGAAGATGAGGATGAAAAAGTTAAAGCAGAAATTCTGGCATTTCAGGATGGCCTAGGTTATTTGCAGGTCCCTGAATTAATCTGGGGAAGGATCTGGGATTTACGGACACAGGTACAGTGGGCTGGCCACTTTCTCAAAGAATTATAGTGGAATTAGGGCTCCTTAGGTGACACTGTCCAGATGCCATCCCTGTTGCTGGCTGTCTTTTGGCTCACCTGGTCAAGAGGCATGCAATGATATTGCCTGTCACTGTGCTGCAGAATGTGAAGGTGACATGAACATTTCTATTCGCTTTCAGGGACAGCATGTCAAAGGAACAATTCTTGTTAGCAGAATGTTCTGGTAAGGAGGAGTTTTGCGTAGTATGTCATTACAGAAGTTCCTTGGCTGCAGCTGAAACAAGCGCACCCGATATTGGTGTATTAATATTTGCTCTTTGTGGCAGGTCTGGAATTGCAGTCATCAACCCCATCCAGAGGAAAATAATCTTAAGTATATCTTAATCATCCTGTTTACCAGTCTGATCAGTAAAAGATCTCTCTCTCTTATTTTCATTTTGCCTATTAGTAAGGCCAAAAAACCAAAGTAGTTTCTGAAAGGGATTTCCCTTTCCCTTTACTGAGTAGTAGTGCAGCGTGCTTTGAGGCATCAAAGGAGGGAAGATACTAGAAAGAGTTGAACACTTCACTAGGATGGCAAGAGCAATTTTGCCTAAGATGCAAACAGCAACAGTGCAGGAAGGTTTATCTGCGATGAAGTTCTTGATTCTTTCAGAATTAAGAACATTCTTGAATGGCTTAATTCTTGCTTTATATAACTGTTTTTTTCCTGGCAAGACTTTCCCCCCCTCTCTCTCAATCTCTCTCCAAACAGAACATCTAGCCAGAACACTAGTTGTGTGTGTTTGTTAATCTCTTGCTCCGGGAGAAAATCATCAACTGTCTTCCCACCCTGACCCTGTATGAACACGAGCCAAGGTTGCTGCTTTGTGTGTAGGTGTAAACAGATGTTCAACTCAGCAACTGGTGTCCTTGAGTCTTGTAATTGATTTGCCTCTTCCTGTGGAGATGTGATTCATGATAGCACCTCTCTCTTCCTTTCGTATTCGTCCAAATAAATCAGAGCAGAAGCAGCCCCACAGGCCACTGGCCAGCAGAGTTGAGGACTCCCTTCCTGCAGTCATTAGAGCCCAAAGGACAAGGTGGAAATTACATTAAAGGTTCATCCGTTTGAGATCTTACCATCTTCCTCTCCAGAGGAAAAGGGAGTCATTTCTCTCAAGCAGGAATGTGGAGCCCAAAATTCCTCTTTCATTACTGGGCAGCAACCCCACAATATAATCCTAAAAAAAAAGAGTGTATTTTCACACTGGACTAACAATACCCAGAAAGCAGAAGACAACTGACTCCACCTGCTACTTTACATGATAGCAAAATGCAGTTCATTAGTACAAATTCATTATCCTAACACATTAAAGCAAATATAGGTAAGATACAGTTATAAATCCCTCTAGACATTAAAATTCCTTACCTTGGAGCACAATGCCCAGATCAGTGGCCTGGGCCACAAAAGCAATGTTGTTGGCTTTTATTTTCTTTTGGTAAAGGCTTTTGAATGAAGTTGTTAATTCCCTGCATGGATTAAGCTGCACAGCTACTAATGCATACAGAAGATGGAAACAATCTCCCTCAAAGAGTTTTTACTTGTGAGAAAGAACCCTTTGGGTCCCTACCGCATGGCCATTCAAATCCCTTCTGTCACCGGGGCATGACTTTCTCCTGCTTACCTACATATGCATCGCTGTAGGTGTCAATTTAGAGAAAGGGTGGGGGTGCATACCTTCTACTCCCTTCCCTGACACATTGCTGAGGCTGAAGGATGGCTACAGTATAGCAGTATACAGTTTATATACGTGACAGATGCAGAAACACAGCAAGAAATTGAAGCAATGCTCAGCAGCCAAACCACATCAAGTCTCTTCTAATTTTCGGCTTTGTACGGTCCCACCCCAGTGCAGCAGGAAGAGAAGGGGAGCTTGGGGCTGCATTAACCCCATTCACTTCTTGCATCCAGCGTAACGCAGGTACCATTCTGCTTCTCTCAGAAGAACAATTACAGCAGGACAGACAGTAAGCAAAGGTGACATTTGAACAAGAAGTCCAACCCATTGCAACTGTGTAATGACAACTTCTCATTTTACCATTAATGATGGAGGACTGTAAACAACTCTGCCCCCTCAGTCTTATTTTTCCACATCCCCAATGTCTCAGGACTACAGCACACTGTTTGCACATAGCCAATTGCACTCATTTAAACACATACTTAAGGAATTGTAAGGGAATGGGATAGAAGAGGGGAACAGATGCTTTAAACAAAAGAAAGATTATTGTCTCAGTCAAGAATATATTTTAATTTGAGTCTACTAATATATTTATAGGTGCTTCCTGCAAACAACTTGCCATCTTTTTCCTTTAGGACTCAAAGTTTATACTAAATTTCAGAGATGTCCCATATTTGCTTTGATCTGGGTGTTAAAAATAAGTAGATAAATGGTGCTAAAGTCCTTTAATTCCGGAAGGATGTTGGGTGATAAACTGCAAGGGTCAGATTCTGACCTGCACAACCCCAGAGCAGAACTTCATCACTTCAGCTGTACAGAGAACTAAAAAGACCTGATTTCCTAGTGGTCCCAAAAGACACAATGATTGACAGGCAGAGAAATAAAGAACTAGAGTTCTAAGAAATATGGACTATCTTTGAATTTAGAGGAAATGAGAAAACCAGAACGGCCTTTTGCAGTCCAAGTAAAGTGCAAGCTTAAGAATAAAAGGAATAATAGTAATAAATCTTCAGATTAAATAAATATTTAAGACAGGAGAAAAGTAAATTACTAATCATAATGTGCTCCAAATTCAGATTAGAAAAGACTGCTCTTCAGATAAAACATATATCTTCCTTGAAAAATGAATTTAAGTAAAATTAGAGAAAAGATAGATTGACTGCCAGTAAGAAAAATGTTTCATTTTTTCTTCTGATGATACTAATGGATAAACTTTGAGGAAAAGGTGAACTGAAAAGCTTAAACATCGAAAGTCAAAGGAAATATTGCTGAAATTTTGCTTGCTAGGAAATAAACAAAAAAAATTAAAAACCTCCAACAAAACAAAAACAACCCCCCAAAACCAGTTTTAATTAATGGCTTAATATTATCTCTTTTTTATTATTATTACATTTGATACATTACAGGTATTTTAGATAGGTTGTAGGATGAAAAACAGACCTTGGAAAAGCAGAGACTGACTGTGGATATGGCCATTAGGCTCTGCTATGGTATACAGTAGAAATCCCTTGCTCATTAATAGCAATCATCAGCTCTATAAATCTCACTAGAACTTACCCATGTTGATCACATGCTCCCAAATGAATGACACATGGTTCTGGCACAGACCATGAGAAGAGTGCAGTAGTCTGTAGATTTCATAAAATATGGTAGAAAGAACTAAATCCATTCTGTACAGAACAAAAATAGGATGATAAAGTTTGTTTTAAATCTGGCAGGCTTTGCCATTCATCCACTCATCTGAGCCAAAAGAGTTAGAGAAAAGTGATATACAATGATCGTCTCATCAGCGAAATGGGGGAAAACCAGCATTCCTGTCATTTAAAGAAACCTCAATGAAATGCTTTTCCCCTATAAATATCACTGCAGCATTTGTGAAGTGCCTAGTCACAACCACCATTTCCATCTCCAGTCTCCCTGGAACGCTCCCTTGGTGCAGAATTCCATAATTACTCCCCATGACCTGCCCTCACCAATCCTCTGGCTCTGGAGCTATTCCTTTCAGACTGTAGCAACAGTCAGGCTCTTTCACAGAGCCATAGAGGTATACAGCATTTGAAGATGATGTACTCTGCCATCTTTCTGGCCATGATTTAACTGTTCTGGTTCTTAGGTGGCATGTAGATTGAGACAAAGCAATAAAACATCTTCATGATTTTATCATCCTCAGTTATCATACCATTCACATGTTCTTTACAACTCAAAAGTGCCATGTTAAGAAACTATAGGTCTTTTATCCTCTGTTTCCTTCTGGAATTGCTAGATTTCTCTCACTCTTGCAATTCATTCTCTGTTTGTAGGTTTGGTCTGCTTCTCTTTTTCTTACAGAAACACTGTGAAAGATCCTCCTTTTTAATCCTGTTCTTTATTTATTTTTTGTTTCTTTCTAGTTACTCTCTGGCAATTAAAGACTCTGCACATCAAGATGTGTCAATTCATCTGTTTGCCCAGAAGAATGTTTGTCTCAGTGGAGATGTCCTTTGACCCAAGTCTACTCTATTTAAATGGGTAATGCTCAATATATACCCATTTTCTGTCACTAGTCTGGAGGTAGGAACTCCTCCTGATCAAAAAGCATGACAGCAAAACTCAGTAGTGGAATATCTCCGTGTTCAAAATACAGTCTATGTTGGCAGAAATATGAAAGAGTTCTCAGAATTAAAGTGAAGTAAACAACAGACAAAGTCCAAAGTTCCCCCCAGTTGCCCCTCTTTCTTTTTAAAAAAAAACAAAAACTTTTGAGCTGGACACAAGTGAATATTGAAAGTGCGTGACTAATATTAATATATATTTAGCCAGGTTAAGTTACCCATTAAATTCCACAAGGGACAGATTAGCATGTTTATAATACATTGTACTTGTTGAATGAGTTTGAAAGAATATTATTTCTTTTTGTACATCTATTAAGTGGATTTAAAATAGCAGTTAATATAACTTAATCCACTTCAGCATTTAAAATAAAATGTTTCCCCATAAATTTTCTCCTCCCTACTAATACCAACCATTAGAAAAAGACAAGCTAAGCAGACAGGTTTTGTGCTATGATCCAAAGCTAAACAAGTTTGAGCTCTTGAACTGAAAAGTCTTGTAAAAATTGTCCTCCCCTATCTTCAAGAAAAACAACAATCTCAGTTAGTCTTGACCATTAAAGCAGGGCATGACAAAAATAAGGAAAAAAAAAGCATTGAAAGTACATTGAGACAGATAATACAATGGCATTGTAGCATCTTCAAGTTATTTGTCTGAGCCTTTATTCTACCAACAAACTCATGGGATTGTCCATTGCAACCTGTACTGCTGTGCTGGCAAGGGCAGGGCCATGCTACAGAATGAAATATTAGTTGGTGAGGTACCCTTGCACTGAAATATATTTCAGATGTGTAGGAATAGAATGGAAATTTCTACATGTTAATGAAATAAGAGAAGTCAGCTAACCAGCATAAAGCTCACTCGTATTCAGTCAATCCAACATACCCTCTTCAAAGCACTCACAGTTTATTTCAGAGTCCATAAGGGACTAATCAAAAGAAACAATGTCAAAAACCATGCCATGTTACCCACCAAAATTTAGCAAAAATGAGTATAAACAAAGTCTCTCTGTTCCTTGTGTCTACTTAAGAGCAGTTAATTACAACTGTCTAGAAGAGATCATTTAATTCAAAATAAATTTCCAGTGGGAAAGATGAAACTGAGTTAAAAAAAGTGTCATGATAAAAGATTTTCTGGGTGGGGATTAATTCAGTGAAGAAATATGACAAAATACAAAGGAAGCGAGATGTGAATGTAGACTTGGTAACTACTCTTTCAAAACTCTAGTATTCATGCCCAGGATCCATTTCACTATGCCATCCTGATGTTATTTTTACCATAAATTTTTCTGTGAACTCATGCCTGATTTCCGCTATACATATTCAAATACTACATATTTGAATAAAGTAGGAAACTGAACAGCAAATTCTGAAGTATTCCTCAGGTGACTTGTATCAGAACAGAGTATTTAATGAAGTGCCGTAACAGGCAACTATAGCTCTCTTTTTTGGAGAGATATCAAGCACTGAGGATGTTGGCAATAGTGTACATTTTTCATTCAAACACTATTTCCAGAGACTGTTTTCTCACTTGAAACAATCCATCTTACTTAGGATGCAAACAGCTGTTCTTCATTCAACAGCTTCATAGAGAAGAAGGGATTTTATAGGACACATTTGGGATACTTTCTGCAATCTTACAGCCATGAAGAACATGACCAAAAGTAAAAATAAAAAATGAAGGTTTCTTCTTCTCTGCAGAAGCAATAACACCACCATATTTAATTACAACCTTTCCATTTTTCTGTTCTCCCTCAGCAGTTCTACTCCAGAGTTCGAAATCCTATTTAGACATTTTCAGACTCGGGAGTTACTTATGAAGACACATCACAACAATTCAAAATAATTTTTAACAGTGGAAGGTTAGAGTTTAAAAACTTCTTTTTCTCCAGCTTGCTCTTGCGAGGTGATTTGTTTTCAGATTTTAGATAAAAGCAGTTGAATAAGTGGTTTCCTATAGTTGGTGGAATATACGCTGTGCTCAAGAAAAGGGACACAGGTGATTTCACATATATAATCTTAGTTCTGACAAGTCTCTTTGATAGCAGTTGACTTTGGTTCAGTAGTCCTCAGTATAAAATAAACAAATTTAACCCAGCTTTTATTTCTAAATATTTTCTTTGTTTTCACTAATACCCATGAAATACGTCAAACAATCCAAGTTCCTCGGGTAAAAACCAGCATATGCAGAGATTGCCAGTGCTCTTTTCAAGGGCAGAACTAATCACATTGCCTGCTTAACAGTCTGTTCAGGAAGGGAGACCCTAAACCCAAGGGTCTTCTAATAGAAGGCAGGGAGGAGAAGGTGCCTGGACGGCTTAATGCTGGTGTACATGCAGGGCCCTTTGCATGCCAGTCTGGCCCTAGGAGGTTCAAGCTCCCAGAGAGTGTTGCAGCTGCCTGCCACAGTACATCTGGCCCATCCTCCTTCTGTCGCCATGCCGACAGCTTGTAGCCCCCACGGGAACAGTGTGGACCACAACATTCATCAAAGACTTGTGTTCTTACTCTGCTATTCTTACTATATTATTTTTACCGGGAGTTTTTCTAGGTCCACACGCTCATGGTCTGGACAAGTACAGCCTAGTATTTTTATAAACAGCCCTAAAGAATACTCTATAGTATTTCAAAGGAGTATTCTCTTTTCCTGTTAACTTGAGGAAATGGACATCTACAATACTAATTGATATATCATAGAATCATAGAACGGTTTGGGTTGGAAGGGAACACGAGGATCATCTAGTTCCAAACCCCTGCACCATGGGCAGGGACACCCTCCACTAGACCAGGTTGCCCAAAGCCTCATCCAAGCTGGCCTTGAACACTTCCAGGGAGGGAGCAGCCACAGGTTCTCTGGGCAACCTGTTCCAGTGCCTCACCACCCTCACAGGGAAGAATTTCTTCCTAATGTCGAACCTAAATCCCCCCTCTTTTAGTTTAAACCCATTACCCCTTGTTCTATCACTGTAGTCCCTAATAAACAGCCCCTCGCCAGCTTTTCTGTAGGTCCCCTTTAGGTATTGGAAGGCCACGATTAGGTCTCCCCAGAGTCTTCTCTTCCCTAGGCTGAACAACCCCAACTCCCTCAGCCTGTCCACACAGGAGAGGTGCTCCAGCCCTCTGATCAGCTTTGTGGCCCTCCTCTGGACTTGCTCCATCAGCTCTATGTCTTTCCTGTACTCAGGACTCCAGAGCCGGATGCAGCACTCCAGGTGGGGTCTCACAAGAGCAGAGGGGCAGAATTCCCTCCCTTGACCTGCTGGCCACACTATTTTTGATGCAGCCCAGGACACGGTTGGCTTTCTGGGGTGCCAGCGCACACTGTCAGCTCATGTTGAGCTTTCCATCAACTAGGACCCACAAGTCCTTCTCCTCAGGGCTGCTCTCAATCCATTTTCTGCCCAGCCTGTAGTTGTGCTTGGGATTGTGCTGACCCACATGTAGGCCCTTGCACTTGGCCTTGTTGAATTTCATGCAATTCGCACGGGCCCACTTCTCTAGCCTGTCAAGGTCCCTCTGGATGGCATCCCTTCCCTCCAGCGTGTCGGCCGCGCCACACAGCTTGGTGTCATCGGCAAACTTGCTGAGGGTTTACAATACATTACTATGTACTATGTATTTGGTTTTTTGGTGAGTTCTGAACAGCTGTAATATAGATGAGTTCCAGAGTAAAACCAGCCTATGGAAAGTTATTGATTGATCATTCAGTTTCTGAGTTGCCATTTTGTGTAAAATCTACAAACAAGAAGTAGGAATTCCTTGTATCTTCTCCGATATATATTCCAGCTATATTTGCAAATAGCATTCCGCACTTATGCCATTCATTTTGCTAATAATGTGTTTACTTCTGTCAATAACAATGTGATTCCATTCTTGGTATTGGTTTGGCAGTACTAGGAATGAGAGGCTATTGAGTTTGCCTTTCCAAAACTATTTAAAGTACAAATAATGCTTCTCCTAAAATAAAATAAAATGTCAGCCTGCTTTTTATTCATAATCCTCCTCTTGTTAGAATAGAATATTTTCACTAGGATACCTGAAATATCCCTGAAGGTGTTATTGCATACGAAAAACGATCTCATCTGAAAACTACCTTAGAGACCTGACATTTAACATTAGTCCCCACCCCCTAGAATCCAGCATTCCTTCAGTTCTATTTGCAATTCTTATATATATCCTTCATTTTAAAGATAACCCTAAAAACAAGTATGGAAAGTTTCCTTCACTGCCCAAGAGCATTAGATCTCAATAAAGTTTTGCAGCACAAAATCACTTTATTTAATGTCTGATATCATATGTATGCCTTGAAGTCTTTGCTATCTGTTTTATTAAATTAAAGTTAGCACCCAAACAATCCTCAAATGTGAAAGAGAGGTTGTTTAGAAAAGTTTGCACTGAGTACAAGAGTATTTAAAATACCTTTCAAGATAAAATAGCTATGGAAAATTTTGTTTTCAAGTGGAGAATAGCATGATCTTAATGGACATTTTCAATTGTAATTAGATAAAAGCATTTGATACCTTATGCCACTTAATTTTTATCACTCAACTTAAAAGATTCCATCGAGTGGAACTACATTTTTCACAAGCAAATTCAGAGGAGGACAAAAGTATTGTGAGATTCTCAGAAAAATGTTTGTTGTGCCTGTACATAAACATAATACAAACACGTCCTTTGCAATAGAAAATTTATGAGCCACATTTTCGGTAAACAACACAGAGTTGCCCGCCCCTCCCTGCCTGCCTCCCTCCCTCATCATTAATAGCCATTACAGTAGGCTACCACACACTAAGTTCATTTAGCACTCACTAAATTTCCCAATTGTTAAGATCCTCCTGTATAGCATTAAAAAAAGGAATCATTTCAAGAATATGACTGTACAGCCCATTTTTAGACAGTTGTAAACTCAGATTAACAGTAAAATATTTTTATGCTCTTGCAAGTCAAACTGACCAAGAAATTTCAGGGTCTGTATTTTCTAAAATATACATTTAGAAAAAAAAAATACTGGGTCAATGATGCAGCAATCTCAAGGAAGATTCACGTTGAAAGGTCAAAAATTAACTTACTACTGTGGTTATCTAGAAATATCCCAAAAACGTTTTATTCAATGTCTTCACTATATCACCGCCTTTGCTGACATCATAACAATGATAATTTTTAAGTAACTAATTACCTCAATGGGTAACACTGTCACCTCCATATGGTCCTCCTATACAGCAATCCTATATAGGATTTTACTGATGAAAATTGTATCGTGATCATCCAAACAGATAGCAACAATATAAAAAAGGAAGGTATACTAATATCCCAAGACATCTCGAAGAAATCATGCCATGAAGCTCTTCAGAACATCAACTTAGTAAAGGCAACTCAACAACTGTCAGCACCAGCTGTATATTAAGATTTTACTTTAGAATTTTGACTAGATATATCCAGGGTTTAGATGTAGGTCATTACTGTTTACTATCTATTGTAACAGACAGTCTTCACTGGCTTCAGGTTTTTTTTTAATTACAAAAGTGTATCATTATTACTATTAAAATCACTGATCAGATAGCAAATGTTTTGCACATATTTGAGCAGAGTTTTGTCATTGAAAGGCACCTTTGGGTATTACTCCTGCTCCATTAGGCAGCATTCTGTACAACATAGCTCCTGGTATTTCAGAGATGGGACTTTTCATCCCTGGGAAACTATTCCATCTCTAACACTGAAAAGGTCTCCTGACACTCATCTTAAATACTGTATTGTTCAAATTAATTCTTTTACTCCTACATATATTCCTGTAACGTGCTGTAAACAATTCTACATTCCTCTGTAGGAATCACATGCTGTGAGAGCACCAAAACACGCTTCTTCCTTTTCCATCATAACTTTCCTCCATTTCACTTCATTGTGTGGACACTTGCCTGACATGTGCCCAGAAAGCACCAATGCTAGCATTACCATGGAGCAGAGAGAAAGGTCATCGAGCATGCTCTAAAAGACTTGATATTCCTAACGATGATTAGTATTACTCATATTTGAGAAATTGCTATCACATGGTAAATACTATCTCACATATATGCATAGAGTCAATGATCCTTTCCAGGACTACCAACAACACAGAAATAATTACCACATCTAAAGGTCGTTGAAGAAGAAGAAAAAAAAATTACTCTCTACATAGAAAGATTTATATATAGAGAGAGATATATATAATGTGTGTGTGTGTGTGTGTCATATCACTCAATCTTGGATTACGATGGGATTTGATAGATTACAAGTAAAAAACACGAGAGAAAACAATTGCAGAGTTGGGATCAAAACAGAGACACCCAAGCCCTTGCTAATGTTTCTTGTCACTATTCACCCAATACCACTAACACCCTAAATATTTTTTGCAACTGCTACAGCTTGCTTTCTTTATGAATTTAAAATAAGACACCAGGAGAAATGAGAACATTTGTTAACAAGGAATAAGTTGCAAAAATGCAACTTCATTCACCCTCATTCCATGAAACAAGGGTATTAAGCAGCTACCTATTATTTTGATTAATTAGATCACGAGGCGTAACATAAAATATTGCCCCAATTATTCACCTTAGAGCAGCAAAACTTGAGAGTATTAGAGGAGGAAAAAGCCCCAAACTGTAAGAGCTACAGCCCAGTGTTACTCCCTCTCACAAGCAGGTAGTTACTCAGGATACGCATCATTAGGACCAAAAGCAAGTCATTCCTTAGGTTTACTTCAGTTCTCTGCTTGAAAAAGTCACTAACCAATGTAATTCATGATCTAATTCGTACTTCAGGTAAGTGAAAGCAATATAGCAAAAAGCATTTTTAATGAAGGATGCATTGAAAAATTAATATGTCAGCAACAGTTGGAGATTACTTTTTTTTACTGTAATGTAGTTGTATGTGTGGTATCTTTATATTTTCCTTTTCCAGGTTTTTTGTTTGTTCTTACTCCTCTGCCTCTTTATGACTTATTAATAACAAATCATATTAATCAATGATAAAATCAAAGTAAGAGCAAGTCCTTAGATAAGATTTTGCCAATCTGTATGATCACATATGTACATACGTTACTGTGATAAAACCCTGGGACTCATTTGGACCCAATTTAAGACCTGAAGTCAAAGGAAAATTCTCCTCTGGTTACTGGTCAGGTCTATTAAAATACTGAATACTTTCCTGAAATTACATACTCATATCAGGTCCCTAAACTCTGAGACCTGTAAATTTTGGCAGAACAGAACCATTTAATTGTAGAAGAAAGTTCCAGCGTGCCTGAGCAGTGTCCACACTCCATGGTGGTGCAGCCCACAGCTAGAGTTAGCACAGCTCACAGCCTGTGAGGTCAACAATTTCCTCTGTTACAAAAACCTAGGTGTGCCATTTGCACCCCTGGCAACATTGCAAAACTGGCTCCCCAGGTGGAGAAAGCTCCCACCCAATTAATATAATTTTTTTTACAGTGGTTCAAAAGCAATCTGTTTTAAAAGAAAAAGCAATGGTGCAATTCTATGTTAAGGATCTGATCTGGCCCTCACCCATGTTTAGGTCAAGTCACCGTTTCATGGATCTCAGAGGAAGGCAAGATTACTCAGATATGTTGCAGATTAAAACAAAAGGCCAGCAAAGAACAGAATATCCGCTGTGCGCACACTTACCTTGCTTTATTCACTTCAGCTAGACCATCACAGCTCTTATGTAAGGTAGCCATTTTAACTGACTTCCACCAGTGATTTTTATACTTTTTTTTCCTTTTTTTTTAAGGATGAAAGGAAAGCCTCTCACAAACATAACTTCCCTCTTATCTGAGCATGGCATTGATCACAGAATTTGGACGGCTACAGATTTAAATTTGTCATGAGCCAGTCAGCCACACAGATCCAGCACGTTTCATCAACTTAATACTTTATGCTGAATTTAACAACATTAAAGAGTAATACTCAGCACGCATCAGAAGCTCTTTATGTAGCTGTGGAGAGAACTTTACATCATGTTACAGGAAAATTCATTTAAATTCAGCAGTTTACCCACAGTCAAGAAAGTTTGTATTAAATAAGAAGCACAATAAGTACCATCTCCACCCTGCTGAGAGTGTTGCTAGCAAATGCATTGTAACCAGGTGTCAAAGGTGGATCTCCAGTCCACTGGAGTTTGTGTCTTGGGTTTTTTGACTACTTAGCAGGCAAGATCCTTAATCAATGTTGTGTACAAATTTCTCCATTTCAAAGGTTTTTTGGATAACCCACATTGCTTTTCACAATTTCATTAGCATAAATTATTTTTTTATTGTTTTCTTATTGCTAGGCTATTTATAAGGCATACTTCCATTAAATGAGTTCATTGAATATGTGATTTTCATTACATCAGGAAAAACCTCCTACACCTTGGAAATAACTGTGTTTTTAATAGCATCTGATAGCACCATGAGGCATTGATTAGGATCATGGCCAATGTGAAGATATAATCCATATGGTCCATTTACCAAGATAATCACTAAGAACACCTTTCTCATTTTCATCACTCTTAAGCATACGGAACCTACAAAGGAATAAGCAATTAGAGAAATAAAATTAAACTTGAATACAAAGTTACAGCAATTTTCTTCTGACTTCTATGTATGCCATGTGAAATAATCCCACGTATTCTGTGCTCAAAAGCAATACTTTGATAAGACCACCAAGAATCACTTTGCACAGGGTCTCAGAAACACAATACATGGTGTTCTTGCCCTTAGCTTGCCCAGTCTCACCTTCTTTCCCAACTACTCCAGTTGCACTATGTAATGTAGGATAGCAGGATTTATACACAAAGGGGCCTGTATGAATCAACAACAATAAAAAAAGCAACCTTCAAAAAAAACCACCCACCCCTTGAATCAACTCCATGGTTATTAAAGTAATCCTGAGGGGAATAAAAAAAATCCAAATTTAGAGAAAAAGAAGACTTAAAATATTTTGTTTAGCAAACAGAAAGGAGATAATATTAAGAGGAGAATGGAACAGAAAAGCGAAAAAAAGATAACATGGAAACTTGCTCTTACTCTCAGCCCCAGACTTTCCCAACTTTTTTTAACTACCTGTGCCAGGAAGACACTGCTGCTGCTTGCTTTTCCTTTCAGAAATTTGAGCACTGGTATTCCACCTGGCTGATAAATTGTGTATCAAGGTTAAGAATACTTTTTTCCTTAAACTATATTAATATTTCTACCTGAATTTTGTAGCAAAAGACCTTGGAGAAAATGTCTGCAGTTAACTTCTTGTACAAACACCCGGAAAAATGAACCAAACAGAAGGACACTGGAGCAGCATTATAAAAGTATAGAAATTATTCAGTTTTTGAACTTCACACACGTAAAGTTGTTTGGAAAGGAGAACAGTAATATATGAGCAGCAACAGTGGTGTTAAAACAACCAAAGACACCTATACAGACATTTGGTTTTTATTTTTATAAAAAAAGATCAGATTTATGAGTGCCAATGTATGTTCATAGTAAGGTAACAGAAACTAAGCTAATCTGAGTAGCAACTTACATCAAAGGATATCAAAATAATATTTCTTGTAAGTGAAACATAATACTTCGTTTAAACTTGATTCTTGCCAACTAGAAGTCCTTGTTATCTGTCTATGAAGCCTTTAAAGAAAAGTTGCTACAGTCAAACAGGGTCCTGATAGAACTTGGCACATAAAGAAACAATTCAATTTTCACCCATACCATACCTCTCACTCCCCTGGAGCACTCATTCATACAATACTTACATAATGCATATACATTATGACTAAAGCCACGTATGGCCTAAAGCACATAGAATATCTCAGTTCTAAACGTAACATATCTCTACATCAAAAGCAGGTCACTATATTTACAGCAGATGATCTTGCTCTGCAGATGGGGCTTTTGCTTGAAGACGCTTTTGTTAGCGTACGTTAAGATGTCCAAGTCATCGAGTTATTTATCAAATTAGAGGTGTATCTACAGGAAGATCTGTCTGACCGTGTGCGAGGATTCTAAGGCAATAGTAGTAGTTGTTCCACAGGACTAGCGCTGCTGTTGCAACCCGCTCTCCCTTGGAGCAGTAAAGCCTTCCTTCTTCAGATGCAGCCAGGCGCAGTGAGACATTCATGATCTGCAAGCTGTTGGCTCAAAAGTCTAAAACCTCTTGGTTTGTTTTTTGTTTTTAATGTTCATGGAATAGCACCATAGGAATTCACTCTTCATAACAAACAAATCCTGGGTCTGTTGTTTTGTTTTGCTTTTTTCGCCATCACAGAATCTCTTACTCCCAGAAAAAGAACCTCTTTGGGAAACCTTCCTCTCGGATACTACTGTAGCTTCATTTCTGATTAGCTAACACAGACAATTAGCTCATTCACAAAGAGGTCCGAAGAAATAAAGCTTAGTAGTCGTTCCAAATGTACTGCTAAAAACAAATTCAGTAGGAGAAGTTTCAGATGATCCATGACTCTTTCTGTTTCTCAGGGATACAGATTTTAATTTGGGACAGGTTTTCATCTGTCTCTTTCTATGTTCAGTGCAAAATAAGAGCACATCATCAGAGATAGCTTACATAACCAGTAAACCAAACATTTTCAGATGCTTACACTGTTCAAATTCAGTCAACTAGCGATGGTCAACTAGTGATGACTGATGTAACAGTTCAGACTTCTCAGTCATTAGTAAAACAAAATACTCTGAAGATCAGTTATGTTTCAGAAGTAGGATTTTTCCAGTTTCAAAATACTGATAACCTGATATGACAGACGGATTTGTAAAAAATATAGAACAATGCAGGAAGACCTTCCCATTTCATACGTTCTTTCAAGTCCTTGTACACACCGTACGCAGGATACAAAGTCAAAGCAACTAGATATAAGGACAGTGTTTTGAGTGTGTGACCTGAAAGAGCTTTTTTTTTCCTCCTGGGCACCGTACAACTGTCAGAAGGAAGAACGATCTGCAGGGTCACTTCCCCTGAATGCAACTGATTGAATCTGCACGCATCTATGGCCAATGTCAAACCATGAATAAAAGCTTTTATATTCTCCCTGCATGCAAAGTCCTTTCACAAGCTTTGCAGAGATAGTCAAGTATGGGGCCCACACAACATCTATCATCTTGTCTATTCCACTGGGATAGGTGGGGGTTTTTTAAATTTTATTTCAGTCTCTGGTCTTACAAGTCATCATTTCAATTGAACTCATATAAAACATTTGTGCTAATAACTTCAGTTTAAAAAAAGAAGAGAAGCCTTCCTTCCTTTCCACTGTGCGTTCTTTCTTTCTCACTCTCCTTTTCTGGCATAGAGGTTCTTGTGTTATTTTTTGGTGCGCACACTATCTGGATATTTTATACTTCTATATCGTATATGAAATCCTTTCTTGTTGATTGTATCATCAGTGTGAAAGTGAAGTAAAAGAGCTTCCCCTGCTGAATAAATTTCTTCTGGTGGCTAAAATAAATGAATAAACAAACAAATTAACTGTCCATTCTGTGCATACCTTTCAATTTATTATATCTTTTAATAGACATTTCTCTCTTGTATTCAGTTTGTACTGAGTGTATCTACAATCATTTCTTATAAGACAAAGAAAACAAAGCTCCTCTTTCTTTAGTCCCTCACAGATGTCTTCTATAGTTCTTCTGGAGTCATGCAAGTGACTGGGCAGAACAATACATAGTATTCTAAATTTAGATAAATGAATTATGCCAGTACCTATTTTCTATTTTATTCTTCATAGCCCTCATGATCGCCTGTCTTATTAGTTAAGCACATTGATCAGAAGTACCAGCTGAACTACCAAGTCCTTTTTCTGAAGTTGAGGTGTTGATGTATACTAACTGTGCCCTTTTCCCACTTCAGCTTGGATTACTTTGCTTTCAATAGCTTTTCTATTTAATTCCATCTTTCCTATGTGCCTGCATTGTAATAGCCTCTGAAGTCATCCATCCATCTCTTACCAGAACTAAACCACCACCACCACCAAAACCCAACCACACCACACACACACTTCATCTGTCTCCTCCGCCCCCCCCCAAAAAAAATCAGTCCAAAATTGGGCCATTCTCCAATTTGCTGCCCTCCTACTTGTAAAATAAGGCAACTTGAGAAGAAAAGTATTGTTTTGTGTAAATTAGTAGATGTTGGGCTCAGTTGCAGCATTTCTACAGTTCAGCGGTAGCACCTTTTCTTCACCTTTAAGCATTCAAAAAATTTCCTAAAAGGATTTAAGCCAGCTTACAGGTAACTCGTCTGAATGACTGAGATGTTTGATTTAGCGCTGTGGATCACACAGTTAATTAAGAGTTTCTACTATCTCATGTAAAGGCTCTCAAACCTTTTACCTAGGCAAAGGATATATGTATGAAAGTGTGCTTGTATTTTCACACATATACAGAATTGATGAGGACTTGTGGGATCATCGCACTAGCTTTCTCAAGGTAGGCAGCCAACAGAACAATGCAAGTCTAAAAGGAGAAATAGGATACATCCTTTTCAGGATGTCACCTGGCCAATTTCCCCCATGTCTCACAGTTAAAATGCATCAGAGAGACATTTGGCATGACAAGGCTTTCTTAAGGCCCATATTAATCACACAGTTTAGGAGCACCTTTTTTTTTTTTTTCTAAAATCAGATTTATGTAGTACATGAGCGTATTATAAATGCTTCCCAAGCTGCCCTCCCCCTACAAAATGTGGCAGTTCCATTCCAATTGAAAGAATTTTAATGTGATAATTTTCAACACTAGTGCATTTCTCTAAGGGAAAATGCTGTCAACTTTTTTGGGGGGCTGTTAAACACTCCATTGTCAGCTACCTAAAGCTTAACATAAGATTACAATAATTTGGTCAAAAACAAGAGTATTTTTGAAAATATTTCAAGGGAATGCTTGTACTACATGTCTGGAAATTTATATTAAAAAAAAATCTAGAGCAGATAATCTAGTATCTTCTTTATAAGGTATAGTAACTGAACCTCATCCCTTCTTGTTCCATTCCTTCCTCTGCTTTTTTTTGTTTGTTTGTTTTGTTTTGTTGTTGTTGTGGAAATAAAAATCAAAACTTCAGTACTTTGTTACTTACCCCAGATCCACAAAATCGCCCAAGTCTCAGAGCTGTCTTATCATGACCATCAAAGAGCTCCACGTAATCGTAACCACAGTCTGCCTCTTCTTCAACCTCAAAAGTCTGAAACATTAACTCGACTCGATAGCCGCGCTCTGCCACCAGGAGCCAGTCGCAGTCCGCCTGAACCGGATAGTTGTTATCGCCAAACTGAGCATGCGAGTACAGGTCTTTGGGCTTGGTTTCAGCTTTCAGCCGACCACCACACTCTGAACAGAGGAAAAAAAGATAAGGATGAAGAAGCTTATTCAGTGCAAATTAGCATTTTCTTTTCATATATGCCCAGCCACTCATTCAGGCTGAGTGCATTTTTATGCCACAAGCAGATCAATCAAACAAGGTACAGAGTGAAGTGCTACCCAGTATGAATATAAATCCAACATTCTGAATTCTCCCTATATAAATTCTGTTTTCTAACTACATAAATTTGAGCATATTTCATAACTTTCAAGCAAAAGACCAAAAGACAGTGAACACCAAAGTTGTAAGGAATGTGATTCCACAGGTAGGACGTTCTTCAGGTAGGCATTTGAGAGGTGCCTGCGGCCAGCAAGGCAAGTGCTGTAAGTGGGGTATCCACATTTCAGCGGTGACAGCCTTTCCACATGGGTTAACCACACCGTTTGCGTGGCAGGGGAGGATCAGCTTTGGCCCACATGCAGTCAGTGATCAAGTGCAAAAGTCTTGTGTTTCACAGGAGTGCCAGCCGTAACCATCAATGTGGTGCCTGGGGAGACAGCTCAATACTAAACACCACCACTAGCTCATTAGCTTGTTTGCTGTGTAGTTCATGAACGTGAACAGGTCTTTCTCTGCAAAAGATCACGGCCAGAAGAAAATTGCTACTAAGAGAGAAAGTCTTGTAGCCGAAGCTTCAAGAGCTCCTTGCTTGAAGCAAGTCCTTCGCTAGACATCCTCGCCCTATGCCAAAGCAGTATTTTCAGTATAAACCTCTATTTGTACACAGTAGTAAGATGTATGTGTTGCTTTAGAGCTTGTTTATAACTGCTCAAAAAGTTCCTACTTTAAATATGAATGAACTTTAGTGTATAGTCCAATAAGCCGTTCTTTAGTCAGTTTGCTCAAGGGGAACAGAAATTGCTGCAAATGCACTGAACCAAAAAAACCCACAAACAAAACACAACCACCACAAAAAACAAACCACCACACAAAAAACCCAAAAAAACCCAAATCCACCAAAACCCAACAAACCAGCAGCTAGTACTTTATCCTTCCTAAATATTTTCAGCAGCTATAATTAAAACTAATATCCTACCCTGAAGTGAATTCAGCTTCTACAGTAACTTAAGCATATATGTGTTCTGCATTTGCCAATTAAAAATTCTATTACAATGCAGCCATCAACAGATGGAAAATTGTACTTCAAAGAAGAAAAATCATTGTTTATTATGTTTTCAAGAGATGGGAGGAGGCTTTTTTCCTTTACAGCTACACAGATTTAAATGAAAACAGCATAATTTTGTTCTGGTTTCTCATCAAGAGCAATACATCCCTTATAGCACCCATAAAAAACATCAAGTGCAAATGAGCTTGAACCAAAACCTGAGAATCATAAGTTTAGATTCAATGCTTATAAATAAATTAACAGGTAATTCTATCTGCATTTTGATCAAATGTAGCTATTATAAATGGACCACTTTATAATAACCTGGAAAAAACTGCAAGATTCAAACATTTCTAAGCCTTGGTGAATTGATAATTTGAACCTGACTTCAGTGTCATGGACTCCACCCACATTACACATGACCAATTGCAATGTCATACTGGAGGAGTCACATTTCAGCTGGGAATTAGTGACAGTAATGAGCAAATCCTTATTTTTTAAAAATGTGGTGCTTTTTCTTAATAAAAAATAAAGGAATCAAAGTAGGAAAAAAAAATTATGTGAGGAATCCATTATGCATGATCTGTTGTTCAATCTGAAATTTCAATTTTTTTTTTGCTTTTAAAGAACAGATAAGAGCATAACATAAAGAAAATTAGTCAAATGAGATAGTTCAAACATTTATTTCTTATTGATTTTCTAATTTTCTGGATGTTTTTTGGGCGGGTTTTTTTCCCTATTCTTGATTTAATTTACTTCTCTTTTCTTTTTTTTTTACTGGGCTGTTGCCAACGGTAAGAACATCTCCCTGCTTCAGACACAGAACAGCTGCTAAGGAGAAAATGTTTAATGAACTGTCTGCACTGTTTCCCTCGCTTGCTACAGTGGACAGGAGCTTAAGGGGAAGTTGTAGCCATACTAGCAGCAGAGAATAGCAATTCCCTTTCTTCTGCCCTTCTCCCATGGATTATAGCCTTATATTTTAGGCTAAAGTATTGATTTTAGAAATTACACTCAAATTTTCACCTTTTTAAGGTCTAAGTTGTAGTTTCGAAAGCCTACATCCAGCCTGCACAGTGCAGCGCTGCATTAGACGCGTGGGACAGGCTGTGACGGGTCTGCACGGAACAGAGCAAAACCACGCCACAGCGCTTGCTTAGCCTTGATGCCAGAACTACCCTAGCTGCACCGACCAGCACTCTTCCCATTGTACTGGGTCTGCTCTGCCCCAGGTATGATGCACGCATCTGACTGTAATGAATTGTATCTGACTTGTAAGATGCTGTTGATCTGATAGCCTTGGGTGAAAGACTTTTCTTCTCGATCAGCTAAGGAACAAAAAACCTTTTCTTGTTTCCTGACCTTTCTAGGGGCTTTTAGGCTTCTTGCAAACACAAGAGAAAATCAAGCAGTAGTCTCTTGACTGTTTAACAAGCCGGACAGATAGGAAAAGCTTAAACCCAAACTATCTGAACTAGTGAAACAAGATTGTAAGTTTGATTCAGGACTGCCATAACGAGTATTTATAGTCATTTCGGAAGCAACACAGGATCCTAAACTGAGTGACACCTGCAAATCCCAAATTTATCAGAGACATCCTCCTCCCAAGGCTGACAGATAGGAACAGGACCTACAACAGACCTGCGACCTCCTGGAGCAGTGGCTGGAAGCCAGGCACCATAAATGAGGCCATCCAGAAGGGAACCAGATGCCTATGTTAGGGCAACCAAATCACTCCCTGAGCAATGATACTTAATGTTCTGTCAGGAGCATTTTTGTAAATTCCTCCTGAATGGGTTATGCCTTTTCTGAGAGCAGAAAATATAACAGAATCTCTTTCTAAAACTGTGTTGCACTTTAACAACAGCATTTAATAAGTTTTGCCCTACCTGGGGAAGGCTTTCTATGCAATTTAATTTTTTGCAACTTTATTGCCCGTGCTGCTACAGTTTTATCCTGTTTGTTTGGTTGGTTTTAATATATTCAATGGAATATTTGGATATTTCAATTGGTCTCTGGATAGTATTTCAAGCCAAAAAGCGTCACAGCAGGGAATTCAACATCATCAGGAACATCTACTAGATTAAGAGGCTATTAAATCATGAAGTTGCTGGGAATAGAGCAGCACAGACACCTTTGGGCATAGGATCCAGTTTCTCTTTCACTGCTGTTATATTACAAGGGTCCTTCTACTGAGTGAGTTCTGCTCAGAGGTCAGAACTGAAGGGAGCAGCATCCTCAGCTCTCCCTGTATGCCTGCACAGCTACACAGGATTGAGCGCAACCTCGCCTACTTCTACTGCATGCTATCAATTATTATTTGCTAGAAAAAATAACATAAGGAAATATAATCCACAATCTACATACTCATTAGATATCTATTCATTCACATGTGTGTCCAACGCACAGAGGTAAAATTCCCACAGAGCATCTGTGTTTGGCTCAGGACCACAGGAAAAGGCTGCAATACCCAAGTTGTCTCTCACTCAAACAGTACCTCAAAGCACCCGCTGGTGGTGTGCTGTTCAACTTAGCGAGCAGTTTGCGCAACAGCAGTTCACAGAAATTAATGTCCTCTCAAGGAAGCAAACTTTCTAATTCCTACAATACTTAAAAACTGAGCAGATTCTATTCTTCAGATTTTCTCAGAAAAGCACTGTTATGCATGCTAAGAAAGTTTCACTTTTAAGGCACATAAAATTCAGCAGATAAATACATATATAAATTCCATCAAGTCATAAAATAATTTGCCATCTTTAGAAGGTAGGGAATATAAATTTGAACCCATTTCAATATAATGAGTGCTCCAATTCTGCAAATTGGAAATGAGAAGAATAAATCAGACAGTAGTTTTACAACACCTGTTTCTAACAAGAGTTCTGACCTTTAACGATTTACCCCGAGGTAATTTAAAAATGAGCAATTATTACCATTTCTATCTGATTTTCCATCTAAGGGAAGGGGTTACTGTGGTAGGGAAGGCAAACAATGGCAGGCTTGTAGAAGAGGATTTCCCACAAGAAAAAAAAATTGAATTACAGGTAGCTAAACTTTCCACTTTCCAGGCCCAGATCATGAAGAGTGAATAGTTCACATACTGTTGCCTACTGTCTTTCTCTGAAAGGGAAATGAAATTAATAATTTTTCAATTAGCCTTAACAAAGAAGAAGGAAAAAAGAGAAAATGCCTACATTGGTATACAGGGATTTGTTAGCTGGGCACTACACATCAACCTAGTGAATACTCTGGGTAATGTCAAATGATATTAACACTAATCACCTTGATTTCTATCTGCTATTAATAACTGCTACCTGTCAGTAAACCTTATGTACTAGCACAGATATTTATAAATATTTTCTGCATTAATATCTGTTGCCAAATACTGGACGAAAAAGAATAAAAATAAAAATAAACATTATGTCTGAAGAAAACAACAAAAAAACCCCGAACCCCCTCGTATTACAGCAAGCACTGGAAGTTCAGGGATTCAGCACTAGGGGCCACTGTAAGCCAAGCAACTTCAGAGTTTCTATGTACACACTATGAAAACGTCCCAAGAAATCTACTAATGCAACTGCAAAACACTATTTTTAATTTCAGTAATTTTTGTCAAAGAACAAAATTAAATGGTAAATTTGAAGGAGATTATATTCTTACAGTTTTAAGAAAGCCTTCAGTATTGTTTTTTCTGATGTTTCTTTGGCTTGTCTTTCCTTTTTAGCTCTACAGGAAAGTAATAGCTGTTTACACAAACGCCAGACTTTTGTTTAAGTTAGAACGGGAAAGTAATGGAGGTGCATCACATGCCCCAGTGAAGTACTGCCATTACAAATAAAATGAAAAGCTATTGAATCTTTTACAAACTAATGGCGTGAATCTTTCTAGGCCAGTATCTTCTTTTTATTGGATTTTGTTTCAAAATCTTTTAATCATTTACCTATAAAATAGAGACACAGAGAGAGAAACAGAAAAGGAGAAAGAAATGTCTGAAATATTAGAGAATACTTTCTGAAATCTCACACTCTTCTACTGTTCTTAGCATTTTATTACCTTTAGTTGTAACATTGTCTTATCTGTTAACCCATCCCATTCCTAGGAAAAAAAAAAGCCTGAATATCTTTCGCTAAAGAACAAAGGGGAAGTTATTAGTAAAGCACATCCTGATTTTCTGACCTGTAGAATGTGTTGCTTGGAAGCCTTTTCTTTGAACTGACGCATCAGAAATAAAGCGGAGAAACATTTTGTTGCCAGTAGCAATAAGAGGATCTGGTATCTTATTGCCGCATAAACGTCCCAGAATTGGTGATTTTTCGCTTTCACCATCAAACACTTCCAAGTGGTCGTAAGCACATTCTTGATGTTGTTCTATCTCAAATTCATTGAAGGTCTAGGGGGGAAAAAGCAAAATGACTCAATATAGTAGTATATTTACTGTGCTTATATGGCACATATGTACTGGTAGTATGCTTCAGAATACGAAGTAGATGTAGTTAAGATGACATATTTTAGCAACACTGTCCCTACAAGCCTGTAGCTTTGAGTACAATACTGATGTTGAGAAAGTGGAAAGGTAACTAAGACAGTGAATTTTAAGAGGGCATCATTGTTCATATAAAAAGGGATTAGAAACTTTACAGCCAATGAATATACAAAACAATATAAAATCTAATTTATTGTGACTTTTCTGTTGAATTTGTACCATTTGTAGGATAAATCTACATTTCACAGAACATTCAAAACAGCAAAAAGCAGGATATCTATTTGTTCCTCAGATAGTTGAGGACTGACTCAAGCATATGCAAAACATAATGCCCCTCCTCCTTTTTTATTTTATTTGTCTCACACTGCAACTAAAGCATTCAGGAATGACCTTTCCACATGAATAGTTACGCATGAAAGTTATATTTTTCTAATCTAATATCTAGAGATACATTTTTTATTATCACAACACTAATAATATTTCAGGCTGCACCCTTCATGCTAAGATCATATATTTGCTAGCTAAATCATTGTGAGAAACAGTAAATTTTTTTCATTGTTTATTTAAAAAACTTCAGCAGATTCTTTTGATGTTCTCAGAACTCTCAAGAAAATTTGAATTGCTGCTATAGTTTGACCACAGTGATCGCAAACTTTACTTCTTTTTGAATCCATGATGCTGCTCCTAGACTTCAAAACATCTTAGTTTCTGAGCTCCTACGGATTCTCAGGCTCTCTTAGGGCTCATGGCAGATTCTAAGGACAAATTTAGGTCTACTAAAAATTGTAGATTGCAAGTCCTTTGGAGCAGAGCCTGAACAACTTTTAAAACACTTTTGGGATTTAGATTTCTCAGACTGCCCAACCAAAGGCATTTCCCAAGGGTGTACACCATACCCTACAAAAACTGTTAATACCATATACAACTAATACCTGCTTTTCAAATACGAAAGAGTGTCTTTCAAGACTGGGCTAGTATCAACAAATTTATTTCAAGGGAACATCTAAGAGGTTTCATATAAAACTTTTTGACCAGGGCTAAATTTCAACCAGAAACCTAAAGATTAAAATCTAGTAACTTCCTTTCATGTAAACACTGAAAAGGCAATATACACACACATATTTATGAATTTTCAGAAATAACCTACAATTTAAGGTGAAATTCAAAAATTTGTTTTGCTCAACAAAATCATATAAAAGCAGTAAGTATAAATGTTCCCAAGAGTAGCCACATAGCTGTTTAGGAAAAAACAAGCAAACAAAAAACTAAAAACCCCACTCAAGGATTAAAAAGCAAAAATTAAAAGGAGTAAAACTGAGCTATCAAATACCGAACAAATATCAGAATTATGCATTCTATCTGGTTACACCAAAGGAAACCTGACCTACCAAATCCCTTGTGGAATCCAGCCAGTGTGAAATGTGATGGTAATTTATATTAACAGCTGACCTAAAGGAAATAGAAAGAACTAACAGAAAGTCTTTTGCCCAAAGAACTGGAATATTCAAAATAGCGATTTTGCTTTGTGAAAAGTGAAGAGTTGCATGATGCAGTGGATGTAGGTTCATTTCACAGCAAAGTTCCGGGGTTTTATTAGTGGAATGAAACTGCAGAGGCAGTGAAAACAGCTGTACAGCAGTTCCTCCTGCTGCTCTTAAATTGTAGTCAGCCATCCTACTTTTATGATGCCAAGTACGTGTTGTCATTTATACCCAAATAAAATCTGATGGATTTAAAAAAAAAAACCAAAACAAAACCAACCCAGAAAGCTGAAAGAGTATCTGTAAGGGAGTTAGTTAAATACAGAATTGAGTCAAGTCAGCTTGGAATCAACAGGACGAGTAGATGTGATCCAAGAGCAGGCTGCAGAACTTTGTTTTCTTTTAGAGGAAAATTCTATCAGTTTTGTTCACTGCTCATCAGTACAGAAAGATCACTCTCTAGGAAGTACTTCTCACCAAGGCACACCTATTATTTTTAATATTTGACTTATCACTGCAATCCCTAAGCCTGCAGGGGGACAGTGCATGCTAGATTGGGTTCCAGAAAGAACAGAAAAAAGTCCCAAATCTGTTCTGAGTCTAACAATCAATTCTAGTAATTACAGAGAAAAAAATGAAGGAATTTGTTTTTTAAAGGAAAAGAAAATCACAGAATCACAGAATATTAGAGGTTGGAAGGGACCTTGAAACATCATCTAGTCCAATCCCTCTGCCAAGGCAGGACCACCTAGAGAGTACATCACACAGGAATGTGTCCAGTCGGGTTTTGAATGTCTCCAGAGAAGGAGACTCCACAACCTCTCTGGGCAGTCTGTTCCAGTGCTCTGTCACTCTCACAGAGAAAAAGTTTTTCCTTATATTAACACGGAACCTCCTGTGCTCCAGTTTGCACCCGTTGCCCCTTGTCCTATCACTTAATGACATCGAGAAGAGCCTGGCTCCATCTTCCTGACACTCACCCTTAACATATTTATAAACATTGATGAGGTCACCCCTCAGTCTCCTCTTTTCCAAGCTAAAGAGACCCAGAAAATCTTAATATTAAAAGCTCAGAATGCCTAATGTTTCAAAGTACCCAGAGACGATCTCCATTTTTGTAAAAAAGCAGTCAGTTCCCAGCGACGGACTAAGAGCAGGCTTGAAAGTGGACAACTGACACAAATTCTCCTTAAAGTTGAACATGACTGAATAGTTGCTCCTAACTACTTATTTAGTGCCAACTGAGTTCACAAAAGATTTAATAAAGGTGGTAGTGTAATTAAATCACGCTTCATCTTCCTAGGACAAATACTTTTGAATACCTACCCCATCATGGCTACAGTAGTTCCCATTATGATTGTTTCATTAGTGGGAATGGTATTCAGAAATGCTGCATACAGCTTCTGAACGTCCAGCCCTTTCTATCTATAGCACTCAACTGAGTAGATATGTTGGTGGCACTTATGGATAGCTGCCTGAATGGGACACTTAAGTCTGTCTCTATAAACATCCGGCTGATTAGCTTATAAAAGTCTCTCTCTCTGCTACATACATTTTCAAAGCCATCTTTATCTACACATTTCATTTAAAGATTCTGAAGTGCGTATCCATTTCTTCATAGGCTTCTTAATTACACCAAATGCTTAACTTTAGTATTTTCTGGGAGAGACTTTTCAGTGATTATCAGAGTGAGAGCAATCACAACAGAAGATTAGTTTCTGTACACACCCCTCTTTCAAAAAAATGAAGCACAGCCTCACAACTCATGTGGTTTGTTACCATGAAGAAATCAATTCTCTCCTTGTTCATTTTGACTAAGTAAATTGTGAGATGCAAAGTTAAATATGTTGTGAAAGTCCAAGAAAAAAATATTTATCCATAATGGAAGGATCATATTAACATTATTAATATTATTGATATGGCATCTTGCTATACTAGACAGACTTTAATGATATTATGCACACAGAATTTAGTAGATTGCACAGTAAAGTGGATTTCAAATGCTAAATCATGGAGGTATTTTTGAAAATTCCATCTAGTAAAATTCTGTCTAATTTTTCCAATTTCATTGGCAAAAGGCAATTTAAAAACTTTTTCTTTTAAAGCAGACTATGTGATAGTTCACTGAAGAAATCTGAATGCTGGAATTTTGCCTGCTGAGGTTAAAAGTACTGAAAAAGCTACAGTAACATGACCATGCCTGGCTGGCTTTGGTTTATTCAGACAGGATGAAGAAGGCTTGCTTATGCTTTGAATGGACAGAGCACACATACCACTCATTTTCTGCAACCTCCACATCCCCCAGAACAGCTCTACCATTTTACTTCTGGTGAACAGGGATCAACACATGATCCCATATCAGCACCAGTAAGAGGGGTTACGGTTTTGGCTAAGGTCAGGAGTTATGAGATGACAATATCCCTTTCACCCCTGCATCAATATTGGCTATGCCCACAGAGGGGCAAGCACAACTTCACTGAATGACCCATTCCAGTCTCTCACCACTCTCACAATGAAGAATTTCTTCCTAACACCTAATCTAAATCTACCCTCTTTTAGCTTAAAGCCATTACCCCTTGTCCTACCACTCCATGCCCTTGTAAACAGTCTCTCTTCAGCTTTCTTCTAGGTCCCCTTCAGGTACTGGAAGGCTGCTATAAGGTGTCCCCAGAGCCTTCTCTTCTCTAGGCTGAGCAACCCCAACTCAGCCTGTCTTCACAGGAGAGGTGCTCCAGCTCTCTGATCAACTTTGTGGCCCTCCTCTGGACTCACTCAGCAGCTCCATGTCCTTATATTGGGGGCCCGAGAGCTGTAAGCAGTACTCCAAGTGGAGTCTCACAAGAACAGAGTAGAGGGGGAGAATCACCTCCCTCGACTTGCTGGTCACAATTCTTTTGATGCAGCCCAGGACACAGTTGGCTTTCTGGGCTGCCAGCACACACTGCTGCATCATGTTGTGCTTCTCATCAACCAGCACCCTAAGTCCTTCTCCTCTGTGCTGCTTCCAATCCATTCTCTGTACAGCATGTAGTTGTGCTTGGGATTGCTCCAGCACATGTGCAAGGCCTTGCACTTGCCCTTGTTGAACTTCATGAGGGTCATGTGGGCCCACCTCTCAAGCTTGTCAAGGTCCCTCTGGATGGCATCCCTTCCCTCCAGCATGTCAAACTGCACCGCACAGTTTGGTGTCATGTGGGACCGAGTCAAATGGGACAGAGTCAAAAGCTTTGTGCATTCTACCTCTCTGAAGCAGACACATCTCTCCTATTCAGTTTATTTGCTCCAAAACACTTGTTAAATCAATTTACCAGATTTTAAAATATGAAAGGCAGCTTTCATTGTGGCTGTCCCCTGCATACTCTGGATGAAGGAACATCAGTGCCAATCTCAAAGCAGAAAAGCCCCTGGGCAGCTCTGTTCCTTCAGCTTTCTACAGAGTCTAGATGACCTCAGTAGATCTGCAAAGGTCCCTAAGCTCTGCTAGCCTGTCTTCAGCCACCAGCACTGTCCTCAGCCAGCTGAAAACAAAGGTCACTTAACTTACTTAGGCTGCTCTTCTACTTATGTTAAAATCTGGAGCCATTTTTAAATGAGAAATCCAGATTCTTGGGTTTTGTATCTTCTTTTCCTCCTTGAAAAGTAGAGAACAGAAATGCAGAAGGTGTGTGGAGAGGACTGTTCATAATTTCTAATTTTGCTTATTCTATACATTGGAGTTTGTGTAAATGGCCTCCATCATATCTGTCAAAACTTTGTGCAAATTTTCTGAACTGCAACAATGATACAGTAAAGTCTGTCAGGTGAAAAGCATTCCTCCTGCCCTTTGCTGTCCAGAGTATTTAAAATCACCACAAAATTAAATTCACAGCTCTATGATATTGAGCAGCCCGAGCTGGCCAGGAATGGACAGGAGTCAGCAGATTTTTAAAACAGCTTACCTCTACGCTGCAAAGTGATGGTAAAATTCAGTAACAGTGTTGTATTGTAGAATAGTCATTTGAGAAGCAGGTTTCATGGAAGAAAAAAGAAAAAGGAAGAGTAGGCAGAAACTCACCAATTTGACCCTCTGCCCGGGGGTGGCACTGATTTCCCATGTGCACTCCTTTCTACTGGGATACTTGTCGGGCCAGTTGGGACTCGTGATGATGCCGTTGGGACTGTGGATCTTCTGTTCACACTCAGCTGTGCCAACAGTGATAGCATCAGTTAGTCTTGGGGTCTGCATTCAGAGGTAGCCAGAAAAGTACTCTTTTTTTGTTTAGGGAACCCGCTGAATTGAAAAGATCTTTAGGAATACAGCTAAGCGCACTCTTCAGTGTGCACAGTCATGTTCTTCCCCTTTGGAAAACACTTTATGGCAATTAACCCAGCATGCTTGTTTATTGGTTGTTGTGAAACATACGCTGTTGTTTACAATGGATGGCACTTTTTTAGAAAAAAAAAATTGTAAAGGAATATACATAAGTATTAAAATTTAATTGCATGTTTTGCCATTCCCCCATTTTACATACAAATAAGTATGAAAATTTACATGAGAAATCTTGCTTTTCATACTGCAGCTACAGAGCAATCATTTTGATTTCTAAACCACAGTTTCTAGGGACATACATGCAACTAGAGAACAGCTAAGACTTAACTGTGAGTTTGTACCAAGAACAGCTTAGTCATTCCCATCATAACTGAATCACTACAAGCACATCTCTGTGAATAAATACAAATAACTAAAACTTAAAGAAGGCAAGAAAGAAACCAGTTTCATTTTTGTATTTAGTTTTTTAACAATCTCAAATTGCTTTATAAACATCAGAGAATTATTCAAGAGGAATCTTTTAGAGCAGGCAAGTATAATTCCAGCATCAGTGAAAATGCAAGTGGTTCACAAAGGTCACATCTTTACTTGCAAATTAAACCCATGCTAGAACACAGTCTTGCGAAATTCCAGTAGCTCACATGATATTGCACACTTGAGGTTCATATGCAGATAATCTAAATTCTACTTAAGCCCCAAAGCCTACTGTTTTCTTGGAGGTAGATGCACTTTGAGACAGCGTAAGGACTTGACTGGAATTTAGATTGTCTGAATATGTCCCCTAAAATAAACCCAGAAAGAGCAGATACAGTTTCATCCTGACTGCGATGAAACTAACTGCTACTGACAGGCGCAAATGACAACTTTACCAAGCTTCTCTCCAGAAACTATCCCTGTGTTTAATACAGCATTAGATAAATACTCTATCACAGTTTTAAATGTTCTACACTTCACAGTGCTATTAAAAGTAGCACTCCCTGCCAATGATCCCAAGTTTTCCAAAGTGCATTCCCGTGGACCTCAAACTCAGCCACAGACAAATGCTGGGGATGGAGGGGATGAGAAAGGTGGGGTGGAGGAGTGTTTAAGCCCAAATGTCTAAGCCCCCATTACCAAGCCCTTTCTTTTTCCTTTCTTTTCCTTGGAAGGAGAGCTGCAGAGATCTGTCTGTAAGACAACTGTATAATCAACCATTCAAATACCTTACTACTCACCCTCCTTGCAGTCATGTTTGTTTTCATGTAGCACAAATCCATTTCGGCACTGGCAGACGTAGCTTCCTACTGTATTGATGCACTCGTGCTGGCAGCCACCATTGTCCTTCGAGCACTCATCCTTGTCTAAGAAATACACAACAAGGTTGGGTGAGCATCACAGCTAGCAGTAGTCCTCGTTACCAAGAAGAAAAAGTTTTAGCACAGTGTTTGAGTCCAGAAAAGGATAAAAAGGATAAACTGAGGCACAGTCACTCTTCCAGTATGGCAGTTTCATGGTACCTTAGTGCTAGCCACTCATGGCTCAGCCTGCAACCTTGCACCATGGCACAAATAGTCTGTCTCATCTTTCTAGGAAGTGAGGGATAGTTCCCAGGGGAGAGGAACGCTAGTAAAACAAACAAGCTAAATCAAAGGAGATAAGACAGTCACCAGCATTTATTCTTTCAAGAGGTCTAGCTGGTAAAATTTCATAAATATCTCATCCAAATTTTACTTCAGTAAACCACAGGACTGTAATTTATGGACAGTATTCCAACCTCATGCAGATTCCACACTTTAATGGTGGCACGTTGAAAGAAACATGTAGGCCAAACAAGGTTTCAAGCTGTGCACATTAAACATGTAAGAAAAGAAAGATTTACCATAAACTTTTAAAATAAGTCAAGTTTTTTTTCCCAGCAGAGTGACAGTGTGCTTAACTTTTAATGAATCTGGACATCACAGAACATCACAAAAAGAAAAACATTTCATTGAAAAACATACAAAAGAAACAGGCATTAATTATTTCAAGGAGATCTACAATATAGCATGCAGTTCTGTTTATTAACATATAATTCTTTAAAAGAGCTTTTAGTGCGTTAGAAGTAAAGCAGAGAGTAGGGGAGGAAATATGACCTGCATTAAACAGTTACAAATTCATTGCATGGAAAAAAGCCAAACTAGATTAACAGGCTGTCATTCTAGCAAGAGGCCTCAGCTGCCACCCTTCTATGTCATTCAGCTGTTGTCATTTTAGGTGAGGCTGGTCCATTTAAAAGAGGCAGTCTGCTCCTGGCAATACATATATATACATACATACATGCATACATGTATGCACATATATACACCTATATATATATATGTATAGACACAAATATAAATCCTGAGATACAAAAATGTATACCTATATCTTACAAACTGTCATATCAACATGCAAAAGAGAGGAGGAAAAAGAGAAAATAAATCGTGGTCATCCCAAAGGTCCAGTTGCTGCAGGGCTGGAATGCAGAGCATGCATTCTCTTCAGCCTCATGTACCTTGGAAAGCAGCAGTGAGTGTTATCTCCAAACAAGGTAACGTGTGATGTTTCAGACTTCAGTAGGCATAGTAAGAATTTCTACAGATTACAAGCCACTATCGATAATTTAAGTCTCTTTTTGTTGTCTTACTTATGTATTTTTCCCCTGCCTTTACTGATACTCATATTCAGCAACACAACAAAGGAAGTTTGCATTGTAATTGCATACACATCAGCTTTATCTGCCAAAATGTATGCAACGCTTGACCTGTTGACATGCAGGTCTTCCCATAAAAATCAGCTTCTATTTACAATACATGCTGATAATGTACATTTATAGATAAATTCTGCAAGTCAGACCCAAGCATTTTGTCCTGTAAATCTCAAATCTTCAAAGTTTTTGGAAGCTTTTTGCAGAGGTGAACAGATTTGGAAGTTAAGAAACAGTTGAAAGCATAGGTAGCTCCCAGAATCATACATTCAAAGGCTTATACTAGTTGTCATTTTGATGATGGAAGAAGCATAAAAGCTCCACAATTCACTGTTTATGCACCTTGCAATGCAAGTCCCAAACTGAGGTAGTAAATCTATTTAATGTCCAAGAGAAGTTTTAATCTTTCATCTTTGCAAAAGCAAGCACTATCATAAATTAATTCCATGTTGCAAGTGAAGAACAGTAAAAAGCAAATGAGAAAATAGATATGAGTAAAATTCTTCAATATTTCCCCTCCTAAGCATTAGTTTTCTATCAAAATAACATAAATGGAAGGCAAGCTCAAAATGCATTCAAGTTAGACTTTCAAGTACAGAGTAGGTACACAAATTCTAAATAAACCCTGTCCATTTTCATCTTCCAAACAATTGTGTAAAAATACTGAAACGTATCTTAACATTACATAAGCTTATATTCTGTAAAATAATCTCTTAAGAGACAAGTACATAAGCAAACAGTCCCATGTTGGACCTCCTCAGAAATAAAACAATGGACAGAAGGTAGGAAGGAGCAGCTTTGGAACATATTTGAACACATTAATTGCTTGTACATGGTTAATCAAGGATGCAACTGTTGAACAAGCCTTCCTCACACTTCATAATTCAGAACAGACTTGCTGTCAAATTGATGGCCCAGTTTCAAAATTCGTGAAAAAACAATTAGTCTGTATTAGTTACAGGAACAAATGTTTTGCCATGTAAAAACAAAGCCATTTGTTACGCTGACAGATGGAAATGAGTCTCCCCATTTTGAATGGATACTTTCTTTCCTTTCTCATTTCAGTACTCAGAACAGGGAAAGATCCATTCTCAACAAAATGTTAGATTGAATCATTCAGAGGACAAATGGTCGTACCTCTGAGACCCTCAGAGGCCACCAGTCTGTGAATAATACGTACTCGGCCTGAAGGGACCTGTATCAAGTCCTTGCAAGATTCAAAAACAAAAATTTTCTCTTTGCAGGCAGCTTTCTTGTCTGTGGAAAAAAATAACGTACCAGGACGGCACCAGAGATGAGTTTGTGCTGCAAAACAAATTTGCTCAAGGCTAGAAACATTCTAGCTTTCTCTTTTTAACAGCTCAATGAATCACCACCCAAGAAAAAAACATCCCCACAAACCTCATTTCTATATTACACCAAACCCTATGTATGTTTTGAATGATCATGCAAAGAATCATATTTATTTAAAACACCAAGGTAACTAGAAAACTTACAATAAATGGAAGAAATTTAATGACTTATTATCACTGGGTATTTATTATACCACTACACAAATACTAATTTAAAGAAATGATTAGGCTATCTATCTTCTTGGAAGCATCACAGAAAAAAAAAAAAATTGTTAACTTTTCTACTCCCTAGCATAAATTCATGGAATTATTTTACACTCCTCTAGTCTTATGGGCCCAGCAGACTGCAATAGGTCTTCTGACAAGAGCAGAAGAAAGAGTGACAAGGACAGAAGAGCGAGCAAGGAAGAAAGGATAAAAACTTAATTACTAGAAACTTTTAGTTTAGAAATCTAATATGCAATTCCAAACAGTTTTTAATAAAGTTTTAAAAAATTAATATATCGTAACTCCCTAGTTTCTTCTCTTTATCCAAGAAATTCAATTATAAATACACAAGAGTGTCTCTGGAGATTAGCTAGATCCCTGCAACAGCTCCCAACTGGGCTTTCTTCAGAACTGTCCCAGCAAATGTAAATTTTACAGAATGTCAAAAAAAAGTTTTTCTCACTTTTCAGTAGCACCTATCTCGCTGTTAACACCATTTTACAGCCAAAAATGTAATTACATGTTGTCTTATATCAACATAAATACCTTCCTAATGCAGGTCATCTGTTGCCCTGTGTCACTGTTTGCTTTCACAGTTTATCACAGTGGGTTCCAACCACCCAAAAACTGCTTTCTGTCGTCTGAGCTGGAGCTGAGCCATGCTTTCTCAACGGTAGCCGTGGCTGCAGAATTCACCACCACAAGAGTTGCAAAGAAAGCTCTTTGGGTGTGCTTTGTGGAACATGTTACAATTCCTAATCTTCAAACTAACCCGACCTATCCACCTCTCTCTCCTGCTGAGCATTGAATATGCACTTTATTGGGGAACAGACTGCAAGATACAGTGTTTTACTCATGTCCTGGTTTCAGCTGGGAAAGAGTTAATTTTCTTCAAGAAAGTCAGTATGGGGCTGTGTTTTGGGTTTGTGCTGGAAGCAGCGCTGATAGTGCAGAGATGTTTTTGCTGTTGCTGAGCGATGCTCACACAGAGCCAAGGCCTTTGCTGCTTCTCGCACCGCCCCGCCGGCGGGATGGCTGGGGGTGTGCGGGGAGTTGGGAGGGGACAGACAGGGCAGCTGACCCCAACTGACCAAAGGGACATTCCACACCATATGGCGTCATGCTCGGTTTATAAGGGGCTGGGGAGGAAGAAGAAGTGGGGGGGACAGCGGCCTTCGGAGTGATGGCGTTTGTCTTCCCCAGTAACCACTACGCGTGACGGAGCCCTGCTGTCCTGGGGATGGCTGAACCCCTGCCTGCTGTGGGGAGCGGGGAATGAATTCCTTGTTTTGCTTTGCTTGTGCACGCGGCTTTTGCTTCACTGATTAAACTCTTGTATCTGAACCCACGAGTTTTCTCACTTTCGCTCTTCCGATTCTCTCCCCCTTTTCCAATGAGGGGGACTGACCATGCGTTTATGTGGTGTCCAGCCAATGGCTGGAGTAAAACCACGACATTCATTATCAATTTTTTTCATGATGTAGTTCTTTATAACTAAATGCTTACAAATGTTTCTACTGTGATTTAGTTACATGCCTTCCAGTGAGTATCTTAGACATTAGCACTAAGTATTTCTCCACAGATATCACTCTAAAAGTGGTGTTCTCTGAAGACAAGTACATAAATAGGCAAAAATCCCAACTTCATCAGCTGAACAGTGATCGGCTATCAACTCCCAAAGGCAAAATACTTAAAGTCTTGAGTTCATTCTTCATTGACAGACCAATAGCATATTATGTCCACATTAAGGAATTCAGGGGTAAGAAAGTTGTAGTGTTTTCTGACAGCCATGAGAATTTTGTCTGATGACTTATTCAGAGATGACAACTGTTTTTTTAGATACTTCCAAGTTCAGAAGTTTGATTTGTCTCAAGCATTACAAAGTTTCTGGTTTGATTGGGAAATATTGTCAAAAGGGCAAAGTCAGATAACATAGAAGAATAGAATCTGCTAGAACTGAGAAAGAATAAAAATAAAACACAAAGTACCTGAAATCATATGATATGAGATAAAAGATTACAGTAGAAATACACTATGAAGCATTCAGTAAACTTACAGACTCAAGCACTATATCAAACTATCTTTCTTTGAAGGGGATCATATACATATTATATCTAGGACACATAACACATTTCTGTTCATTAGAAAACACATTAGTTCAGACTTATCCCTCGCTAATGAATTTATTCCAGTGATCAATGGCATAATTTAAAACTTGTATTTTTTTAAATTACCAGGACAAACCTGTTTTCACCTGGAGGGTTGGGGATGAGGGGAGAAGGGAAGAACATTTCATTCAGAACTGAAAAAGACAGAGGAAATAATGGTTCTGAAGGATTACAACCTGGTGCTTTGAACTCCATTAATTATAATCTAATCTTCTTCCTCCACATATAACATTGGCCTGATTTTTTTTCCTAGGACGCACTCATAATATTAATAGATCATTTAAAGAATCCCTAAAATAAATAGATAAATCTATGACAATGAACTATCACTTTAAAGAAAATCAAAATTTAACTGATTATAAATGCATAAGTGTTCAGCATGTCCACAAAACACGTCTGAACTACGCAGCTTACACAAATTACAAAGCTATGATTGCCAACCTTATCTGGAACAGGTGTATAGATCCTGAAAATACATAACAAACTTAATTTGCAGGCCATTTTAGAACTGGAACATGTCAATGCTTATTCTTGTAAAAGGTCAAAACATGTGAAAATTCCTGCTGGCGATACTAGGCCAATGTGAAATGACTAGCGGCGTAAGGGTTTCTAGGAGGAAGTTCTGTTGTATGCATATACATATTTACTACAAATAATAAGTAAACCTTGAAAACTTCTTGCTAATGTAGAATATAAATTTAAAAGTAAAAAGCGCTACTAAACGTAAAGATGGAGCTGAAAGACTATGACCAGAGAAATGTGATTACTACAAATAATAATGTGCTTCAGAGGAAGTAAAATATTTGTTAATTTCTTTGTGTGAGATGAAACACTTCCTTTTTCAGCTTTCATAATTGCTTAAGAAAAACATCAAAATAATCATAAAGAGAAAACATCGAAAGTCTAAAATGTTTGTCTTGACAGTTATTTTCCTCACTTTCCAAACCACATCCCTTATACAATATATTGCTTCTTATTACTTGGTCATAGTTATCAGTTATTAAAGCTAAACAATAAAATACCATTTTCATTTCAGCTTTGATAAAATGTTTTAGCAAATAAATGCTCGTAACAGTGCCTGGTAATACATTTTGCTACATGCTAAGCATAATCAGGCTTCTCCAGATTCAGATTTTTAACTACTATCTTGGGGCAGAATTCAAATCCCAAATGCTTCTGGATGACTTCCAGTTTGGGGAGAAGGGTGAACAAGACTGTTTTGTTGTGTTGCTTTACGAAAGATAACATACACAACAAACACACAAGAAAAACACTAAGGAAAATTCCACTCCTAACACCAGGTGGTATCCTGCCACAGCCAGATTATCATAGCCTAGTCTCAATGGGTAATTGCAGAAACCACAGTTGTGCAAATATTTCCTCACATCTTCAGTTCCACTCATGTCTAACGTTATTCAATGATACATGTCCTCAGATGATGTAAATTTCCTTCCCTCTGATTTGCCCCACTCACAACTAAAAAGACGCACATTTTTGCAACAGCATGGTTTTAAACTCTGTTGTTCTGCAAAACATTAAGTAGTGCAAAGTTTGGCAAGAAAGTACCCATAATGTTAAACAAGTGTCGTAGCACAAAGTGGTAATTTCATAACTAATGCATTATATTAAGAGACCTGAGATGAAAAAACCACAAGTGTGCACCATATGTAATTCATATCACATTACAACTGGGATTTGAAAAAAAAGCAACAAAACTTGTGAAAAAAAAAGTCTAATCAAAATTTAAAAACACTGAGTAAATTTGCTTTTTTTCCCTCTATATCTCACAAAGTTCATTTCCGTCTGCTGTTGTTTAAAAATATACATATATACACACATTCCATATATTTTATACTATGTACAGACATTGCAATTCAGAACAGTATATTAAGACAGGAGAGTGGTTTATGTGTATATAAATGAAACAGAGTCAAAGCTACTGGGAAAAACATAAGGGAAAAGGACACTCACTTCCATATCAAAACACAGTATTCACTCCTAGTCAGTGTACGCTCAGGTACACAAGAGTGATTTTCTATACCTGAGAAGAAGTGTGCCTTGAAGCCTTTTTTTGACACAGTGTTGTCAGATCTGAACTCAATTCGCATGTTGTTGTACTGAGAGGTGATAACTTCAGGCACTTCTGTACCGCAGAATTTACCGTGTAGTTTAGAATCAGAAGAAAGGCCACTACGGATCTCCACATAATCGTATTTGCAAACCTGAGAAAAGATGAATTATTATTTTTTGGCTAATCAAAAGAAAATCATGATGTTATTTACAAATGCAAGAACTCTGACTGGTATACGCTGCTTAATAACAGGATAACATCATCTTTTTTCCAGTTTTCCCTGACTCTGAAAACATTTGTAAATGCTTACAAATGTTCACTGATTTTGTGTAAGAATACATTAAGGTCACTAGGGCACAGCTGTACATGCAAAACTATATTTTGATAGTGACTAATCTTTGTTTAGTATCTCAATTTCAAGATGCTTAGTAACATTTCCATTTAATCTAAAAAGTGACAACTCAGTGACATTAGACTAAAATCTAGAAATATTCACCCTAAAAACTATACCTGTCTTTACGCTATAAACCATATACCCAGAACCTAAAACCTTCTACTGCTTGCATCTCATGGATTTTTAAAAAAAAAAATTTTCACTTAGAAACTTATGTTTCTATCATAATCTATTTAAGACATATTATTTTATTTACAAATATATAAATCTGCACTATTAAAACAATACATTTTTCTTTAAACAGTAGCATATCTATAATTTAGAGGGCTGATGCATGGAACTTTCATTAAAAGGTTAAAAATAAAATAAAATAATTTAATAAAAAAGCCTTATGCAAGGCCTACTACTCATGATAATACTTTCAATTCATAATCCCTTGGTCAACCTAAAACCTTCCACCCAAAAACTTCTAAGCTTCTTAGGCTCAACTATCAATCATTTAATCAGAAATGTCCCAGTTGTCTGCAATTAATAGCTTAGGAGGAAACAGTGGCCAGGAGGATACATACAGAGCTTAAATTGTCCATTAAATCCAAGTTGCATTTGACAAATCAATTTCTAGTCAAAAAAGAAATGTCAAGGGAGCTGGAGGAGAACTATAGAAAAGGATGTTTTGGCCTTTTTTGCTCTTTCTCCCTATGAAATATTCAATGATTGTCAACATTTCCAATTTTTTTATATAATACATTCTAGACATAGATTAAATTTTCATCATTACTGGAACAATTTTCATATGTTGCAAAGTTGGAAAGTGACTAATCCAGTTGAACCTACTTTTATACAATATGAAGAACACAAAGATTTTTTAAAAATTGAATTACTGCCACATGTTGATTTATATTAATTGTAAAGTAAATTCATGTTGATGGATGTGATTTTCATATATATATATATCTCACAATGTTAATAAATCCCAGAAATTTCAGCAATACATCAGTGGTGAGTTCTGATGGGTTTATAGCTTTAGATTGGAAATGAAACGTAATTTCAGATAGGTCTCATTTCCTTCACACAACACTATATTTAAAAACAAAATTCCAAATTAAGTGTAAAATTAAAATTGCAAAATGTAAACATAAAATATTAAAAGTGTAATATCGGAAAAGATATATTAAACTGGGCCCCAAATGGAACTTCTATTAAAAAAAAATAATACAGAGCATTTGCTAAATATATACATTTTTATGTCTGTACTCAGAAAATATATTACAATGTTTCAGATATTATATGTTTCTTTTGGTATTCACAGATACCATTCTTAGTAGTACTATTTCATAACATAAAGCTGATATATAGTAGCACAGGAAAGGATCAAACCAAAGTTCTAAACGTTGAAAAACGTTATGTATACCTTTCTCATATCTGCTTAAGTTATGTGTCTTGTATAACGTCAGAAAATTCATTTAACTTCATTATACCCCAGGTGTCTTTCATGCAAGTCTGGCTTAAGTACCAAGAAAGTGCAGGAAAAATGTTTATGATTTCATTTCTCTTCAAATAGTAATTAAATTTTAAGTCTTTGGGATTGGTAAGTTTTTTACACCTATTATAGTTCTTGTAACAATGATAACAGAACATAAGTATATGATATAAATGATTAAAAGTTGGAATTTCATGGTCTTTAGAACCCATCCCAAATTATTTAAAATAAAACAATAAAACACATTGCTGCCTCTGCAAATAATTTTGAGATATTTTGGAGAAGCCATGGTCGAGTTGTTTCCTTATAAATTATATTTTATATAAATTATATATAAGTTATAAATGGGTTGTTATAAATTAAACTCCAGCTTTTGCCACATCAGCTCTCATGCCCAAAACATGGCCCATCCTCATATCAAATATGTTGCTACATATTTGTTTTGTCAGAAATAGTGTCCAGGGATTTGGGCTCTTAACACCATGTGAAGAACATCCAAATAAACTCGATGGTTACAGCATATTATGGATAGATCATAGCAGGGGAACTCAATGGTATGACAGCGCAGTGCCTAGGAAGTAGAAAACAGAGGCTGAAAAGTGGATGTTGAAACCTCTGTGTGATTGATTTGCTCCCAGAGACACTGCAACCCCTGCCACTTTGTTCTAAGCTATAGGGAGCAGCCCTTACCACATGCAGTCCCCCACCTGGGGACAAGCTCCCCCACGCCTCTGGGAGCTGCCCAGCTCAAACACGGCTGGTGTTCTCTTCCGCCTTATTTCGGGTATTGCTCCTTTTAAAAAATTCCGCCCATGAGATACTTGTAAGTGATTTAAATGCTCCCTTGCTCCGTCACTAACCAGAGCTTATGTGTATTCTTTGTAGTCATAGTCTGTAAAGATGATTTGGTTTCTCCAGATTTTCTTCTCTTGAATTCTTTCCAATATGCCTCAGCCATTTGCTCTGTTTTACTTTGTTGATAAAAAAAAGTCAGCTGAGACTCAGCAGAGAACATTTCTTCTAAATTTCTTGTAATACGTATACATTTAGATGATATGTAAAAGAGAGCTATTCTCTCCATGTTTGTTTTGAAAGAATCCAGAAACAGTCTCAAAACGAAAACAAGAATATCTATGGTTATTGTCATCGTACGAACAGCCAGCAAGGGTTTTGTAAGACAATATCTGTTTTTGAACGCTTGTGAAACTGTTTAGTGTGTAACAGATTGCACAGCTTTTTGTTCACGGTTACTTACTTCATTCCCTTCTAACTCAAAAAACTCAAACTTCATTGAAATTCGGTATTGCGTCGGGGCAACCACCTGCCACACACAGTTTTTGTTTGGAGGATACTCTTTGGGCCACCCTGGTGTGGTTATAGTCCCATTTAGCTTTGTCAGGAGTCCTCCACAAGCAGCTGTAAAATTAAAAGGGAGAGCATCGTTTCTTGACTGAAACCATGTTTTACTATAAACAGAAGCACACTGTGAAGATTCAGTCCTTTTATTACTTATACTGCTGCAATGCCCTGACAGACTAATCAGAATCTTGGTTTATCATGTTTGGTGCAAACAAAGAGAAAGAGACAGCCTCTATCTTGAACAGCTTGCAGGTTTGCGGACAGAGATAAGTTTCAGGACTACACAAGGCGTTATCATATTCATTCTTTTCCCTTCCCTCCAGGGACTCTGGTTATTCTCTCACAGCCTTTCCCATGCATGTCCGCTGACCTCACCGCGCTCCCCAGGACCTTGACTGCCCCTCTTCTGACAAACGGACTGCTTAAGATGCACTTCACGTTTCCCCAGCTTCACTTCTCGGTTATTGATCCAGAATCAGCTCTACCTGTCTCAGCTCATATAGCTGTATATGTCTCCCATAACCTACTAGATAGGGTCACTTCTTTGGGATAGCAGTCACGTACTCTCCAAGCACAACTACTTTTGCTGAAGTATGGATGTTCAATAATAGAGAAAACACCTATCTGGCATATATTTGGAAATAATAGTCATGTTCATACAGCAGAACAATACCGTACTATGTTTGTGAATGCAGTTCAGATAGCAAAGGACAAACACATTAATCTTTTCCATCTGTGGGAATTTTTATTTATTTATTTTTTTTAAAAAATAAAGTAATGGGATTTGCAGGGGTTCTCGATCAGTCTCTGCTCCACTGATACCATTCCAGCACTGTGACAGCACTGGAAATCATCCACAAATCTCTTTCTAATGAGCTGGTGGGGGGAAGCTCCACCTTCTTCCAGCTGCTCTGCACTAATGCTGAATGCTTTAAAAACTGGCTATTCCTGCCAAGCTGAAGGTCTCACACACTACATCTAATTCATCTAACACACCTGAAAGAACTCTCCAGTTTCTGTCAGGGCACACTTGGCCAACCCAGACACAGAACAAGACCTTTGGTCACACTTCAGTGTGTCAAAGAAAACTGGGCACCGGTTTAGACACCACACTCAGATGACACAAGCTGTACTCCCAAATGATCCAGTCTGGCTCAGGGTGACCAGTGACTGCTAGTTTTCAGTTTCTGCTTTTCAACATCACTCCATTGTTCCTTGAGGCAATGGTGGGAAACATGGAAATACTAAAAAACCCCACCTCTTAAAGCCTTCTAATATGCTGCCAGCAGGGGAGATTTGGATTAGACCAGCATGGAGCAATCTTCTGTGCATGTCAACACTGCAGTGAAGCACTGGGCAGAGTTTCCGAGTTAAGACACTTCTAGTCTGGTATCATGCGTGAATTAATACAGCTGGGTCACCCCTCAAACTCCCAAACTATAACTAGGGTGTAATGCTGACTGTAACTACACAGTGATTTTAATTCAGCAGATCCTGAACGTAGTATTTACATACAGTGAGCGCTACCTTGCGTGAAACAAAGGCATTTATACTTTTAGGGATAGCCCTGGGATTTTACTCCACGCTGCGCTGCACTGCTTTGAATGACTCCTCTTTTTGCCAGCGCTGCTTTTCTGTTTGAGTGCCAGGGAGGTATTCCTTCTCTATTTTTTAGAGGCCGAGGGAAGAGTTTTCTGAAAGACTGGTAATCTTCCCTAATATTCTGATTCAGATCAGCAGGCAGACTAAACCAAATTCCTTACATAAATTTGGGCTGATGATCAAAGGCCCAGAGATCAAACCTGTCTTCATGGCCCCCATTAGATTAACGTTATTTTCTGCATACTGCCTAATATGCAGACATCTTACTACAATAGGCTTTTTGAAATAAATTGTTTTTCCAGTGTGCTCACTATTAAAGTTGAGGGGAAAAAAAACCCTCAACCAAAAAAACAACTGGCTTGGTGAGAGCTGTAGTCTAACATGTCTGTAGTCTAAGACTATTCACCACCTCACACACACGCAAAACAAACAAGCAAAAAACTCCAACCCTACAGAATCAAAAGCAAAAGAAGGAAAAGTGCAAAGACTACCCCAAATTGTGACAAGTCATGAATTAAAGCCAGGGAATTGGAAAAAAAATAAACACACCAGTGAATCACATCTGAAGAAAACCTTAGCACTGAACACTCCGATTTTCAAACTCCATTCACGACTGGAACAAACAGATGAATTGAGGTAAGAATGGTTTGTGCTATACCCAAATTTATTGGTGTTTAGGTATAAAATTCAAACAATAATTGGTGTGTAGTAATCAAGAGCTTTTGCTTCTTTCCTTTGATATGAAATGTATAAAATGCAAAAGCTTATCTTAGTCTAATCCTATGTTTAGACAGACTTCCATTTACTGTGTTTCTCCAAATGATTATTTGAATATGCTTTGCCCACCCTCAGAATTTGTTTCCAGCAAGAAAAGTTCACAGTCTGGCTGGGAGTGGGGAGGGTTTCTCTGAGCTTTGAGAATAAAGGATCCTGCTCTTCAAACCAGCCACTACCCAGCCACACCCCAGTCAGAGGAATCATTAGATACTCCGATTCTCAGTGGCACGTTGCTCTGCTGAGAATTGTCTCCTTACACATGGTGGGAGACTTTGCTTTAATGAATATGAATAACGTCAGTGGTTTGAGAAGGTATGAAGTTCTGCTTTGCATCATTCCCAATCGACAAACAGCAAAACCTGTAATGTTAAACTAGTGACAAACGTCAGATGAAGATGACTGCTGTGGACAGACATCACCCCAGCACCATTGCCTAAGGTGGAGTTCCACAGATCTCACACTGCTAGGACAGAGCATACGAAAGGTGTGGCGTTTCGTTGAAGCGATGGCACTCCGTGAGCTTTCAGAGCCCAGAAACCAGCAATGCACCGTACCTTCACAACTCTTTTTGTCAGGACCAAGTTCATAGCCAGGATCACAGGCGCACTGGTAACTGCCCAGAGTATTTACACAGCGCTGCTCACAGCCACCATTGTCAGGTTTGGCACATTCATCTTCCTCTGCCAAGACAGGGAAGAATGCAAAAATGTGTTAAATAATTACCGTCCTCAGCTGTAATTGCTGGATCAATATTAACCCGGAAAGCTGTATGCATGCCGTTATAAGGTGCACTACATAACACACTGTGGTTGCTGACTAGAGCATTTTCAAAGGCTAAGGAGACCTGCAATGGAGAAAATAAAAATTTGTCCTTTGTGGGGTTTGGGTGGGTATTTTTACAACAACACCTACTGACAGCTGCAGACCTAATTTATAAGCACTTTGTGGGGAGCATACAATAATTCAGGCAGCCATAATCTAAAGGTTGTATAAAGTATTGAAAGAAAGATTGAAAATCCACAACAGGGTCACTTGAAGGGCACTTTATCTCCCACAGAATCAATTTGTGCATTATCCTGAATTCATATTCAAAAACAGATTAACAGAATCCTCAAATCCCAGGTTTTCATTCTACTGATATTAAAGGGAACAAGATGCATCAGGGATGGGGGAGGGAAAGGAATAATGTATTATCTCTGCTAGCTCTGAAGTATACCCACGAGATTCATTGTTAAAATATTCCTCAGATGTTGAAATATTGTTTCCTTACACCAGGACAAGTAATTTCTTCAGAATAAAACAGAGCTCGCACTCTCATGCCTGCAGCCTTCATGGTTATAATGCTCTACAGTGAAAACTAACAGGGTCAGGGAAGCCTCAGCTTGTGGCTTTTCAAAAGAGCAAAAAGGTTCTCCTGGTGGGGTGACCTGTATTTCAGGTGTCACCATGGCCACACCACTGCTAGTGGCTTTCAGTCAGCCATGGGCAGCACAGGGCAGGAATTACGCACCCCCCAGGCACCAACTGCTGCAGGTATAGCTGCAACTGTGTGATGCACCCACCCAGCCCAAAACTGGAGGAAGACTGTGAGGCCATTGGTCACTGCAGGATTTCTCAGCTGTATCTTTTTTTTCTTGCTTACAGAAAGTAATAAATTGATAAAGCAGCCCAGTGCAGCAACAGGATTAGGAAAACCACAACATCTAGACAAAAGAAAAAAAAATCTTAACAGAAAAGACCAAGTTGTCTCTATTGTGATTATTACTATTTAACTTTATATTTGATAACACAATATGTCCAAAAAGGGCAATTTTTACAAGATAAAATGTGTTTCAAAGATGTTTCAAAACTAAGCTGATTATTTGAACCTGAAGAGAGGAGGTCGCTGCACTGAATATGTTCATTTGTTCTTTGGACATATTTTACAAGGAGATAAAAATACCTCAACTGTTGTGATTTGATAAATTTGCATGCCTGGGTAAAGAATATGCAGTACAGAACTGATTTTAGAAAAAAATCGCTTAAAAATTATTTTTCGCATCCTATCATACTTTTTCTAGCACAAAAACAAGCGATAAGGAGTTCACAGCTCCCAAAGCATGTATTAACATTTACCTTTAAAAAAGTTAGCTGCAAACCCTGCTTTGTTAACGGTTCCATCAGAAACAAACTTCATCCACAGCGTATTAGAGGTAGATCTAATGTCTTCCGGCTTGTCGTAGCCACAAAAGTGACCAATTAAAGGACTGTTTTCATTTGTTCCATCTCGAATTTCCAAGTAGTCATATGCACAGTTATCATGTCTTTCAATCTGTAAAAAATTATTTTTAAAGTGACCTATTTGAACTTGACCATAAATATCAAATATCAATCAGCTAATAAACAGAATGGAAATTTTTCAAAGTTAAGGTTAGGGTTCTCTGTTTAGGGTTCAAGCAGCAGGAAGATGAGGAAAGGACAAGGATCACTGGACAGGTTTTAACTGTACTAATTTTCTACAAGAAGAAATAACTTTGAGATTGTTAGATAGGACACAAAAGTCTAACTGGAAAAAAAAGTAACTAAAAAAAGACACGCTCACCTCTAAGCTTCCCAATGTTGTGACATTGAATTCCTACTCCGAGCTCAAATAAAGTCCTCTTTTCTCAGGTATGCTCAAGTACACAAGATTAATGATTCAACAACTAACCAGGTCAGAAATATTAGTTTGTTTTGAAATAAAAGCTCAATTTTGATTAACATGCAATAAGATTTTTAGACATTATCATCCTGTGCTATTTCAGGTGATGATAAATAGTTTGTTTTCTTCCTTTATCTTCAATACAGTGCCAAATTTTGCATTTGTCACTACCCAATGCTGTTGCTGGGTAACTGTAAAAAAATTACAGTGCATTAAGAGTTTGGGGCATCTGTAGAATTAGAACCAAACAAACTTGTAAAATTATGAGCTCGTAAGTAGCCAACAAAACAGATGACAAAAATTGTCATTATTTTTCTGCAGCTGATGTGTCTGGTTTCTGATGCATGATTCCTTATTTCAGGTGTCATCTTTTGACTTTTTGGGTCAATGAGTAAATCTTTGTCATCCTGATGGAGAAACCTACTGAAACCAGAACAACTGAAAATGTGCCTCATTTAAACATCCTGCCAGATGACATCCATACATAGATCTAGCATGTGAGTGGACATGCATGAATTTCTACTTGGGTAGAAAGTCTTGAGCTCTTTACATAATAGTATTTGCAGAGTCAGTCAGAGTGGGAATTGCACCAAAGAAGAAAGCAGTAGCAGTCCAAACGTGAACCTATCCCAGAGTCTAGATAATTTATGATGCCTGCCTGTGCTGGGTTTGGCTGGGAATGAGTTAATTTTCTTCACAGTAGCTAGTACGGGGCTGTGCTTTGGATTTGGGCTGAAAACAGTGTTGATAACACAGGGATGTTTTCATTACTGCTGAGCAGTGCTTGCACAGAGCCAAGGCCTTTTCTGCTGCTCAGACCACCACATCAGCGAGGAGGCTGGGGGGTGCACAAGGTGTTGGGAGGGGACAGACAGGACAGCTGACCCCAACTGACCAAAGGGATATTCCATACCGTATGGTGTCATGCTCAGCATATAAGGGTCTGGGGGAAGAAGGAGGAAGGGGGAGACATTTGAAGCGATGGTGTTTGCGTTCCCAAGTAACTGTTACGTGTGATGGATCCCTGCTTTCCTGGGGATGGCTGAGCACCCGCCTGCCCATGAGAAGTAGTGAATGAATTCCTTGTTTTGCTTTCCTTCCACACATGGCTTTTGTTTTACCTATTAAACTGCCTTGATCTCAACCCATGAGTTTTCTCACTTTCACCCTTCCGATTCTCTCCCCCATCCTGCCAGGGAGGGCGATGGGGGCAGTGAGCAGGTTGCTGCATTGTGCTTAGCTGTCGGCTGGGGCTAAATCACGACACCATCTTTACTGAGAGAGTATCTTTCCAAAAAAAATTAAAACCCCTCTTGATCTGGGTCATTTTACTGCAGGATTACTTCCTGTTACTCAAAAATATAGCATCTTAAGCTATAAAAAAATTAACCAAATCCAAGCATTCAAAACTAAATCCTCTAAGAAAATTATTTTCCAAGTAAAGTGGCTGAATTGTGAGGTAGGTTTTTGGGGGGCAGGCAGGACAACAGTCTGGGACAACAGGTTGGAAAAGCCTCAAATTTAGTTCAGCACATCCAAATTCTGTTAAAATGACAAAGAAGTCAAAACCAAACCAAACACAGGAAAATCCACATTTTTATCTCTGGACAGAGTTTTTCTTGCATGTAAGCTGCAGTTAGTACAAGCGGCTATTGATACCCTGCTCTAATTGTGCATTATGACCAACACTAAACTCAGTAACCACTGCAGACTAAGGAGCTTTCCTTTAGCACATTAGGATTTCTGCTTCTTTTATGTAAGAGGGAAAATTGAGGGAAGGGACTGTTTGATTTTATTTCCTTTTAATGATATCAAAATATGGCACTTACAAAATTTGCCTGTCCTCTTTCCAACTTTCCAATTTTCTCCATTTCTCTGGCACAATCCATGTTGCCATTTAGTGTGATTTCTTAGGTGTTTGCTCAAGAATTCCTTTGGACCAGAGTTTGGGAAATGAGTGAGAAAAATCAAGACGATCTGGGCTTCAACCACCCACTGCTGACTTCAATGGCAATTGTGTGTTTGCAGATAACGCAGTAAGGCACATGTCTACGTGAGCCAATGATAAGTTTTTGACACTGTGATACAGATTCCAAATTTTCATTACTCTAAATAATGAATTTAAATACATAACATCATATTCCAATTTGAAACAAAGTCTGCTTTGTTATCTTAATAAAAATCATATTGCACTCTGATGCAGAAAGAAGTGACTGGTCCAAAGCCCACTAATATAAATGAAAGAGATGTGTATTTTCCCCACAGATATCTGTGGTCATCTCACTACTCAAGGTTTTCAATTAACAAGTGACTTTTTCCATGTTTCCAAGATTTCCATGTTATGTGGGGCAATACGGAAAAACTTGTTTTTCATAGGCCAAGTGCAGCTCTGAGTTACACACACCAAATTCCCACCAAGATGAATTGTTAGTTTCTTTTCTGAGAATCATGCTATTTTTGGCAGAAGACAACAGCTAAAAATATATTTTGTATAGCAGCAAGTTGCTAAACTTCTTAAGACAGTAAAAAACAACCAACTTACAAAGTACTATTGATTTTCAATAAAAGAATTCAAAGGGTGGCCATTCTACCATATTAATTTATTTTTAGTGTACTACTACTGCAAGTGATGGCATTATTATTATCAATATTATTATATTAAGGCATTAAATCATTAAACCTATATATAAACTAACAGATAGGTATTGGATTTTTGAGAAATGGTAACTGCTGTTAGGGCACTTGGGTAATCAATGAAAAACACACTAGTATAAAATGTGCTTTGGTTATCTGTAGTTCAGGTTTTAAGATGTCATGGTACTGTCATCTGAGAACAGTGCCATACAAAGATCTACTACACTTGCAATAGTCTCTTATTCTTCCTAGTACAAGGGTAGAAAATCTCCTCAAGTTAATGAAAGGACTCCCAGTGAGTTTAGTTGTAACTGGACTGATCCTGTAAACTGTATTTACTGCAGCATTAAAATTTCACAAGATTGATATTACACGTGGATGAGAAGAAATATGTAAAATGTTTGCAAATCCAAAAAAGTATAAATAAACAGGTTTTACAGAAAAATTCATTGCTTATAGGAGAATGAAAGACACCATTGGCTCCTGAAGGCCTTGAAGGACACCCAGAATTTGAATGGCATTAGAGAACTAAGTTGAGAAAACGCCAGAAAATTTCCTCAGACAGGCACATAAGCACAGGAAAATACTAAGAAATCTCCTGGTGAAATGGAAACCATGAGATACTTTCTCAACATCCATTCTCAAAAGAAAAGACAATTCCTTGTACATAGTTTCAGTTTTGAAAAGAAACCAATTACTTCAGACAAAAATGTATTTTGTTAAAAATTTCAGACTACCTTTGTTTTGCAGCACTCCACCAACAGAAAAAGAAATAAAAAATAAAAAAATAAAAAAGAGAGGAAAAGTGGATTTGAAGAGCAAATCTGGGAGCAATCATATTTCAAGAGAAATCTTCCAATTACTTTTTGTCATTGTTAATTTATTTGTTGATAGAATCAAATTCCACTACAGGTAAACATATCTGATTCAGTTCATAGACTTTAGTCATAAAAGGTACTGGAATCAGAGAATGATGGAATAGTTTGGGTTGGACGGGACCTTAAAGATCATCTAGTTCCAACCCCCCTGCCATGGGCAGGGACACCCTACACTAGACCAGGTTGCCCAAAGCCCCATCCAACCTGGCCTTGAACACTGCCAGGACCGGACGCAGTACTCGAGGTAGGGTCTCACAAGAGCAGAGTAGAGGGGGACAATCACCTCCCTCGACCTGCTGGCCACATTATTTCTGATGCAGCCCAGGACACGGTTGGCTTTCTGGGCTACCAGCGCACAGTGCTGGCTGATGTTGAGCTTTTCGTCAACCAGCACCCCCAAGTCCTTCTCCTCAAGGCTGCTCTCGATCCATTCTCTGCCCAGCCTGTCAGATAAATTTTATTCCCTGACTTACATAAAAATAGCTTAAATTAACATTATCTGCACAGAGATTAACAGGGACACTCAAAAGAGGAAGATTAATAAGACTCAGCTCTACAAACCCTCTGGGTTGCCTTGGCTGGTGAGACTGTGCACCAACACAAGTTTTTAATAAAAAATAAAATACAAGGACTGCTAATTTTCAAAGAACAATATAATGAAGGTGACTATAGCAATGAAGAAAAGATGAAGTTACTAGTTCCAACATCTCTGCTGTCATCTAGATACTGGAAAGTGTAACTCCCCCATCAGGCAGCCAAAGAAAAAAGGGTAATCCACACTCAGTGGAAAACGCGTTGCCCACAGCAGGCAAAACAAGATGAGTCATTGGTACAGTTTGAAATTCTCAGCTTCCCTAGTGCTTTCATTTCAGAGTGAAGGTTATTTATACAGTTATTTTTTCTAGCATTACATATGGATAATGAGAATTCCTCTTACTTAACTGTACCTTTCAAAGGACAGAGAAGTAATTTTCTCACAAACACGCTGCAATAACTCTTTGGCCTGACATTTACTTTTTTTGATCTCAGCTGGCATGAACAACTGTGATTTCTTAAACGACTTTTTGTTTTACTGGGCAGCACACCAAGGATTCAGTCCAGAGAGGGACTTAGTACCAAAAAAAAGAACACCTACGTTCAGGCGCTTGGACCCGAAATGGAAATCAGACCCAATGATGAATGTCTAGGCAGGGCACTTCAGAGCCGTTTCCAAAGCAACTCTCCCTCTCAGCAGGGAGCCCTGTGGACGAGCCAGCAAGAAACACAGCGAAGACAGATATACCGGAAGTCTTGCACCTTTCTCGGGCACCTCATTTGGTACTCAAGGGCACCTTGCTACTCTGAAATCACAGCTGAGACTCTCCCTGGAAAAGTGTGTGCCTTTAAGTCCCTACTGTTAGAGATTTATTTTTTTTTTCTTTCAAAACACATCTAGCAGAGGCAATAACTCCCTTTAACTTGAGACTATCACTCAATTACACTTCTGCTCAATTTCCTCTTCTTATGAGGTGTCAGTCCATGTGTTTCACCTCTAGAGAGTGCCATAATACTAAATAGTCTGGGGGGAAAAAAATGGACATTTCTTCTTCCAGTCTTTACCACTAGCCTAATAAATTAGGTTCTTATTTGCTGGTCCTTTGCTTCTAAATATTTTCTATATGGTGAGGCACAAACATGCCATCTGCACACTTGCAAAGAGTCCATAGTTTGGTGATTAAATAAAGGTCCTGAAAGATAAGAGATGAAAAATTGATTCTCCCAGAAGGGATATTGAACTGTGGTCAATTCAAGCTACCATGCACGTAGACCAACACTGAGCATCTACACGGAATCTCTTATGCTAAGCATAGTATCTTTTCTCTTGGGATCACACTAAAAAATACTGAGCACCAATGGCAGATTAGAAAAGCTCTATATCCAGTCAGTAAATTACATAAAGTTACCAAAAACATTGTTCATTTCCAACAGTGTCTAAAAAGAGAGACTGACATGCTATGCTAAGTAACCTTGACCCAGGGCACGCAGAGTATGAATGGCATTTGGAAAACTCTTTGGGCAGGGAGAGCTGATCTTGTCAGCACTAGACCTGATATTAATTCAGGATATGAAAAAGCAAGAATGAGGTAGAATCTGTGAAATTATTAAAGTTTCCATTGTTTATATTTGTAATTGCTGATAAAGTCCCAAACCCTTGTTATCTCATGCTCAGACTTTTCATCAATCATATAAAAAAATGTGCCATACCCCTGAATTCTGTCTGTAAGACTAAAATTACAGGTTGGAAATTATATCTATATTTATGATACCTGTGTTTATATCTATGTGCACCATAAAGGGAAAAAAGTTAGATCTTTAAAAGTGTTCTTCACTTCATTACTGCTGAAGCATATTCAAATAAAACAAGTGAACTCAAAGTATCTACAGACTTCAAACCAGGGTATCACATACGTATAAAAAAAGACATAAGAAATCTTAGCTTTCTTTGCTATATAATAGTTTACCACTGTTTAGTAATGTTATACACAGAGAGATGTACATTAGAGACAAGGAAGTATGACTCATCATGGCTTTTTTCTTCCCTTTCTAAATACAGGTTTGTAAACTGAATTTAAGTAGGTTTGGGGTTTGGGGTTTTTTCTTACTTCTCAAAACAGAAGCCGAAAACCAGACATTCCTTTTTAACAGTAAGATTTACCAAAGATAAAAAAATCCTTATTATTTAACAGAATATTAAAGCAGCCTTGCTAAACTGGATTATATGTTTGCTAAACTGCGACTGTTTTCAGTACTTTAACCATTCCAATTCAAATAGCATAGAAAACATGAAAAACCTTTAATCTTCTTGAAAATTTGTGCAAAAAGGAAGGTTGCATGGAGAGCAAGAATTGGATTCTGGAGCTTATTTTTGATAGAGCATTCTTACATTTATTCACAGGTTAATGAGGATTGCCTTAAATGTCACTGTCACTTATCCACTAGATGCTTTTCTGAGATTAGTTAAAAGGCTTTACCTCAAATGCTTGAAAGGTTAATCCTACATTGTAGTTTTCTGACACTGTTATTTTCCACACACATTCCTTCATTGGTCTGTAGTCATCAGGGTAATTGGGAGACTGGATCTGGCCTTCATTTTTGTGGATTTCGCCTCCACAGATAGCTGATAAAAGCAGAAAATTCCTATCGTCAATAATGACATTTTCCGTTCCCCATGCCCAAACTGATTATTTTTATGCACACCTTTTTAAAAATGATAAGATCATTCTGCAGAAGACTTAAAAATTCTACCAAGGACAAATTATTGAAAACACAGTCCATTTCAAACCACTATAAATATTTCCACTAGAGAATATAATTCAGCATTTCTAATAGCTCTAAATAGGTCAACAGTGTTCAGAAAGACTTTGGAATCATGGATAATCTGAACCTATACATTTTACAGAATATCTTTAAAAGGTCAGAATTAGATTTTACTTTTTGTTCACCTTTGAAATACATTTAATAAACATTCTTCATTAATATTTGCTAACCTTTAGAAAAAGGCATTTGAGAGAGAAATCTCATTTTATCCTGATCTATGCATTTTAACCTACAGATTATCACTTCAAGCTTACACTGAATTTGAAGAAACAGCTAATATAAATAACAAATATTTTCATGAAAAGTAAATGCACTTTTTCAGAGTCCATACTCATAACAGTGTTAAGATATGTGAATACCAGTTAAATCCTACAGTTTACTACCATAGATTCACTATTCAGGAAAACAGACTCTATTTTAAACAGGTGAATGTTGACTCGCTAATATACTCGGTGTGTGGGAGTGTCTCTATTAAGTAATCCCAGAGCATATGGAAAACTTACGTCAAATTCTTCTGAAGAATAAACAGAAAGTACTCAAAGAAATCTTTCCACACACTAAGCACAAGAACATACACATTAAGTTAATCAAATGACTGGTAAAAAATGCTTATGGATATTACTGGTTGTGTCCCTGGAAAAGAGGTCATCTGAAATCTGATGACAGGAGGAGTTTCAAAATGTCCTGTCTATTAAGTTAACACCTACTTTCTCTTGTTCTAATACTATACTGATTATATATCAGGTTATTTCTGACTTTTTTGTTTTTATATACATATCCAAAGCTATCTGGTTAATATTTTTCCTCCATAATCAAGTCACTTTTAATGCTGTAAGAGGCTTACCTTCATAAATTGCTGCAAAACCTTTCCCAACCCAGTTGCTGCTGCTGCGGAACTCGATCCACATCCTGCTGTCGGAGGATGCGAGGACTTCTGGCAGTTTGTCACCACAAAACCTGCCTAAAAACATGCAACCAGTAACTGCATTTTCTGCCGCCTCTGAAGACAAACGCTGCAAACATTTATACAAGTGTTTAACATTATAAACAGGAGTAGCATAACCAACTCAGTGGAACTATTCACACACTTATGGTTAAGCACATGTGTTTCTGCAGATCAGGACCTAATACACAAAGATTTTATTATAAAGCTTTCAGTACTTCTTTTCATTGCAGTCAGCCTCACAAATCTAAGCATAAAACCTTAAGGGAATTAAGCAGAAAATTTATTGTTATAGATGGTTTCTATATATACAAACCCAGGCATTTTGGAAGGGGAAAAGGAGTACTAACCTTAAGAGAAAAACATGATCTAGGGCACAGTAATACTGCTCATTGTGTCTATGGACCAAAGAGATTTAAAAACTAACATACTAATGACCCTAGACTATATTATCCTCTTAAATTCAGCCTAGGCAGGTGAAACTTCTGTTTGTCTAGCTGACAGAGAAGGAAACAGGAGAAAAAGGCAATTACTGCCTGGTCTTAATTCTTCTTTCTTTTCTTTTTAAGGCCAAGAAAATAGTTACTACTGTTAAAAAGCTGTCCTCTGTATCTGCTTCCTTTCTTCTGTTTTGCTGTTTTTAAATTGTGGCTGTTAGAATGCTAACAAATAGTTTTAGTCTTCATTCTAAAAACAACAAAACTGACCCAAGAAGTTGGGGATGTTCACATTTCCTGTGGTCTGAAATCCCCAGTTTCAAACATAGAAGATCACGGGATGTCAAACCTAGCCTCTGCATTGGGCAGTGGCATTACGGGGTGTGAAATCTCCCCACCAACCCTCTGAATTAAGAAAAGGATGGCTGCAGCTTCCTGCATATTAGTTGCCGCTCTAAGACTCAATTCATTATTGCTCTGCATGTCTTTTCTCTGCGAGAGCAGGGAAGGACACGCAAAGAAGAAACAGAAGTCATCTTCTATTCATAGTTTAACAAGTACGGGAACAGAGCTCATAACTACAACTACAGTGGGTGGTCTCAACAAGGCTGCATGTGCTCATCACATGCTCTATGGATTTCACATCTCACGCCTACAGATTTGTTTGTAGACTATTTCCCCATTTCTGGGAACAAAACTATGGCAACTTCATATTTCATTACCCATAAGCAACACAAAAAGTTGCACATTTTGTAGTTTTCATCTTTCCACACGTGAAGCTGAATAGCAGCTAGCTGCAATAACAGGAAGGCTTAAAGCTTGAAGTCAAATATATGATTTATTTGAGGCCATTTAGAGGGGTTTTTCCAATTCCCAAGTTTAGATATATTCTAGACACCTAAAACTCAAGAGTTTTGTTGTGGGTTCAACAGCAAACAAGTCTACTAAATTCAGTGAGTACGCTAGTTATGGACAGTCCAGCATTTGACAGTTGCATACCAAGCAGAGGTGATTTTCTCCAGTAGCCATCTCTTACTTCTATATAGTCGTACCAACAGAGACTGCTCTTGTAAAGGTCCATGGTGGTGAAGTTTAAAACAATCTGCAATCAGAGGAGAACACCTAATTAAGTCATACATAGTTAACACGAGAAAAGGATCATAACAACATTCTGCAGAACTGAAGCCAGAGTGGTCAGCAGTAACAGGATTCCAACACTCAATTAACCTCTCCTCAATTCTTTCTTATAGCGAGTAGAAGTTGTTCGGGAACACTAAAAGTTTTTTATTTAATCTTAGATATTTGAGCAGATTCAAGACAGACTACTCACACAGTGAGCTTACAGGGAGCTTTTCACTAAAATATAAAAATTTGAGAATATTAATAAGGCTAAATAATGTACCAAAATAATTTTAAGTATGCTAGTTGATAATTCTCCTGCCAATTCCTCTTCCATTCCATTCTATAATCAACACCAACAGCTGTAAAAAAAGATTTCCTGTTTTATTTTGGTTTGTTTCCTTCTACTACTGTTTTGACAAGATAATTTACTTACCTATAAGTTAAATATTGACAATGTTGGACAGTAATGCTGAAAGCAATATCACTAAAACAAATAGTACACAGTCCCTTAATGACTTCTAATGAAACTGTAATAAAGCTTTTTATACAGAAATCTGAATTCTGTGCATTTCTGGAACTTTTGAACTTGGACTCCCAATTTTACTGAGCACATCTATAAATAGGCATATTTTCAATACTTAATATCAGAACTACCCTAGTCTATTACATTATCCCACTTTGGTTTAGAAATACTAATCCTAACTGCCATAAACTTGCACTTTTAATATAGGAGCAGGATTCATTCTGGATCACAGGGTGAAACAATAGCTGCAATTTGGACCCTGACTGCCTGGGACAGTATTAGCATCCATGAAATCGCAGGAGACGGTAAGGCCAAACAAGAAGATTAAAAATCATTCGTATTTTGTATTATAAAAATCATTTACAATTCATGTTCTTTCACTGGATTTAAGTGTATTCGGAAAAAGAATTCATCTTCTTCCAAATCAGTTCCTCAGTGTAGATTAATAAGTAGTTCAACCTAACTAAAATTCTGCTTTATTCACATATGAGCATGGAATTGGTTTAATTTTTAGCTTTGATCCTAGGAACTCACAGTTGAAACCTGCTATTACAAAGCAAACATGAATTGCTGCACAGTAGCAAATACCTCACATGGCAAAAATACATCTCCATGGCAGCCTATGAAGCAGCTGTGAGTGTCAATTGAAAGGAGAGGAATTTACCTTTAGTCCAGCTGCAAGGAGGAAATATAACACCATAACTGGAACAAGGGACCCAGAAAGTCAGACGGATGGTTTACTTCCGTCTCTTCTGAAGGCATCACGTGTCTCTCCAAAGACAACGTGGTACAATATTAAACCAAAAGGCAGAACTTTTCCAGACTCTTTAATTTTAAGAGATAAAAACATCTCTTGGCAGAAGCTAATTTAAAGATGACATAAAACAGTGGCTTAAATGTGTAGGTGGGATGGTAGAGATGTGGTGAGGCTTTTCTAAGCTAAACAATGCAAAATGGAGACAATCTTTCATACCAAAACACTATATGTCTTAACATTAGGCTAGCAGGGGTTTTACTCCCACCTACTTTCCACTAAAAATAACTAAGTACACATACATGAGCAATTACATTCTCAGAAATCTCTTCTGGTTTCAATGGAGAATGTGGAACTTTATAACTTGATCTTAAAAGCCGGATCTCCCCCTATCACCTAGTGCTAACAACCTACTGATTGGGTGGAAGACCAAGTTCACAGGCGATTCTATTCAGCCTTCACCTTTACCATCACGATGCCACGGGAAATAGAAAACATCTGTAAAGCTACACATAAAATCTAACAGTCAGAAGTCCTGTACAGTGAGGCACTTTATGCTGGCAGCCACAGCCTTGCGGGATGAAGGTATGGGCCATGAAGTATGCCAAGAACCATCAGGACAGCACTGGAAAAATGGATACCTGTTCTGCTGCTTGACTACAGCTGCCGTGGCTCAGCCCCAGCCAGCAGCTGGGCACCGCGGGGCTGCTTGCTCATCCCTCCCATCTCCCTGGTGGGATGGGGAGCAGAATCGGAGGAAAATGGTAGAACTCGTGGGTTGGGATAAGGACAGTTTAATAGGATAGCAAAAAAAGAGGAAAATAACAACACTACTTATCTAAGAATATACAAAGTGGGTGATACGCAATACAGTTTGCTCACAGACCTGAAAAATGATGCCCAGTGACCCCTCTTCCCCGGCCAGCCCCTTTTATATACTGGGCATGATGGTATGGAATACCCCTTTGACTAGTTGGGATCAGCTGTCCTGGCTGTGTCCCCTCTCAGCTTCTTGTGAAAATTAACGCTATCCCAGCCAAAAACCAGGACAACAGTCAAACATTTATACCCACAAGCTACTACACATCCACAAAACCAGTAAAAGGGCTGCTTAAACAGCAGCCTGTCTCTAGCACTGTGTTTTCTGTGGGAACATCCTGCAAGCAGCCTTGAAATGTTTTTAGTGCAGCAGATGCCTTGGTGGAGAACGATTTTTTTTATTTTTTTTAATTTTGAAAAATAGGAAGAATGTTTTCTTTCCAGCGTTACTGAGAAAACTGACAGAAATCCTTCAGTGCCATACTACTCAACTTCCAGCCTATTGCGCTGTTTACCTAAAACAGCATGCATCAAAGCATTAGTTGATCCTCCCAGAAGACATTCACTAGGTTATTGTGGTTTCACACACCCACATGCCTTCATACTTCTTTTAGTCTAACTGCAGCACCTCCTGTTTCGACTTCCCTGCCTTATTCCCTGGATGCAGACTTCTCATGCCATTCCTTCCTGGAAAGGCAACCTCTCAACTCATGTCTTTGCTTTTGCCTGCTGCTACATTTCTCAAACTTCTTCTAGCTTACATGCACCTTTTCCCAGATGCCTAATCCACAGGGCATTTTGCCTTTACTATTCAGGCACTCCTTCAGGAACATGTACTAAACAAATAAATGCACAAATACTATCAGAATTCCAAAACCACCTACTTACCATCTTATTTTCCATGAGAACTATGCAGATCTGGCTAAAAGTACAATCATTCAGATGCTTTCCTCTGCTTCAGTTTTTTATTACATTTCCTAGTGCTATTTGAATCTACTTCTGAGGATGGCAGAGAGGTCTTGTATATTCACACAGCAATTCTGCTTGTGCTTTGCAGATTGTCTCTTCTTCAAGCTGTTCTTCAGATAGAGGCCTCACCAACTATAAAATTTTTGTTCTCCTCAGCTCATCCACTTTGTAGTTCAGACTCCTAAAATATTAGCTTCTTTTTTCCTGAGTTTCTCAGATCGTAAGTAGGTATCTCTGTATGTAGCTGCACTACCTGAAAATCCTACTGCCCTCAGCAGTCATCGTGCCCTTTTCCACCCATGCCCACCCCACACCAGCTGTGCAGGCAGAGGGGTTCACGAGCAGGAGCCTTTTTCTCTGCTCAGACAAGGTGCAGACAGCTGGGTTAAGGTCAGGCTACCTTCCACAGCTGCTTAAACTAACCCAGCTGGCTCTGTGGGAAGCAAGTTACGGAAGCCACATCCTACACCTCCTCCATTGGCTCAGTTGTGTAGAGCCTGGAGGTCTCTCACCAGTCTTGCCACAAGTTTTCCATTTTCCATGACACAGATGAAGCATCAGATTTCTGTTTTCTGTCTGGAAAATTGCCTTTTTCCAAACCTTAGTTGCCAGGACAGAGTTGGGAAAAGGATGGTTTTACTTAGGTGTGATCATGTCATTGTCTCAAAGTGCTGTTACCTAAATGGAAACCATTAAAATTTAATGAGCCTCCTCAATGGCCCCTGCCTTTGAAACTGTATGAAATAACCTTCACAGCCTTTTCTCACTCTGACATGCCAAGGTATTTGATGATACAGCAACTCCTTACAATTGACCACAATTCATTAGCTGAACATAGGCACAAGCCCCAATCTTCCACAGCATGATTTCTGGTTGGGAACCAAACAAGTATAAATATATTTAAGATTCTGATTTGCAATTCTGCAAAGTATTGCACAGAGCTACAGACAAGGCAGAGTTGGTTCAAAGGGACAGGATGGCTGAAAGTCTTCACAGGAAAAATAATCCATGCGCATTTGTCAGCACAGTTAAGGAATTATTGATTACACAGCAGAGTCAATTGTACTGCTGCAGCTTCAGAGAGAATATATCATACCTCCTACTGCCTGAGATAAGAAAGCTCAAAACATATAGCAAACACCAGGTAGTACTAAGTTTTCTGCAGGTGGCATTTTTTTCCAGTATCAACCAAGGATTTATCTGCCCTGTGTTATCATTCATGTAAATCATTAAGGAAAATTTGAAAGTAATTTAACCTATTTAAGAAGGCAGATTAACAACAACAACAAAAAAAAACCCCACACAAAACCCACCAAAACACTGGCGCAGCTGCAACTCCCTATGCCAACAAAATTTCTACACACCAGAAGGCAGGATTTGCCCTAGCAGAGGGTATACAGTAATACTAACACCATCCTCCCCCAGAGATTTTTCAGTGTATAGATATACTGTGTACAGCTGTTTACCATATAGTCTTAAATCTTGAGAGAACATAAAAGGGGAATGAACTGCCTTGTTTTAGTAACAGGGACGCACTCATTTTAGGTTGGGCTGGCAATTTATGATGCCTATCAATAAAAGGAATGCTGCAGCTAGTGCGTACCACTGTAGTCCCATCTGTCATTGAATTTTCTGCCATCAAACATCAGAAGTATTTGTACTCACAGAAAGCAGCATGGACAGAAGTCCTCCAAACTATGCTCAAATAGCACAATGTTAAATCTCAATAAATAAGAGACAAGAACTAGACAATCTGGACTGATGCTTTTTCAGTTTATTTTTAGGTGACTGAAGTGCTCACTGACATTTCAGAACATGATGTGATGTACTTATACACACTCTAACAAAACATTCCTGAGATCTATCACGGTCAAAGCAGCAAACAAAGGACAAAAATTTAAAGAAATTTATGTTCCCTTCATAACATGAATAATGTTATCATCATTTACTGAGAAAATTTGTGATCATGCATAACGTGTGTCCAAGGCACCACTGTATATGCATTAGTAAGATTTAGACCTCATTTCTGCCATCTGCTATTCCCATCAAGTATTTGCTGCAGATAAGGTCCTTATCTCAAGACAGATAACATCCTATGGGAACAGCAATGATAACAGTTTTTTTGACGTTAGCACAAATATCATTTACTTCATTCTTGATGAACTATATGAAGACTATGAGAGCTGGAGGTCAGAACAGTGCTCTGCAGACACAACTTGTCACGTCAAATTTCAATTAGAAAATTGTGTTTAATCTTTTGCCCCATTTAGGGCAGGGGGTAGGATGGGAAGAGAGCTGGTTGTCTTACATTGTTGACCAAGACAAGCATTTTCCCCCATTAAGCTTTTGTACATTATAATACAGCTCCAGCAGTGATTACAATCTCAAGACATAATGGTACCACAAGTATATTACAACTACACTGACCTCAACAGACAGGCTTACACAAAGTTGCAGTATGCTATGAATACTTAAGCATGGCCATTTTCCAATTCATATACTGATATTGTTTTCAAAAGCCAATAATAATTGTAGGTGAACACTAAAATTTTTTAATTTTTTAAACTGAGGAATAGAAATCTAAGCCATTTTTGTTGCTTTCACAGCAGTGTTTAAAAGCAACACACAAACAGTGGGAACATAAAATTACCTATTGATTAATTTGCATCTTTTGCGCAAACCTTCTCTTAATCATCTGTTTTCATTTGTTTTTCCTTGCCAACCTGTAGAGCAACCCATGCCCTCCCAGCACAGAGCGTGTTTATTTTTCCTCCTGTCTCTGGATCTTGCCCGGAGGAGGGCGAACACTTTCCAAATCACTTTGCTTTCATCCCCCATGGTGGCAAATGCTCTTACAGCTCCTCAGGATCTATCAGCACATCAAAAACATACATTCTTGGTGTCTATCAGGACCATGATCCGAAAGAAACATGAAATTAAAGTAGTCCAATCAGGAGAAAACTATGTCCAGTACAGAGTGGGAGACCACTGACAAAACTGAAGTATGTCAGGGCAATTGCTGGGTTTTCGTCTCTGGACTCTCCAGCACTGAAGCTGGTGCTGGGTTCTGTATTTCAGTCTTTTAAGGCTGTATTTGCTCAATATCAGCCACCACTTCTTGTAAAGAAACTTAGATCCTTTTTTTTCCCCTGGACATTTTCTCTCAGGTGAAATTTCCCATGGCTCCCTCTGTCCTTATTTATTTTGAGGCAGGCTAATATTTGAGCCAACAATTTAAAATCAGATTCAGCTAGTACATATTGAAAGTGTACACAAGAAGAATAGGTTTTGCTTTCACTAGGATGGCACACTTTTCTCCCTGAACTGCTCGCACTAAGCTCATTTTTTTCCCCAAAAAATTGATTCCCAGAAAGTAAAACTATACCCACTAGAAGTGACACCAGGGAACACCTACAATGACAGTTTCTTTACCCAATGTTATTACTGTTTTACTTTAGAACCATCTCATTCAACATCCTAAGAGCTTCCTTAGGCAGAGTTCAGCTACCAGACCCACACAATTTGCCCAGTTCACCCAAGCCCGTGCTGGAGAAGAGACCATTCAGGAGGCTGCACTCCCTCTTCTACCTTTACACCAAATCACCAGTTGAATTGGAAGCCAGTTTTGAAGGATTTCATGACACAAACATCTAACAGACTGAAATCCTGCCTTCATTTCACACGGACAGCCACCAAACAGATGATGTGGTTCTAACACCACAGACCAAAGTCAAGTCAATAGCACATAGTTCACGGTCCCACTTTTCATGGCATACCATTGTTTTCAATTATTACGCAAGCTTTAAACTTAAACGAAAAGCTAAAGAAATACAACATTTTATTTTCAAAATAGTATCTGTGTTTAGCTGAGGGAATGTTAAAATACCTTCTCCCCTGGAGTCACAGAGATTCTCCATATGCAGTGTGTGTAGGAAGGATAACCATTTGGAAATCCTGGAGAAGAAAAGTTGCCTGTAGATTCCTGCAGTGTTTCTCCGCAGGCTGAAAGAAACAAAATACAGTAAAAATGTAAAATTGAATGCACTTAACAAAGCAAAATGCATCTTTCCAGTATCTACTCAGAATACATTCAACTCACTGCAGATGCAGAATGGAAAACAGACTAGTTATTTTATGTTTTATTCAAAATGATGATTTTAAGCCAGTCTGACATTCATTCCATTTCACACAGGACATTTTTATTCCATGAACTATTTCACTTGTGTGCTGTCTGCTGATATAACCAAAATTACAGCAGTCTTAAAAATGTCATTGCTATCAATCTACTACAAAATTATACACACTACTCTATTTTGGTGAACAAAAAAAAAGTTAGTATCCCTTCAGAACTAAAACAAAAGTAGAACAAAAGCTGGCATGGTGTGATTGGCACCACACTGGAATTTTGTTAGCGGTTTCATTTAATTTAGTACTTCTCCCACATGAAAGACTGATCTGACCTGAAGTCACTCATTTATATTGGTATAGAAAACTAAATCCTATATTCAACAAAATCTCTTGCGACAGTGATTTGTAGAGATATGAGTAATAAAGGAAAGCAAATGTGAAGCCCTAAAATACCAAAGGCTTTTAAATTCTTTATTATTGAAGCTTTTAGCATCCATACCTCACCTGTCAATCATGTTACTAGCTGCTGGTGGACTGGTTAATAATTCCCCTTCACACTAAAATACAGTATTGGAAGCTCCTGCCATTCTCCACCGCTAAAACTGATTCTGGTAGAGTGTCACACCTCAGTCAGTCTTCTGTTTTGACCTTAATCAAGCTGTTTCACCCACCAATTTTGCAGGTGTGATACGAGAGATTTGAATTTGAGAATATTATCCCATGACTGACAGTGTAATCAGATCTGCAGTGCTTTCAAATTACAGCACTACCACTGCCAGCAGGTGAACTACTGTATCATCAAAATCCCAATGAATTATAAATGATCTGGAAAATCCTTAAATAAAAGGGGACAAAGGAAGAGATTGTTTATGACAAAGACAGACAACACAGCTGTAAAGGCTGTCTTGTTTAAATGCATCTAAAATGTAATCTGACAACTACACTGTAATATCAAGCATAAACTACATTTAAGGCATTAAATATGCTCTCTGACACTGAAATGGGCTGACACTGAAATAGTTCTTGTGATGAGGAGAGAAAAGAAAGATTGGTACAGCCCCCCAAAAATTTAATGGTTAAAGCCACTGTCACCATGTCCTGTAGCAATGAAACAGAAAAAAAAAAGAACTTTTCCTCCCCTCATTTAAAAAATGTGAGTTTATCTTTAAAAAATTGCAGGCAGCCACAGCAAATGACACATACACAAAAGGTATTCAGTGCTAAATAATTATTTCTGTACAAAGCCTTTTCAGTGAAAAGGCTATATGCATAATTAACCACAATTTATTTTTAACACAGCGATGGATGCAAACTTAATAAATTGCAGAGTACTGTACTGGGTTGCCCCAGCACTAGCAAGCTGTAACGTAGCTTACAATGCATATGTAAAGCGCCTAAGAGAAGGCCACGAGTAAAATCGTAGTCTTGTACAGGAGTAGAGGAAAGCAGAATCCAAGGAGGAGATACCCTGCGCAGCAGATGCGCTCCAGAAATCCGTGAGGATTCAAGTATTCTGCTCACCACTTTTAGAGCCCTCTCTTCTTCTTCCCCCCGTGCATGGCTTCGTTCAGACCACACCGCATCAGTGTACACTCACAAGACGTACGGATTTCAAGCTTTAGAACATCTTCTGTTTGCTCTAGCTGTAACTATTTCACCAACACTACAGTTACTAAGCAAGCCTTGAGCAGATGACATGAGAGATGGGGACGCTGTTATTCAAGCTTTTCTGCTCACACTGCATATTTTTCAGTTAACTTTGACTCACAAATATTGAAGTCATGCAATGCACATTCCCACATGATGGGACGTAAGCAAACAAAATGCTGTGAAGTATGTGGGACATACAAGACATCAGTTCAAATGCAGCCCCACTATTAGTAAGAGGAGAGGAGGAAGAGCCTGGTGTCACTATCCCTTGTTCCACTGAAATCCCTAAATTACCCTGTTATAAAAGTGAACTAACACTTCAATGAATTAAGCATAACAGCTTTGTATTTTTGAAAACTTTCAGAATTTTTCTCTCTTGTACAGAGTGCAGGATTATTTCCTCCAGCATATTAATAACACTCCATGCTCCATATACAGAAGTTGTATATATCCTTAAAAGTACGGATTTTAAGTTGCAAAAGATGCTGTGGAACTTTTTTTTTTCCCTGGGAATAAGAGAATAAGGCTGGTTAACCCAACAACTTAACTTATATCTGTATTAAATGTTTGGGAGCTCTCTACCAAATCAAAATTTTCACGAATATTTCTGAATTTAGGGGAAGCATAAGAAAAAAATGTAATTGGGTAACTTCTACTAAGAACTAACACGATTAGAATTTATAAAATCTGTTTGGGCTTTACATTTTTCACTATATTTACCTTTTAATTTAAAATTCCTAGTTACTCAAGGGAACTGTAATAAGATCCACTTACACCAATCAATAGTTAAATTAATTATCAATGGGATCTGAGTTCAAGGCTGGCTTCCAGAGCCACTGTAGACAGCATGATAATTTGGGCATTTCTTGTTTAAAAGCACATTTCTCTGCAGTGGGTCAGTGGTAACTGAAACAGTTAAAATTCTATCACTAGAGAATGTAAAAGTTTTTTCTGTAATTGGACTGTGGCAACTACGGTATTCGTGATTAGGCTTATAAAATGGTATATTATAAACATTTTGCTGTGTGATGGTCCGTGAGTAATGGAGGCCACTTTGGGAAAGAAACGTAGAAGTAAAATGAGTGGTAAGAACTACTTAGTTAAATTTCCTAAGAACTAATCTTAGTATATTTCATGTCAGAAGAAATTAATTACAACTTAAATCTTACACACCTCTGCTTTACAATGCATTTGTATATTTTTATTCCCTTGTTTAATCATTAACATTGCCAATGTTTCCTCTGATGTTTTTTTCCCCTCCCAAATGTCATGCGCACACACACTCCAATCAAAAAAACCAAGCAGTCTTCCGTCTGTTTTACAGCTTGAGAAGGTTCGATTTCTGGTAAGCACTTCTGTGGTAAGGAAAGGGAAACTATTTCTGCTTCTCCTTGTAAAGATTAACAGTGGGTGCAGTCAGCAGGTAGATTTTGTGCTTACACAAAGCAATTTCTACAGTGAACTCTGCAGCAGTATTTAATTACACAGCGTGTGTATAACACCTCTCTGGGCTGGCCTACGCACACAGCCAGGTCCCATTAAGGATTATAGTGAAATCTGCAAATGACAAAGCACAGATTCTCCAAGGCACTTACAGAACCAGCTCCCATTCCTTTGTCCATAGCCCTGACAAATACATATGGTCAGACAGGGCTAGTTTAAGCCTACACTTTTCAAAAGAGAATGAAGATCTTTAATACTTTTTACTTAAAACCAAGTCTGTACATCTATACTTATATGGCATATATAGCTGCCGCAGAGTCCTAAAAATATCTGGTGCTGGGAATGTACGTGTTAAATCAAAAACTTAAATCAGTTTACTACAAATTGGTGTCTTACTGCTGACTTGATTGCCCTTTATAGTTATAAGGGAAAGATCTTAATCTAAAAATCTTAATCCTCCTTATGTAGTGAATAAAGGCTGACTTCTGAAGGTGAACACTCTTTTCTAATGTAATAGAGGGGGGGGCATGTTAAGCCTGATGTACATCGAGAACAGCACAAAAAAGACCCGTGCCAAGTATCCTTCATTAGCGCTCCTCCACACATACTCTCACAGACCTTGGTAATTTGTAAATTTGCTGAACTTCTTCCACCCACCTTCTCTTACTCTGAACAGCCTTCTCCTGTCAGTCTGAGCCTCCTTTCCTGTCCGTTATTCAGTCTCACTCTCCCCACTTATTTCCTGTCTTTCTGCCTAACAGTATCCTCCTCCATCATTTCCCTTTCTTATTCTCTTGCTCCTATAAAACTACATGTACATTTTAAATCAAAAATTTCTACATAGAACTATCTATTGAAATTTTATTAGCTACACCAGAAGAAAACATATTCTATTAATCTGTTACATAGTCAGAAAATTGTAGTAATACATCCAGCCTTGAAGTTTAAGATCTGTTCTCAAATGCCAAGACACTCAAAGAAAGTTCAAAAGAAGATTGGCAGAGGAAGGACCCTCAATTTCGTCGCTTGCTTTCTCCTTCTTAATCTATCATGTAACAATGTAACTCAGTATTAAAATGTAACAGAACCCTATCAGAAATTATGTTTTCCTTTGACAAAAATCCTAAGCAAAAGTGAAAAACAACCCAAAATTGCTGTTGCATATCTGTTGAGTCCTGGCACTTACTCAGCTGATGAAAGACAGGCTATCAAAACTCATGTCTTGGCTTTACTAAGCTCAAAACTGTTTCTTGGTCACTAAGTCCTTTCCTAAATAATAATCCTGAATATCCTGACTAGCTAAAACAATCTGGGAGGTTCAGTTGCTTCACTGCTGTGAGGATCAGCTGTGTTCCCCAGCAGTCCTGAGCTCAACTTCACGGTCATGGGCCCCAGAAAAAGCAGCAGGCTTCTTAAACCAGAAACTGCTTGCAGGAATAACTAGAATCCAAAGGAAACATACACAATATTGCAAAATCCTTTATCAAATAAGTGTCTATCTTTGGAAAAAAAGCTGATTTATGTAAGATACTGTTCACTGCATTTTCATTGTATTACTTTTAAGACAACACAAGTGAACACACGAAAGAATGCAGATGTTATTAATGTCTGAAACAGTCACTGATTTTTTTATCATAAGCAGACTTCATGATTAGTATCTTTTGTCTGAAATAGGAAATACAGCACACCTCCCAAAACAACAGTGTCAGGGATTTTGTTGCCATATACTACAATGATCATGATTCTTTTGATAAAATCAAAAGCTTAATGTCTGAATTTTCAGTCTATTTCCTAAAAATTTTATTAGATCACAAGTACCATGCAACTTCCAGAGAGCTGCTTTCTTATTGGACATTTCTGTTAAGTTATTAATTATGCAGCTTCTATTAAAAATATTAACTAAAAAAATTAGCATGTTAAATAGTATGCTATTTAAAATTTGTAGCAAAACTTTCTGCCTTTTTCTCTCTCTCAAAACTTACTTTATTTTATGGATTGGCTTATCTAATTAAAGCTAGAAAACTGTCTTTAATCCCAAAGTTTGCCAAAGCAAAGTGCCAGAAGAGGAGCATGATCCTGCAACCACTGTTCATTTTTATCATCTCTCTGAAGTGTGTTCATCAATGCTGTAAAAAATAACTTACTTTTACAGTGCATGCTACTGCTGAACAACCATGGTTTAACAATACTGTGAAACTAACTTTCAGCAAGACTTCAAGACATTGAAACAAATGGTAACTCCTCATTACACATTTTCATGAATTATATGAAAAGGACATTTTCTCCAAACGACTGTTTGAATATTAGCTCAAAAAGCACATTGCACCTTTTTCAGTTGACTGAAAGTGCATGTTAGAGTCCTGTGTACATACTAAACAGCCTAGGCTATCTCTTTTTTTTTCTTTCTTTCTTAAGTCAATGCGATCAGATGATACTTGCTACTTTCACAGTGGTTTTGATTCTATAGACTATTTTTGTTGTCAAAATTTGTCTTTTCTCAAAATATATACAAATTTCTGTGTTTGTAAAATTGTTGCTCTCTGTATACTCTTATTAGAAATAATGCTGCCAAGCATTATTCTATTACTTTCTGCACCAAAAGGAAAGAGCAAAAATTATTCCAAAAGGAACAGTTGTTAAAGAAAATGTGTTAAAGTGGTTTCTCCTCTGGTAGGCCCAGAAACACTGTGCATGTTTCTGAGTATATAGGAGATTATGATTCAGTGTACTTACAGCACAAAGGAAAAGCACATTTCAGCTGTACAGTGTACATCAAACGCACATCAGATGCCCCAGATCTTCAGTAGATCCCACTGTTGCTGACACAAATCTGAAGCAGCTCCATCACTGCAGTCCTGAATCCCTCTTTTTAGTCCTTCTGTATTGATCAGGTGGCAAAAAGCCATATATCTGACTTAAAACAGTTACTGAGACTTCATTAATTCCCATGAGGAACAGGAGGGCTGTAAAACCCATGTGGCACAGAGCTGGTACTTCTAGCCTCCCACAAGGACCTTGCTGGCAAATCTGACAGAGGTGGCACTTCTGAACTGCTTCAGTTTACACCAACGGTTAAAACTGGTCTCAACTAGCACAAGAGAGCAACCACAGGGTTGACTCTGGGTCACTCCAGACTTGCTACTTATGTCTCTGAGACAGACAGGAACTCTACCCCAATACTATTTTAAGACAAAACATTAATATGCATTGAAGTTATAGGGTGATAACATTAGGCAGAAGATATTAGAACACTAAATGCGCTGTTACAACTGTTCTAATAAGATTTAACCAGTTCATCCATAAAATAGTTTACAATTTAGTTGCCCTGGCTTGTTATGTGTCAAATTTAAAAAAAAAAACAGTGTGTTCAGAGCTGATCGCAATAATTCAATTTGCTGCTTCTGCACTCAAATTCAAACAAAAAAGGAATCTAGTCAATATGCAAACCAGAAGTGATTTAAGCATCTTTTTTTTCCTAGTCATTGAACAGCAAAAGAAAGCAAATACTGAAATGTCATGAAACTATCCGTCCTTAACTGCTTTGTATTCCAGAGACCTTACCTATAAGATTATTTTTTTATGATTCAATTCTTGGACTGCCTACGTCAGTTGCCAACACAGAAACAGACTACTGAGCAGCTGACTCAAAAAAGTTATCATTCCTCTCGAACAACAAGTCAAACAGTTGCTAATAGGTGGGTTTTGTTTGTGGTGCAATACCTGGACATCTATACAGCTTTCTTGCCTGTGCAATATCTCCTTTACTTAGACGAGTACGCTGGCCAATGGCAGGTCGTATACCATTATCATCACGGGAAGGGAGAATGGTATCCAGAAACATGCCCCTAAAAAAAATAAAAATAAAAATAGACCCCAAAAAAACCTATCAGGTTTCTGTCATAAAACTGTCAGAGTTTTATGAATGTATAACGCTATTTTGTAAATCTAGAATTTACATTTGGCATAAATAAGAGGGTAAAATGCAGAACTTTAAATACAGAAGACATGTCCATAAAAATTCCTGGCAAACTTCATGCAAAGATATTTAAAAAAAAAAAAAAATCTCCTTTCAGTACATCAATTAACATATCAGCTTTTTTATTTCTGTAGACAACAGAAGGGAAAGCTCTTACTACTGTTAAGACTACACAGGAAAAAAGCATTGCTGTTAAGCTCTATGTTGAAAAAAATTAATGATAACATTATATAAAATTACATAATTCAGGCCCTATTAGAAAATTCCTAATCACAAATTTCCTAATTCTAACAGAGTTTTTAAGGGAAGTTTTAGAGTCTAACTGACACATGGAAGAGCAGGTAAAGGCAGGCACACTTGCCAATCATCATTCCGCCAGGTGTTATAACAGAGGTAACTCTACTCTAGTGCTGCTGCTTTTGAAACATAATTGCTTACTTGCCAGCCTCTGCTTGCTTTACAATAAAATAAATCAGATCACCCTACATGATGTCAGTAATATTCACACTAAATGACTAGGCATAACAGAGAAGCACACTTGTTCCAAAAGTGCAGTTTTATTCAAAATTTCCCAAATTTTTAATATGATCCTAAATATTTTGGTAGTCTTAAAAAAATTTCGAAGGAGTAAGGTATGAAACTAGGTTCTATTATCATGTTACAGAATTTGAAAATCCCTGAAATCCCATACAATGGAAGTTAGCAGATGAATATGTTTGTGTATTCTCTTGTTCTCTACCTTATTTATACTCTCTTCTATATTTGTAGGACTTTTATTGAAAAGTAAAACTGGTATTTTCAGGCATAATGTAGTCCAAAAATGAATGAACAGTAACGATCTTTGTAGTTAGGAATAGTTTATAAATATAGATTGGTTTTTAAATTATATTAAAAGAACCACTTTGAGTATTGCAGATACATACTGCTCTCTTTACCCAGTCAGATTTCTTGTGGCATCACTAGAAATTGGGGGGGGGGGGGGGAAAAAAAACAAAAAAGAAAGAAAAATGAAAAGAAAAAAGAATTATGTCAGGATGCTACTCTAATCTAAACAGTGAAGCTATTTGGAAATAAGGTACATTATTATTTCAAAAAAAATGTTTGTATCTACAAATCATAATTTTATTTTCCACTGACTTTCAGTACAACCTGAAACTGATGCTATTCATATATTAAAAAACGTGAAAACAATCCTCTCTTAAATGTTTTAGCACTTTATTAAAGTAGCAATCTGTAAATTTAAATACAGCCTTAACATCATTACAGTGCATGACTAGAACTTTGTGTTTTCTACTACTTATCTGGGTGAGTAAAGTCTAACAACAAACAGCTGACAATATTCCAGACTGAGCACAACTCATGTTTTCAAGATAAATCAGTACAAATCAATACATGACCTCAAGGGTTTGCTGTTGTGTTTTTGGGGTTTTTTTGAACAGTATGAAGTAACAACCTCTTGTACCTTGGGGCAGGGCATGCCTCATCACGGCACTATCAGTTTTTGCCAGCTTGGAAAGTGGTGAGATCAGGGCCTACAAATCAAATTACCTTGATGTTGACATTGTCCTAGGACTTGGGGCGGGGGGGGGTGGGATCCAGCTTGCTAAATTACTCTGTTTTATAATCTCTTATAATCTTATAATCTCTTCCTTAAGGTAAAGTATCTGCAACTGGATCAAGTGATGTGACTAATATCTACCTCATGTGGCTCATTCCTATGCTCTTCCAAGAGTGAACTCTGTTTATGCTTGATACACTATTTGGTAGGTTTTTTTGTTTCTTAAATAACATCATTTATATCGAAGAGAACAAGCTTAAGAAATGTGCCAAGGCTCATGAGGTTTCTGGTGGCCTTCCGTTTATTTCAGAGTCTCAGATTATCTAGTATTTGTGCCACATCACTTTTCAAACAAGTATTTTTGTTGGATTTGGGGTGGGTTGTTTTGGTTTTTTGTTTTGGTTTGGGTTTTTGTTTGTTGTTGGGGTTTTTTTGTTTTTTTAATTTACATTACTTTGGTATTTTTAGAGAGTAACTAGCTAGACTGTGACTTGGTATGAAATATAATAGGAGACCAGGTGAAAGACTCCTGCTTCACTTGTTCTCCAGAGTAGCCTAGGGGAACAGCTCGTTGGACAGCTCTCCACAGCCATGCAGAGTTTCAGAGTGAGCTCCACACAAGTTACTATGGAATTGAGAATGGATCAGCCTGCAACAGGCCAGAGCAAAAGCAGCAGAAGTCTCTGTTATGTAGTTTTGATGACAGCAACAATCAGTAAAAAGAAGAGAAGAGGCTGAAGCCCCTGTTATGAATGGTTGACTGCAGTCCTTTGCAAAGGCTGTGGCTTGCATGATAGATGTCCTAATACTGTAACATGTTCCACTCGCATAATCCATAGTTAGTCAGACGTTATGCATCAAAGATTTCTCTTTAAGAGAGCAGATCATGTTACACATAAAATTCTTAACCATTTCTCTCATTTGTTTTTTCTAAAGTCAAATTTTTGTGGAGACAAAAAGCGAGTATTACAAAATGATGTTTCCAGATTATCTTGTCTTAAAATCTAAAGAACCAAAGGAAGATCAAAAGGCTGCTTTGAATCTGAACAGAAACAAAACATGTTTAAAAATATAATTACATTATTCTGACTTAAAATAAACAAGCTGTGTTTTGACTGCTGTAAGAATACTATATTGCAAGGGATATTTTAAGTGATTTCAGAATACTTTAAAAAAGCATAGTTCTTAGCATTCACAGAGAGGAATAGAATTAAAAGTCAAAAGGTATAACCTGAGACTCCAACCTTGAGAAGGTGTTCCTGGCATAGTGCATAATGCTGTCAAAGTCATACGGTTCCCCAAGGGAGTTCACCTCTCCAGGCTCCATCTTCAAGAAGTTGTATTCCTGACCTACGAATGATGGATAATTAGAGTTTCTTTAATATCTTTTTTTATTCAGATAAAAACCAAACAAGAAAAGAAGAGCAACAAATATCCTCACCTAATGTCTCAATGACATTCATAATTCTTAGCCATTTGGGAGTAACTGTGTGCTTTTATTAACCAAGAGAGAAGACACATCTGAAACACACATCAAGTTCCTATATTTGGCATTTAGAAAGACTGTTCTCATTCACCTAAGCCACACAAAAGCCTCAAACATTATGTTACGCTTCATGTAGAACCCAGAAAATCCATGGTTCTTAATTGCAGAAAAAAATCATTTTGTCAGCAAAGACCCCAGAAGAACCCTTCTCACTGCAAACTCATTAGACTGGATACTAAAGAGACTTTCCTTCAGCAAAGGCTATTCTCTGAGCCCCCATGTGATGTAAAGCCACATTTTCAAGAGCCAGCTGTTGCAACTTAATGAAAGCAGAAGAGGAACAAAAGAATTATACTTAGTTCATAATTCCAGACCAGAAGTTCTCTGTCCTAATCAGTGTATTAGGAGATACAAAGCACCCCTTATGCTGATTCATATTCCCACTGGTGTCTTGCAAGGTAACTGCAGTGGCATTAACACTATTTACCAACATAATTTGCAGAACATAGCACAACCCAAATGTGTTGGTGATCGTGACTTCCTGATCCCATTTAGTGATCCTCAACAGCTCATGCCACGCCACAAGAAGTACTTTCTGCCAGAAACTAGAGAGACAACTGAAAGGAGATAGCAGGAGGCTGAGGATCACACTGCAGCTGACTTTCCCCACTGCAGAAAAAGCACAGGGGAAGAGCACTCACGGCATCTACACAAGTCCATGACAGAGAGAGAAGAGAAGGAAGGTTTGAATGCACCTGCCCTGTCAGGACTTCAGAAACTTATGGGAGTGTGTATCAGCTGTCAGTTGTCTTCCAAGTCCTAGTTGAGGTGGCAAAGATTTATTGCATCTCAAATCTATTTTGTTTTAAAACATTTTCCATAGGAACAGACAAATACTCCAAGATATCATTGGACAATTTGTGATTTCACCCCTTCTCCAGAAGAGAATTCCTGTAAGTCAAAATCAGTGTTTCACAAAGACCACACGCATTTATGAACATTGCAAATGAAACATGCCTAGTTCTCTCCCATCTTGCCCACACAACACAAGTGTGGACACACCAGCTAGACTGACAAAGAGACAAGAGTCATGGTTTAAAGTTCTCAGGTTCCTCAGATGCTTTGTCTCAACAACACCAAGGCCACTGGCCAAAGCTACAAGCTCTGTAGGGAAGCAGTAATTTGGAAATCGTGGCAAGAGTGCCCATCTTCATCACAGATTCAAAATCCTCAGCTTCCCTTCCAGGTCTAAACCTCTTGGCTAACAGCAAAAAAGCTATTGATGTGTTTCTACTTATAATTCAGTAAAGACTACAAAAGAAAAGCCCTTTCTCAAACACATAAACATGACTTTTAAACGGCTCTAAAAGCAATGGCTTCCATCAAAGTTTTTGAGTGAATTACTATTTCTCTCCTTCTAGCCAATAGTATTTAATGGCTTGCTACTTGGCCAGATCTTTAGAAAAGATCATATTTTAGTTGCAGTATTTCACTTGTGAATCAGCTTGAGATCAGTCTAGCTAAGAGGAATAGCAGGCATAAATGCTCATTTCTGCTATTCAGTTCATTTCTGCTATTGAGCATTCAGTTTTACGAGAATTCAGCAGACGAAACATCAAAAACAGACAGACTTTTTTTTTTTTCTCCTCAAAAACATTAATCAGAATATCTTACCAGGCTGGATGTTTTCTCTAATGATGGTGACATGGTCATCACGGTCTGGTCGTGTATGTTCATGCCAAAACCCTATCACATGACCCAGCTCATGGACCACTATACCAAATTTATCACAGTTCTTCCCAATAGATATAGCCTGAGGACCATTTCCCCTTCGACCCACATAAGAACAGCACCTGCAATTAAAACACAAACACAGATGAAATTTTTCATGCATATCTCTACAAACCACATAGGAAATTCAGATAAAATATGAGAAAATATTATATATAAAAAATATCAGCAGAACAATGCACTATGCAGTTTCTGCAGTCCCACAAACTCTAGATTTAGTGCAAGAACAACTTATTATGCAGAATATCTAGTAAAGAACACATACATGTTTTATGGATTTTTTTATTCAATGTCTTCTTAAAAGATGCTAGCTACGATCAACTGAATTGTCACTTGTGGCATTGTATCTCGAAATGACACAGGAACTTATTTTCAATAAAAAATAAAGTTGATTGGAAATACCATCTCACGCACGGATGACACTGCTTTCTTGCCCCTGCACACTCAGGAGGCATGCAGAGGGAAGCAGAAAGAATAAGTAAAGGCAAGGTTTCTTCCATGCCATACTTCTGCTGTGTGTCTTGACAGCACTCACCAGACTTTTCGTCACTCAGTTCTGATAAGTTTCCTTTATTTTGATTTGAAAAGCCACCCTACTTCATTAGTTCCATCTATAATGGATGCAGAAATGACACTACCGAAATAGAATAGAATCATTAAGGTTGGAAGAGACCTCAAGGATCATCCAGTCCAACCGTTCCCCTCCACCTATTAACCACTACATCATGTCCTTCAGTATTGCGTCTAACCTTTCCTTAAAAGATTTACTTAGCATGCAGCTGAAAATACAGAAGGAAGATACCCTGAATGAGATGTGGAAACCTGTGATGCCACTGTGCAATCCTTGTTTTTTGTTTATCTGGCTATGGGTGACATGCAATGTCATTTGCAACAACAGTATATTAAAAGGGTGGATACTCTAGATATGTGTGAATTGTTTTTCTTTTCCCTCTCCTGTTTTCTTGTAATAGGAACCTTAGCTTCAGAACATCATATTTTCACAAGAAAAAAAAAAACAAAACAACACAAACCCCACAAAAAAACTCACTTCACAACTGCTCTCATGTTCTATTCCTGTTGCCCTGCACTTCCATGATTTCAATGTAAACTTACAGAGCAAAGATGTCCTTTTCAGCACTCATACTATCAGTATTTATCTGAGATGTCAGCTTTCTGGCTAGGAAAAAAGTCTATGCTGACTATGCTAGCAAAAGGAGAGAGAGGAAGGAGAATAAAGCAAATCCTTCCAAAATGGAAGACAATTTCAGGTTTCATAAGCTGATTCTCTGTCACCTCTGAAGATCTTAAATGTTTCAAGTCAGCATTATATTCCTAAACAAAAGCCTAATTTCCCTAACTTTCGCTCTGTAAATTCTGTAGTCTGTCAGGTAGAATGGAATTGCACTGACCAGATCACATCCATCCTCTCTCTCCTCCCCCTTTTAAAAAAAAAAAAAACAACAAATAAACCAACCCAAAACAACATGTTTTCTGATGCAACATCTACATAGCAGAAAGTATTGGGTCCTTGAGAAGGTCAATGATAGTGTGGAGAATGATCCTATCCTTCATACACCTCTGTGACAATAAAGGAAGAGCAGTCATGGGAGCAATACTGATAGCAGATTAAATTCTACAGACATTTGCTTGTCTCTCCTTTTCAGGTTTTTGGTGGCAAAGAGAATTTCACTTTGGCTAGTCAGTGGGTCAGTCAGTCTTGGTTGGTAATTCTTCACTGATATTTTTTTTTTTAGTGTCTAATACCACTAGAATTGTGAAATAGGAATATTAGAGAAGTACAACCATAACATTTTAGCTCACAATACCTGTTCTTAGTAAACATACACTGTTTTTGCACTAATGGTTAAAATCAAGGATAGATATACCAAAAAATTATAGTAATATCTTTAAAATTATAAAGGCCACAGAAGTTACTTTATAGAGGAAAATACGACTACAAACGGCCTCAGAGAGCTGCATCAAGAATTTTGAAGCTATCTTGAAAATACTGTTGGCAAAAAATTATTGTTCACATTACAATCATTCCTCGTTATCTCAGCTGCTTCTCAACTACTTCTGTTCTCAAAATAAGTTAACTCTTTTCTTCCTGCTTTAGACGATTCCAAGGATAGGTGTGAATCACCTTTATAGGTCAAAGCACTGAATTAAGCCCAGTGCTTCAGCTAGAGTTGTGCAATATCATGTGTAACTAATTTCTTAAGGTGTCGTCCCTTGATAGCTCCCTTCAAGGCAGGTAAATAAATAAAAAAAACCCCGCAATTTAAACTCCCTCTTATATTTCTGTGCCATTGTCAATGCTGCAGGTTTATGTCCTACTGCTCTACACCACAGTAAAAATACACCTGTGTATTGCTCTGTGTATTTCCCTCACTCTATATAAACTGTTTTAACACAAAATTACTATTTACAACATTTATGATATAGAAATACTATTGTAAACACTGATATAAATAATAGCAATGGAAAAATACCTTAAGATGTGACGTTAATATACAGCACAGGTGATAAAAAGGAGCAACAGATAGCAAAACCAAGATTAAAATAAAAATTTAGAGCAGTTACATCATTTTATCTCATGATTCCACAGTGGATTTCACCTTTGTACCTGACACGCTGACATGGTTTTGCTTAACATATGTTTCAGACTGCATGTTTGCAGAATAAATATTATGGCTACAGGTGAGTATGTAAACATAATTAAACAATACAGATGATTTTCAATATCATTTTTACCCAGGTTTTTATCTTTCACTGGTCATTCAACTATTTGAATATATTTCTACTGTGCAATAAGGAAATTGCCACATGTCATACACTCTCTTCCTCACTCATGCTCACCCTGAGACAAAACCTGTTTGGATCCGTAAGAAGATTTGGGGATTTTTGTTGTTGGTTTTTTAAATGTCCCACACAGTGCTTTCTGTCCCATCCAATTAAAGAGGGAATGCTGGAGTACACATTTTGTACTCTGAGCCAAACTCTTCATTCTCAGAAAAGTTCATTCATTTAAAAAGCCATTAAAGACCTTCTGCCCTCAGTATAGAATTCCCAATTCACTGTCATAGGCAGTTATGTACACCAAATAAATTTGTCAAACACCGTTCCTAGGTCCCAGACTTCAAGTCTCTTAGAAAACATTGTTCCTTATCTTTGAACACTGAAGTAAGGACTAAGATGTGGCATTTGCCTTGGCACTCTACAGGAAGCTGTGGTAGAAAACAAAAATCAAATCAGCTGAAGTAATCCACATTCTGTGTAAAGCATGTCACTATTTCCATATTAGGTGAACTTAATGAGTTAGGACTTCCTACCCATGTTAAGGTCATCATCGTGGTAATTATGCTCTATTAACCTTAACTTGTGCTAAGAGGTAAAAGGCACTGACAATGACTGATGGTTGTTTTAAAAACAGAAAAGCATAAAATGCACGCAATCTGTGAAAATTCAAATTACAGACAACTAATTTTGAATAAAATTCCACTAATTCATGCACAATTTGGGTTGGAAAGGACCTCTGGAGGTCTGCAGTTCACCCTTCTGCTCAAAGCACAGTCAGATATGACATCAGATCAGGGTCACTTAGGTCTTTATTCAGTTGGGTCTTGAACACCTCCAAGGATGGAGACAGCACAGCCCCTCTGAACAACCTGCTCCAATGCTTGGCTGTCCACACTGTGAGAAATTAATTCATTTTCTGTGATGCAATTCTCTTGTTCTTCAGTATACGCTTGTTGCCTTGTGTTCTCCCACCAAGCACCACCATGAAGAGCCTGGCTCCATCTTCTTGCCCTCCCCGGAGGAATTGGGAGCTGCTGCTTGGTCACCCTGAAGCGACCTCTTCTTCAATAGAGCAAACCTGGACCCTCAGAATTTCCTCACAGGGCAAGAGTTCCAGCTCCTGAGCATCTTGCCAGCCCTGCGTTTAAGTCCTTCCAGGTTAATAATATCTTTCTTGTACTGGAGGCCCACAACTGGATGTAGGGTCTATCTGTGATCTAGTAAGTGGCGAGCAGAGAGGGATGATCCCCTTCCCTTGAGCCACCAGTTGCACTTTTGTTCACACAGCCCCAGACATTGTTGGCTGCCTTTGCTGCCAGCTTCTGCCCAGCTTGCTGCCCCATGGCCTTCTACACAGAGGTGCTCCCCAAGACAGCAATGCCTGGTTTATCTTGCTCTTCCATCTTTACAGGTGCAGGGCCTTGCATTTGCCCTTGCTGAACTTCAGAAGGTTATGTTGGTCAGTTCCTCCAGCCTGCCTGGGTCTCTCTGGGTGGCAGCTCTACCACTGAGCCTATCAACTGGTCCCCCCAAACTTGGTGTCCTCTGCAAACTTGATGAGAGCACGCACCGTCACTTCTTCATGGGTCATTGATAAAGATGTTAAAAAGGACAGATCCTAGCATAGACCCCTGCAATACTGTACTTTCAGTCACAGTCTGAGTCCAAGTCATTAACTACAACCCTCCAAGCCCAACCACAGAACCAGTTTTAACCTATCTAGTTTTCCATTCATCTATAATGCTGCAAAATACACTGTTGGAGACTCAATACATTTAAACACATTTCTTTAAAATCCTGGAATTTAATTTGTAATTCAAAACCTTTATAATGTGAATACAACATGACAGCAGTGCAAGAGATTGATGGGAATAAAGTCAGGACAGCCACACATAATTACGAAGAGGCAGAACAAATCCTTTTGTTTAAAACAGTTTAAACACTTCTACTGAGTCTGCATGTTTACCACTGTGTGGAAACTCTACAGAGGAAAAATTGCAAAGCAGAACTAAAGAACATTAATCTATTTATAGCTTAAAGCAAATCAATAGGTTGTAGAGAATTTAATACAATTTCAATGGTTTTAACATGCTTATGCTATTGACTTCATGTACAGTACATTCTTCAACTAGCAAAGACATATTTGGTGGCTTAAAAATTTCCATAGGTTTTCAGTATAATTTTTGCACAGTGATACTTTGGAGATAAATAGAGAAAAAAGAAAAAGTGAAAAAAAAAAATTATTCCAAATAGTACCCTCTAAGATGTCTCCAGCTCTGCTTTTATTGACACTATTCACAACAAGGGCAAAAGAATAAAGCAAGAATTTAACTACAGCCTCTCTTTTCCTATCCTTTTTACTTGATTTGGACCAGAAGAAGGTTTAACCTTTTCAGGCTGAGAACTGTAACTTGGAAAAGGCCAGACAATATCTGTGCAGTAATAGAAGAACAACAAAATTGCTAGTAGAACACATTAACTTATTTAGACAATTTGTTTTTATAAGAAAATATGGTAAAAAAACCCTAATTAACGAATTTAACAAACACCATTAACAATACCAAAAAGTTGATTGTTCCTCAAAACTAGAGGTGCTTAAGATCATCTCTGAAAGCTTTTAGTGGTGTTTCATAAATTAGATAGATTTTTAGGTGTTTTCAAAAATAATTTGACATTTTACTATTGTATTTGCAAAAAACCAAGAGAGGGTGGACATTATAAAATGTGTGTAGTGAGTTTGAGTACCTCATCTGACAAATTTGAAAGATGTTTTCTTTCAGGAGAAAAAAATAACTGCAATCTTTTACACAGTATTCCTCTAGGTTCTTGAATACTGAACATCTAAAACCCAACACGCAGAGAATTATTTTTTTAATGCTGGCCTACTAAAACCAAGCAGCCAGATGGGTATGGTAATTCCCTTACACTGGTTACTTGAAAGATTTCAAGTACTTCCCAGAAATTATAAACAAATTTACTGAGTGTTTCTTTGCACGCCAAAGAAAATTAGAAGTAACACCAAGTCTTAAAATAACAGCAGCAGTGTACACTCTTAGAGGGTCATTTGGATTTGCTAGGTTGAGTATCACATCAAGCACACCAGATTCATGCAATTAAGCTACAAGAATCTGATCATTTCAAGAACTGCACTGAGTCAAAGGGTGAGGAAAACTAAAAAAAAATAAATTGATGAAAGAAATTTATTTGCAGTATCATGGGCTTGACCCCAGGTGTGTTTGGCAAAAGGCCAAGACCTCTGTGCCCCTTAAACTGAATCAACTGGCAGTCTTTAAAGCTCCTCATCTCTTTAATCTTTATTGCACCAGACAACAGTTGGAGACAGTAACTATTTCTGAATCTCTAATTCCATTTAATCAGTCTAGCTGATCAATGATGGTAAGCGAACAGAAACAAATGACAGAGAGAAAGTTAAATGACTGGAACAATACGCTCATTCTTGTAAGAAATACAGCTACTGTCAAAAATGCTCTTAAATTAATATGAAGGAAGATAGAATCAGGGTCAATGTCGCACTTTTTAAAAAAGCTGCACTCTTTCCAACATAATATAAAAATCCTCATAGACCGCAACATCTACTTGCCATGGCGATGACTGTATGAAGTTGTGGATGAAAAAAGGCAGAAATTTATAAGCACGGTAGGACTGCGTATCATCACAAAGCGAGAGAAAGAAGTTCACAAAATTCATGAACAAAATCTCATTCAAGAAGCAGAGGGTTTTTTCTTGGTGAAAACACACCTCTTTCAGTCACAAATATGACTCATTCTGTACAAAGGAGATATTGGTTTTAACCTGGCTTGATGAATTTGCTTATTGTCAGGGATCAAGATAGTTGTAGGTCCTAAGAGGACCTGTTCCAATGGCAGAAGTGGTTACTGCTTCTTCACCTGCTCAGTGAAGATGACCATTCCGAGATTACAAAGAACAGCCAGCTGAGTCCATTCCTCGGTTAACAGCTGCCTATTCCAGTGTATTAACATAAATCACCCCGATTCAGTTTTATGTTGATATACTGTGGTTTAGACCTTGGCAGCTGGTCACCTGCACCCTGGTCACACCCATCCTGCAGGCCATGCCACAACCAGCAGAGAAGCTGAGTCAACTGCTGTAGGCAGGGAGAGTGACAGCCTCCAGAGTTAATTATCACCTGCGTGCATGAGTCAGCCCTAATACCACAGATTATTTAGCACAACTCTGAATTTCTTCTCATTCCATAACAGGGATTGAGCACCTTTTATAACACACAATCCTTCTTAAAGAATACTGCAAAACTCTACCTTGGGCAATGAATTTATTTGTTTCACCAACCTTAAGAACTTGCCTACAATGTCTATTTAACATACTAGCAAGTTATAAAAAACCAAAACGTTAAAACAGTCAGAAGCTGTTTAGTCTACATTTTTTTGGGGAAGCACATGAAAGAGATTTGATATTCCTGTATCTCAGACAGCTTTGTCAAATACCAATACAGTAGTGATTGTAATAAGTCATCTAAAGTTTGTCATAAAAAGTAATTAAGTCTTCTAGTGGAGAACAAAAATTGCCACAAAGTCAGATCAAAGGCATGCTGAGATGCCAGAACAATATGACTAATTGTTCTTTTTTCATCTCACTATATAAAAAGAAGCTTGATCTTACACTCAGTAATATTTATTAGCATGTGACTAGAGGCCATCCCAGTTTGCTGACCTCTTTTTTGGCTTTGCATACAGAGAAGAATACTGAGTCTTCAGGCACTTCCTATCTGATAGCAAGAAACGTAAGGACAGTGAAGCAGTAGTGAACAAAGAATGTTTTGAACCTGTTTACAAATTAAAGTTTTACTTGCCCTAATCAACTATCGTAATAGATATTAATGCCAATGTACACTGCTTTGGTAGAAGAATCATAAATACTGGTATCTTAATACTATATTCTTAGTCTCACATCTGCAGCTAATGGGTACAAACAATTATCAGTAATTAAGAAATTTCAAATTACTAAGTGCTTCAGCTGTACTAAGAAACAATATTTTGATAATTAACTGTTCTCAAAATCAGGTTAAATAAACAATACACGATGACAAATCATTATAGTTTAAGACTGCAACAGATGAAATTCTGATGGGAAGGAGGGATCCAGCTGTAAAGCTTTTGACATTTCTCCACACAAGCTGCCCATAAGCAAACTAGAGAACCCTGATGCAAAGCGGGGTATAAAGCTGGTTGGAATAATATATGAAGTGAAGATAGAGAAAATGTTCTTTAAACTTTCAGTCTAATAAAAGACTGCTAAATACCACGAAGACAAGCCTGGAACTGATAGCAAATTTAAGAGATTAGAGATCTGAATAGGGAAATACAGAAGTTTTTTGGTGTCCTCAGATGCACAAAACATGGCACGCACTGGAGGCAGTGATGGGATATCAATGCTGTGGAAGGAACTCTGACTGATTTGGAGTCACATCCCAACCAACCACAAGTTGAACATGGCAGCTGTTGAGAAACAGGGAAGTATCATGCTTAGGTACCTACATGGGAAGGACAGGCTACAAGATACATGAATTAGCATTGGCTCATCAGAAGTAATAATTCCTCTGGACAAACACGCCCTAGTTTTGGATCCTCAATTTCAAGAAAGATGTCAATTAGTTGAAAAGAATCTCAAAAAAGAACAACAGTGTGATCAAAGGCCTAGAAAACATGACTTACCACAAAAATTAAATTAATTAGGTGTTCTCTAGCCTAAAAGAAAATAGAACTGAAGGTGGACATAATAAGAGTCTCAAAGTATGGATTCCATCCAAAAAGAAAGAGGAATAATTTATTCTCTATGGTCATAGAGAACAGGAAAAAAAAATTAGCGTACTTCAACTGCAGAAGAAATATTGAGTTTAGCTATGACCAAAAATACTGCCTCTGACTTCCTACATTTTTTTATATTAAGGATACTGAAACAATACATTTTCTAGCAGGCTGCGAAGTATTAATTTTTGCAGGTTTTTAGAAACAAGTTAGACAAACATGTATCAGCAGCGATTTAGGTATAGCTGCTTCTGTCTTAAGACTATATTAGACATCTTTCTGAGATCCCTTGCAGTCCTATGGGTCTTGTTCATTGCTGATATATAAACTCTCAACTTTAGGGAGGTCACGTATCTCTGATGACCAGCTGCTATATTTCAAATACGCTTTTTTCCTCACTGCCCTTCTAGGATGAGCTTCCCATGAACTACTGCAAAAAGTAATGCATTACAGTCCTTCAAGAAATCCTTGATGTTTACAAAGGTTCAATGACACTTCACTTGCTAGTGTGCTAATGCTGTCATCCGAGACATTTGTAGATACTGCCACCTGAATTTCCACATGTATGACTGCATTCACTTTCTGTTGCATTGAATGTGTTATGTTTTGACTGTATGCTCTTTGAGGCAGGGTTTGTCATTTAGTTACTTAATTTAAACAGTGCTAAGGACAATAAAGTCTCCCTCATCTGTGAACATTAGCTGCCATGGTACTGCAAACAATAATGACACTATGTGCTAACAAGCAAACACAGCAGGGTGCTATGGGAAAGAACCGAGATTAATTTCAATGCAACTGGTCACGTAGCAGAAAGTGTTTGCAGATGGTTTGGTGTCACTTTTGTCTGGGATCGGTCCACGGAAAATCCAGCATCAGCACTGTATGCTGGTGGTTAGGGGCACAGTGGTTCCTGCTCACCGAGAGAAGATACGTTCTTATTTATCTGGCTCTTCCTGAAGTCGCTTGTGGATTCAGGACTCCGAACAAAAAGTCATTCAACTGCCCCTCCTGTTTAGCCTGGTTTTTCATCACTGGTGGACTGTTCATAGCCACACTCTTCCTTGTTTTTATTTTAAAATTGTTACAGCCTTTGTAAATTATTTGTAAAGTACCCACCAATAAAACAACATCAACTCTAAAGGATAATAGTGACTTTGAAGGTAGATACCGAGTATATACCAACCTTCTGCTTTGAATTGGTTATAGTCCAGACTTCACCCTAAAGTGACTTGATCTCATGAAGCATCAGCCAGCCTAAGGAACAGTGCTTTGGCTGGAGAGATCTTCTGTCACTTGGCTTTGGGGACTTTGAAGTTGGTTTCATGAAAAGTAAATTCTACAAGATCTCTGAAGACATCCCCATACTTTCTAAAGCACCTGAGACCACTTACAACTTTCACAGTCTTCTGTTTAAAGTCACACCACTTTCTGCCTCTGCGAGTGCAGGGAACCATCACAATTACTCTCTGCTTCCCATTTCTCTTCCAGCTGTATGTCAGTATCCTTGAATCCTATCTTATGGGTTGCATTGTTAACTAAAATATTGGCCGTGGTGGGTCAGAATAAAAGTCCATTTCATTTGGCACTGTTGCTAACAGGGGTCCTACAGCAGACCTACAGGAGCACAAGAACATGACAGACAAGGGCACAGGCACTCATGCAGAATAAGCTCCCCCATTGCAAAGATCTGCGGCTCAGACACTTTCCAAGGCAAAGGTGATGCCTTTCTTAAAACAGCCTGGGAGTAGGGTTTATTACATTGTCCTACTCCTTAAGAAGAATCTCATGGGCAATTTAAACAGATAAGTCTACATATAATTTTATGGGCTATAGTTAAGCACATTCGGCATCATTTCTAAAATGCAAGGAGGTCTCAAAACTACTTTTCACAACCCTGTCCCACAAAAATTCAGAAGTAGGACTGCAAAGTGTTCATTGATCAGGAAATCAGTGAGACAGAGAGCTGTTCACTGTGGAGCCTACAACCCAAACAGAAGGTGAATATCAGAAGTGCAGTATTTCCACACGTAGAGAGTGATCTTCTTGGAAAAGGAACATGGTACATCCAGACAGGTCACAGACCAGATCGCTATATAAAATTAAGAATTCCGAATGGAATAAATAACAAACATAGCTGACCAAGGCATTTCTGAGCAGAAATATCTGAAGATGGAACATGGTGATAAATAGAAAACTGCACTAATGAGTAATAAAATTTGTATTGTTCACCTTTACGCATCAGTGACCCAGAAGAAGGAATTTGCAAAACAGTCATGAATTTGGTGCTTAAACAAATCTGGGCAAGGACAATCTAACAATATAAGTTAGTATTACAACCAGCAACAATTAAGCTGGAAAAGAAATATGGGATAGATGTCCATACATAATTCAGCACTAAACATGTGACATGGAGAAAGCTAAGAATAAACAAATTATAAGCCTGAAATACCTTTAGAACAATACATATAAATATTAAAAGCATGACAGAAAGCCAAATACAAAAGTCTCGTATCTATGTATATATGCAGCAATATAATTTTATCTAGAAATAGACAAAAGAGGTGTAACTTCAAAAAGCTACTACACATACTGCTTTCAGTGACACTAGAGCCAAGCAGAACACATGTACCATTTATATGCAGTAACTACCTATTCATTTTCCTGTGAAGTATACATTCACTGTAACTGCAAAGCTGACAAACATGGCCAAACATTGAAAGCACAAGTATCTGTTACCATACATTCTTACACACTTACCCACACGGTCTGTATGTAAATACAATATAGCTTTCTTCATCGCTTCGTTCAATAAACGTAACGCACGTGTACTTTTCCCAGTGCCGCATAGCCTGTTTGAACATGGCGCGCTGGGTGCCTGGAAGAATAATTGTGTGAGATTAAACAAGACATTTTTCTAACTGTGTGTTGTTCCTTAATATCAGATTTCAATATTAGGAATGTAGGCCTGAAAGGAGTCACTGGATCGTGAAGTCCTGTGTCCGCGCAGCCCCATGTACTGCAGGCTCCAATTAAAGGGACACTCCGACCATCAGCTCTCCATAACCTATCTGCATGCAAGGGAACCAGTGCTGCCTGACACACTCGAGCAAACATAAAACCTGCAATAAAAAGCGTGGCTATGTTACACCAGAGGAAGACAGCAGAAGAAATATAGCCTGCATTAGTATAATATTTGCTAAGCCACTTCCCAGATGAAATTACCAAGTGGACCACATTGGGGGGTAAAAAGGAAAATAATAATAATAAAAGAATTTA
>VWZZ01002410.1:344453-395917 GCA_013399095.1 Psophia crepitans | reverse complement strand
AAAAAAAAAAAAAAAAAAAAAGGAAAAAACCCCCAAACTTGAGAAACCCTAGATCCTAGCTGTCTAGCCAAAAGAAAAAAGAAAAAAAATCCAAAAGCCTTCAAATCTGGAGACCAATTTAACATAAGTCATTTAAACAGGCATATCAGTCAAAGCATTTGATTTTAATAATGCTGTCTAGAACAGGGACCAGTCTCCACCTCTTTACATCAAAATCTTTCAGAAATCAAATGGTCCACAAAAAGGGAGAAATTCTTAATTTGGTACAATATTAAGCATACCTAAATATTTCTTTTAAAAATAAGAAACACATTCAGAAACAATCAAAATTATACTGTAGATGCAGAAGCAGCCAGGCCTGCGCTCACCACAGAACACAAAGCCAGCTTCAGATGGCAGAGCAATGTCATTTCACTGCCTGACAAAATACAAGGCTTATTAACTTAGAGGCAGCACCTGAGAATACAGTGGTATTGTTTCTGAGCTGAAAATCCAAAAAGAATGATATTATTTGGCATGAATTTGCTAGCAGGAATCCATCCACCTTGTAGACTTTTGCAAAGATCCATGTTACAGCACCAGATAATTAAAAAAGAAAAAAACCAAAAAACAACCAAACACCCAAAAAAACCCAAAAAAACCACACCACACAAACCCCAAACTTTTTTAGAGAACAAAACCTCAAGGTTCGTAACAATAGCAAGCTCATATCATCTCAGAATCTAAAAATTAAAGGTTATTTCATTCTATCTTGCCCTTTTCTTTTATCTTTAAGCGATGTTTTCCAAGCTTTAGAATTTATCTTTCATTATGAAAAAGGTAAAATGTTTAACATCACATGCTTTCATTTAGTTGACTACCCCTGATTCAGAAGACGGTAATCCTAAAGCAAAGGTCATATTTGGTATAGTACTATGTAAATACCCAAACTAAGAGTTTGACTGCAGCTGTCCATTCGAAAGGAATGACTCTGGTTTCTCCATATACATATGCATGTAAAGTGTGAGCACTTGCATGTTTCTTTTGGGTCCCTGTATTATTGTGCACAATAAATAAGACGTTATTATGTAACTTTTCCCATCTTTGCTTTTCTCCCTCATTTTTCATTTTCAATTACCTCTTACATCCACATTGATATTGATCCATTTACATTTTTCAGGGATCACAAATGTTTTAACCTTTTTTTACAGTTTTCTGCTAAGAGTTCACTATATTTTGAAGTCAGTCTTTCTTCTTGTCATATATAATGTCTGTGTACACCCATGTGAAAACCAAACTGAGGAATTACAAAACACATTTGAGTCAGTTTGCTGAGTGAAATCAGTTTAGTGGAATACATGTCACACCAATTAAATTAGCTATATTTCTGTGCTAAATATCCCGCACTTTTTAAAAAACAGATTTCATGACATTCTTTTACTTAGGCTCTTGAAAACAAACATGCAACAAGAAATATTAGGCAAAGAAGTAGAGCCTTCTCTTTCTAAAACATAGTTATACATTTTTATTATGCAGTTTGCCTTTGGGAACAATTTTTTGAAGTATGACTAATATTTTCAGAACAGATGCAGTTCAGGTCTGATCCAACAGAAACCCTTCTATTGACTTCCATAGTATGACTTGACTTTCTTTGTTTTTTTTTAAAAAAGCAATTAAAAAAATTCATATTCCTTCTCCCCATTCAAAGCACAAAGCTTACCAGTGAAATTTCCACCTATTACATATGGAATGACACCCCCTGGCCATATTCTTTCTGTTCGTGATGTAGCAGCTCTGGGAAATCGGTTTTTCTCATTTTTCCCTGAGAATTTTACAGTAGTTCTTCCTTTAGATGTATTATTTTGCTCAAAGGCTGTAATGATAATTAAAACACTGAATGAGATCACACACACACAAAAAAGAGAACAATTATTTTCCAGCAGGTCAAAGTCAGACTATTTCTTTATGCCCTTTAAAAGTAGGACATTGTTGTTATGCAACAGACAATCACTACTTAAGTTTTCTGAGAAAGGCTTGAAATGAAGATTCTAGATCTTCATTTTTCAGACACATCTACAGTCATAATTTGCACATATATTTATCAACTTGAAGGCATATTACATAATTTAATCTAAATTTTCCCATTTAATAATTAATAATAATCATCATAACCATCATCATAACAACAGCAATAATCACACTCCCCATGTTTTGGGTTGTTTTATTTTGTTTTATAAAATAAAGAATGGTTTTTCCAACAAAGAAGGAAATACTTTGGACAGACCCAAAGTAATCAAGGAATTCACTGTCCCTTTCATTCTTATTGCAAGATCTGGAAAAAGCAAGTGCATGACCATCCTCCTTAAAGCACTGGACAGAAAGAAGCCCTTAAAGTATTAGGTTGGCTTTTATTATCAGGAATTAGAAGGAAAAAAATAAATAAAATATTTGCAAAGTTCTATACACATGGAAAAAGTCAGAGAGGGTAACTTCTCCCTCCTATTTCCATTACCTATAGCTATTACCAGTAAAAATATTTTCAGAAGAAAACGTGATTTTCATTTTGATGTACATCACAACACTTCATGATGCAAATATACTTTTTTTTTTTTAATAACGAGCTTTTGGAACCCTATGGATAAGTATTGTTATAAGAACTTCTTTACAAGACCAAAAAAACATCTACTCTTTTCAGAGATATTACCACCATCCATCCCTTTACAGGCAAATCTTTCCCAAATCAGATGGGACACACTGTGCCGACAGAAGAGCATAAGGATAGTTAGATAAGGACTTGCACACCACAACAGGTGCTTCTTCTGAAGCAATTTATAAGTTAGACTGCACATCAGGGCAGCTGATTAAAATAGACCACTTGAAAGGCAGTCAACAAATCCTGCTTAGTGGGGTTAAGTCTTATTCCTCCTTGAAAAGTACATCTTCCCTCTGTGACTATGCCCTCTGATTCCAATTCCACCTAAGTGTTAATGGCAATACCAGAACTGGGGAGAATTCCAGTTCTGGATACTGGCGTGGTATCTTGGTATAGCCCCAGGGCTGGGAGAGCAGCAGGAGGAAGAACGAAAAGAAGCTAGAGCACAAGGCAGGGAGAAAGCTCTTGACACACAAGAAGAAAAGCCTGCCTTTGTAACAACTAACATTAACAGGTAACTTAAATTATATCATGAATTATATAGAAAACTTCAGGGTTTTAAAAGAACACTCAGGTAAACAATAACTTATCCTTGTAATTAAATGTGTGTAAATGAGAATTACACAACAGTCCACAACACAGGTAGAAACTTCAGAGAAAAAACTATTGTTATACTTAATATGCAGTCATTACTGCACCACATCACAGGTTAATGTAGATGGTTTACCATTCCAAATTCTTTTTATCCACTTTCTTTTGAACTTGAAGTAAGAAATTTATGCCAAATTGCATGCAAAAGATTACAAGCATTTATGCAATACTAAAGTTGTAATTCTCTTTTAAAGAATGAAGATTGTATACCAGAGCACATCTGCAAAGGCAGTTACTGTGCTCTGGTTAATCTTAGAAGATATGCAGTGATGCATTTAGACATAATGTGGTGTGATTAAAAAGGAGTTTCACATATTTTCCTTTTTGAGGTTAAGGTTTCATGACATTAAAGTGACATCTCCTTGCCTCAAACATGGTGAGTAAACTCAACCAGTATTAATAGGGATTCCACTTATATGGCCTGCTGAATTCAACTATGTTCATACTGACAAGAGTACGATTAGTATGAAAATGTGTGTGTTCAGTGTAACACGCCGTAAATGCTTCGCACACAGTACGAATCATCAGAATGCTGCCACTGGATCCAGGAAAAGAAACCCATAAAAGTAGCAGCTATGCAGCATATCCTACCTGTACTTAAAAGACATTGTATTGACATCAGTTGAACTGATAACTGTGAACACAGCCATAAGAAAAAGCTAAGGAATTTTTAATATGACATTTAAAACTACATATTTGAGCTTTCAGATTTGATGCTGGAAATAGACCTCTAAGAAAATGCAACAAAGAGCTAATCTCCTCATTACTATTCCTGTTCTATTTATTTTATAGTTTGTTTATGCCAATAGTAATACAGAAAGGCTTTAAAGTGTTAAAGTACTATCATCATTAATGTTCATGATACATTATCACATCAGGCAACCTGCTAATTTAAACAGTGAAAATACCAGAGCCAAATCTTCTTATCCTGTCTATAAGCTGATAGAGGGCACCTCGTTTTTTTGACATTCCATGCTCTCCAAAGCCACCTTTAAAAAGAAAAGAAAAGAAAAAAAAAATTACAAATTCACAGAAGTAAAAAACATGGAGTCTTACACCTACGGCAACTATATAGCCTGGAGAGATTAGACAATACCCCATAAAAGCTGCAGTGTGTCTTAAAGGAAGTTTAACATTCTTCAACGACTTGCATACAAATTCCTCAAGTATTCTTGACAATGAAATAAAAACACATTTTTAGCTGAAAAATTTTCTAATATGCATTCCAGAATGTAAGCCAACATGTCTTTGTTATTCAGACAAGTCATGACAATTACATCATCTAATTATTATTTGGAGCTTTTTTTCTGCCTGGTGACCTTGACATCCTCAGAGCCATATTGAGTGACAGCTAAATGCCTCACTCTCACAGAAATTTCCCGAATACATGCCATAATCTTCTCATTTCAAGTAAGGGGAAGGAAAGAGAGAAAGCAAATGCTCAAAGTTTCATCAGAAAAACCCAACAAAACTGATACAAACTTAACATGGCTGATTTTAAAGATTCAGTTTTCTCTGTCAGCATGCAAATAGATGTCAATGCACTCTAAAGGCTTTGAAACATCACATGCAAGTATATATTGCAGTAAGTCCTTGCAGGCATATATATATGTCTGCCATTTCAGTAATCCATGAGCAAGAAAAACTAAGTTATTAAGTAGTTGATTTTAACATTTACCATGCCTTTTACAGAAATACAACACATTTCTAGGTTTACTGTGTACATTTGATGCATCTGCCACATACTTCCTTCACATCTACCTCTTTTGTGGCTGCAAGTGCCTTTGCATACATCAGTAAACCAGAAGAAAGAATCACGCACTGATAATGCTGAACTAGCCAATAAATCATTCAGAATTGTTCAGAAAGTTTTGAAATTTTTCAGAAGTTTGTAGTAGGTTGTATTTTAAAATTCAATTTCCATTATAGGACGAAAGAATTTTCAAACTACTTCTACAACAGTGAAAGTGAAAAGGTAGAAATAAAACAACCACTGAAGCCTCCAACTGCCACTAGAAAGACCTTTCCAACCTCCCATAAAAACTTCCAATGTATAGGTAAAAAATATATTTATTAAACAGCAAATTAAAATTGTATTACAGATGAAAAAATTCCATATAAGGCAAGTGAGTTTGTGTGGCTGCTAAGTGAATAACAATGTGCCTAATTATTTGGATTACACTGTCACATAGTTGCTGGCTCCCTTGAGAAAAATTTTCCAAATTTTTTAAAACATTTTAGATACATGAGGTAATAGTTCAACACACTCCAACAAGTTACATGGTAACTCTAATATACACTACAGAGAATATAACTATTTCATTCGTTGTATTGATCATCATTAATGTAATCATCTCTCACGTTAACATTCATCTTATTAAAGCTAAAGCTTTAGCTAAAGCTAAAGATTCCAAACAAATATAAAAAAATCCTTAAAAGCATCAACTGTCACAGACATAACTGAAAAAAAACCCAAAGAATCCATTATTTACTTAAACTATTATACAATAAATATTTCTAGGAAAAAAAATTAAACAATTAGTTCTACATTAATGCAGCCTGTGTGTTCTGTTTAGAGAAAAACTGAGGAAGAAAAAGTAACTCACGTAACTGATCTGTCTTATATGAATAATATACAGCCTTGCCAAGTTAGTGTCTAAAAAAGCTAAAAACAAACAAACAAACAAAAAACCCACATATTTGCTGCACCTTCTCATACTTCAGGCAGGAGAACGAGGATACTTTTGGCAGTTTGGACTCATACTAATATATACATAACAATTTTATCAGCTTTACTGTTGTTTCTGTTTACAAAGATTATGCATATTGCTTGGACAAAATGACAAATAAAACGACAGAGCCATACTCTGAGAAGCTCACAGATTAAGTATCTGACCCTGCAAATCCAGGCAGATAATCCTCACCAACAGGAATAGTCGTGTAATGTGAATCGGAGCCTGTGAGCCTCAGGATCTTTAATTAGGAGTTGCAATGAAAAATGCGATTCTGCAGCTCTGTCTGGATACTCGATACTCAGGTATCTAACCCTTCTACCTGATGTCACCTTTTGTTTGTGAGGGTATATAAATCAAGTTGTAATTAATTTTCATTCTGTTTATAACTAAAGGTAAAGTATTTAGGTAAAAAAACTAAAGGTAAAATATTTATTTGTTTTCTATTTTATAGACATTTTATGTTCCTTTGCCTGTTGCTACCTAATATCAACTAGATACCGGCAATCTACTCTTTCAGAAATTAGAGGGGAAAAAAAGCATGCTAGGCTGTGCACTTTGAAAAAAACAGGCTAAACGCCTTTTATGAATCAAAATGCTGTAAATTTAGAAAAATAATTACATATATAAAGCATAAAATTGAGTTCTCCAACTCTGTTTTTAGAAAAATCAAGAATGTTGAGGGTTGATTGAAGGGCATTACAAAATCAACAATTTCAGCAGAGCTTGTTCTCCAAAGTACAGTCCCACTGACCACTGCAGTTGCATTGATTCTTCTCATGCAATAAAGACAGAAAAGTTTGATCCAAATGCATTAGTAATCCTCAATATCTTGAATAGGATACTATCCACAGGAAAAGATAATGCACAAATCTCAAGACAGATAAGGAAAGAAAACGAATTAATATTAAATATTATTTTTAAACAGCTTAGAAATGTATATTCTTTCTGTGGCAATTGACAAAAAATAACTGAGCAGGTTTTTTTTTAAAAAAAAAAAAAAAGCAAAGCGAGAAAAAAAAGGAGAGTCAGCAGGCCAAAGAAATCACTTGACTGCATCCACTGTAAGGGGAAATGACCCACCTTGCTCTCTACGTTTTTTTTTTCAGCAAAACTAGCACCTGAAATACCTTCAAAGCTAATCAAAAGTATCTGTTTGAGGGAAAGAGGGGCAGGGAAACCTCTGACTCTATTAACATTTTAAAACCCCGTCTTGCTCTAGAAATGACCAAAGGTGTTCCTGCCCTGAAAATACAAGTGGCTTTAAAAGGAGGCAAAATAAATTTTCAAGTTGTTATAGAAATAGTCTTGTCACAACATCTAACTAGGAAGATAACTAACTATATCAATATTGAGAGGTTAAATCCAAAATTGCTTCTTTGATCTGAAAAATCCCTTTCTGATCATTCAAAGCGATCCTTATTTCCGTATATTGGGAATCAATTTAATAGTTGCTCAGTTATGAAACATATATAACACTTAATAGAAAATAAATTTAAATTATTCATTTACACATTTTCTAACAGCATTTTTTCTACACTTTTCCTAAGTAACTTGGCTTTTTCGGTATCATAACCTGAAATTTTACAAATTCTCCGCTATGAATTTACAAATCAGAGGCTGAAAGCATAGATGTTTTTAGACATTAGACAGATATCCATTTAGACATGGAGTATGTTTTCTCCCTCACACACACACGTATGGAATCGTAGAGTGGTTTGAGTTCAAAGGGACCCTCAATGATCATCTAGTTCCAACCTCCCTTAATTAGTATGTTAGTTTATTAGATTATGAGCCATAGCAAATAAACGTATCAAAACATCAGATAAATAGTTGCTTCTTAGACAAGGCAAATTCTAGAAAGGACGACATGTTCTTGTGTTGCTTTTAGATCTGAGTACAGATCTGAATGGAACTGAAAAAAAGAGCAAAAGAGGGGTTGCAATCCAAGACTCCCAGGATTCCATGTATATTCTCTATAGGGCATTTGGGCTCTGCTCTCAGGAACTTTTGGCGACTAAAGTAAAGCTTTGTACAATTTCCTTTCCCACATAACCACCTGCAGAGTGGACTTACGGTTCCCATCAGCTTCTGCTCTTCAATTCAACAGGATATTTTTAACCAGAAATACCAGAATAAAATTAAAATCTTAGTTTTTCTTTTTTTGCCCTAAACCAAATTTATACTCATTGTTTAATAACTTTTTAAAGTGTAAACTAATATTACCCAAAACATTATAGTGACTGTCTACATTTAAAACAAGATTGCCTTCTATGCAAAAATAAATAAGAGGAAAAAATTAAAAGTAAGCTTGAAATATCATACCTGTGTTATGGCCAAGTCTTTCGTTGGAGTGCTGCGTAAGGTCAATCGTCCTGTCAATTTGAAAGATTTTTAAGTCTTCATCATCTAAGGCAATATCTCCCCAAAAGACAGCTTTAAATAAAAGAGAGCTCAATTTAATTAAAGAATTTATTTAGACATTAAAACCAATCTGAAGACTATAATGCCATGTTAAAACCCTTGGGGAAATATATATTACATATATTTGCTTACTGATTCATATTTTTATACAAAGAAAGAAAAACTACCTAGCAGAAGACAAATAATTTGTTTCAGTATTCTCCTAAACTTTTAGGTTTTTAATTTGTTTACACATTGCCTAAATGCAATCATTTAAATGCAATATCAATCTATTAATAAATTTTCAGCACGTGTTTTGCGTAAACACAAAGACACTAAAACATATTAATATTTGAACTATCAAGTCAAAAATATGCAGTACTGAGAAAATACAATTTTCGTATGTCCTAACATCTTCCTGAAAATGAGAATTATTTTAAGTCATTTTTATGTTCCAATCAATTTCTATATTACATTACGTTTGCCTCAGAGAATTAATAAGTTTATCGGTTTTCTTTGATACCAAGTGGAAAAAAAAAATCTTTATTTTTCATTTTCCTTTTGGTTTATTTGTATACTTTCCTCTACTAGTTAACCTCACTATTAGGATTCTTTCATACACTTTGCTTTTCAAAGTTCCAGTCTTCCTTTCTTCTTCTTCTCCATTCTTTGGTCTTTTTGCCGGGTTTTTTTGTTCTCTCTTTTCCTTTTCTCTTTCAGGCTCTCTCAGTTGTTTGGGGTATTTTTGTTCGACTTTTGCATAGCTAGCTCATCTTGCCTAGGGTGCCATCACAACTCAGTGAACCAAGATACAGGCCTACTTGCAAGAATTCAGGATCTATAACCTCAGACTTTCATCTCTGCCTATTTTTGCTGAAATTTTATCCTGAAATATCCCTGCCAACTCAAACTTATCATTACAACTGAACTCAACAGGCCATAACCTCAACTGCTGTGAATGAAGTCAACAGAGCATATACCAATTAACATGAGCTGAAGTGGTTGTTTATTATCTTTACCCGAATTGTTCCTCTTCCCTCTCTTCACTGCCTGTGTCAATAGCTCTATTATTTGTCCCCTCAGAGTCACCAAAATCCCTGGGCTCAATCTTGGTGTCATCTTCAACTCCCTCGCCTCTTTCCTTCATTCAGGAAGACATCGCTACCTCTGCTTGGTTGTTCATTATACAGTTCCACAGCAAATTGTTTTCTTCACTTCCATACAACTAAAATCTTTGTCCAAAGTCCAGCTGTTACCAAATCATTCTCTCTGGTCTACTTCCGTTCAAACTGATCCTAAACATTATTGTTAACTAGTAGTACTCTTCTCTGTCTACTCTTTATGTCGTGATGTAGAGATCATCATCAGATAATATTCTCAGTAGTTTCATGCTGCTGTAAAAGTTATCTTTTTTCTTTTATTTACTGATGTTCACATTCATTAGTACTTAATCAAATCCATATCGAAAAAATCTTTACTTAAGCAAAAAGATATGTATTTCTAAAGAACTTTCAGATATTATATTTACTTCCTCTTACTTCCATTATTTTTCTTGAATGCAAGGCAACTAGGAGAAATCACATTGAAAAATGCCTTTGGTCTGCCTTGTAAAATACCTTAAAAACCAACAGATCACTTACAGAGAGTTATAAAATGAAAATGAAACTTTTAAATTAAAAACATAACCAATATTTTATGGCTTCCCTAAATATTGATATTTCCATGTATATAATTTTTACACAAAAAGATAATGTTTCTTAGAAACCACAAGTATTTGAGACCATTTCTGAAACTCTTCAGTCACTTCTAACACATTTCTGAACACTGTCATGCAAAGGGTCACAATTTCCTTATGTTCACATTGGGGACACCTTTCCTCTGGCTAGCTTGGTCTCACCAATGATAGTTTCTACCACCAGGTCAAGAGACAGAACTAGTGGCATCATGAGATTATTTTTTTTTCCCCTCTTAAGCTTCTAGAAAAAATATCTCAAATTGTCAGGATCTTGAACAGTAAGGGTAGAAAGTCAGTCTCCATCTGACTTGAATTACATCATCTTTATTATGACTATTATAAACACCTTCTGGAGATTTCTCTTGGATGTCATTCGTAACAGGGGCCACTGTACAAAGCACAAGGAAAGACTGCAAATTTTAATAAACAGAATGGAAAACGTAAGAAGGAGAAACTATTAGCATTTTGGTCTACAAAGACATGATGTGCCCCAGCAGAGGTCACACGGGTTGTCCACACCAGACTGAAGGGAGTGCTGAAGCTCAACAGCAAGCCCATTTTTCTTTCATGGTAATATTGAGAGTTAACAAAAGGAAGGTTCTGAATTAACAATAGGTGATGTAATAACTAACTCATTGGCAGAAATTCATTAGCAGAAATAATTTTCGTTTCACTGAGTAATACTGATATATAAATATGAAAACCCAAGACAAATAGAACTTCAGAAAAACAATAAAGCAGAAAAAAAAAATCGTGGAAAATAGCCTCCCTAGTGCTGGTGATGTATCTTTATCACTTCACTGTGGTAACATTCACTCTGCCATGAAACAAAAACAAATAGCAAAGACTAAACCCTGTGAATCTGACTGGCATAAATGCACTGAATTTGTCCGCATGTGTATAAAATACACTTCAGTGATCAGGCAAAGTATAGTAACTTTGTCTGTTGGGTTAGAAAGGAAAACAAAGCTATACTATTTTTTTGTTAGACATCTGGATTGCAGCTAGTTTTTGATTAGCAACCAAGCACAAGGTCAAGTTTAACAATAATATAAACATGGTAATATAACAATAAGTGCTGATGCAAGTTTGACGTAATTGTAAACAAGTAATCTGTGTGACCAATAGGAGCTAGGTTCTCTAATGTATTAGCTAAAAATCAATTAACACTGAAGAAAGAAATATGTATGATTGTTTGTTTAAAAGTATAATGGAAAGTTTGGACCTTTCTTCAGGCCACTGTTTTTTTGATGCAAGGCAATTCTGTTTTACAGAAAAAGACAAACACATAAAAGACAAACACGATGAAAGGCAGAAACCCTGATAGAATAACTCATTTGACTTTAGCAACAATTTAATAATTGCCACTTTACTTTTACTGAAATAAACTTATGATTTTTGGAATTAGTTTTAGTGCAACTGGGAAAATATATACCTAGCAAAAGAAACAACAGTTAACTGGATGCTATTTAATTTCAATATAGTCCAAACAATCAACAACTGAGACAAAATGGGAGCAGATAACTGCCTTTTAAAAAAACACACCTTTTTTTCTAATTAAAGGTCTGTAGTCAATACAAATTCTGCTCTTCAAAGCCTGAAGCACAACTCCACATGAATTATAACAAAAATAAAAATTAATAAAAACAAGTATCTCCCACAACTGTTCAAAACATCCTTTAATTTTTCTGAATGCCTGTGTAAGTGTTAAACTACTTTGTAATCAGAGAATACCGTATTTTTATCTCCTGCCTTAAAATTTTTATGGCTTGAAACTATCTGAAGAAGTCACTGTGTATACTTCATCATGTCACACACCAATCTCAACCTTACAGAAAGCAAGCAGAGGATTGTTTCGGTATGCAAGGCATGATGTTAAAGACTTTGCTAAGAGCATGTTAGGATTAAGAGCTTTATTAGCTCCCTCTAAGGAACTTCTGACAGAATTGACCTGTTCAGCTCTGCACCTCCCTCATTTTTCACAGATATTCAATTCATAAGTTTAATCCAGAAAATTAACAAGGGGGGGCAGTGGTAAACAAAAGGATGGAAAAACTTTTGAAATTATCCAAACAGAATTTTAATGTACCTCTACTTATTTTAGGTTGCTTCATATTATCTCTTATCCTATCTATCTATTCAGTGATCAAGAAAACTTGATGTTTACAGTCAGCATTTCCATTTAATTTGAAAACGAAAGACTGACAATAACTTCAGGAAAAATCTGTTGACAATCTGAGACAGAGTTAATTACAGGGGGAAGTATTTAAAATATCTTTTATTATCTATAGATGCTTAATAAAAAGAAAATTGATTTTTTTTGTCCATTACTTCATAAAGAGATATATATCCTGTTCTGCCCAATTTCTTTGGGTTTTCCTTCAAGGGGAGGGGTGGGCATGACACACACAGATGGTGGTACGTGTTATGTTTTATTTGGCCACTACATTATGCATTTACACAAATTCAACAGAGACAATACATGCACCAATTTTGGAAAGACAGACACAAGCTGATTACACAATAAAAGTTAAGTTTTTCTGGAACTGTGGAGAATAATTTATGGGGAGCTGTTCAAAAATATTCTTCACCAGCAGATGCAGTTCTGCTTTCACATAACACAAAGCCCTCAGCCAAACGTCACCTTCAAAAAGGTCTTATTTTATTAGAATAGAATAGAATCATTAAGGTTGGAAGAGACCTCAAGGATCATCCAGTCCAATCGACCCCCCAACACCTATTAACCACTAAACAATGTCCCTAAGTACCGCGTCTAACCTTTCCTTAAATACCCGCAGGGATGGTGCCTCCACCACCTCCCTGGGCAACCCATTCCAATGCCTGACCACCCATTCCGAGAAGAAATTTCTCCTAATCTCCAACCTGAACCTCCCCTGGTGCAACTTGCAGCCGTTCCCCCTAGTCCTGTCACTAGCTATCTGCGAGAGAAGGCTGACTCCCAGCTCACCACAACTTCCTTTCAGGTAGTTGTAGAGGGTAACAAGGTCTCTCCTGAGCCTCCTCTTCTCCAGACTAAACAAGCCCAGTTCCTTCAGCCGTTCCTCATNCTGAGTACAGGGGGACGATCACCTCCCTGCTCCTGCTGGCTACACTATTCCTGATACAGGCCAGGATGCCGTTGGCCTTCTTGGCCACCTGGGCACACTGCTGGCTCATGTCCAGGCGAGCATCAATCAGCACCCCCAGGTCCTTTTCCTCCACACAGCTTTCCAGCCACCCCGCTCCCAGCCTGTAGCGCTGCCTGGGGTTGTTATGGCCAAAGTGCAGGACCCGGCACTTTGCCACATTGAACCTCATCCCGTTGGCCTCTACCCAGCGATCCAACCTGTCCAGGTCCCTCTGCAGAGCCATCCTACCCTCCAGCAGATCAACGCTTCCTCCCAGCTTGGTGTCATCTGCAAACTTACTGAGGGTGCACTCAATTCCCTCATCCAAATCATCAACAAAGAGGCTGAAGAGGATGGGCCCCAGCACCAACCCCTGGGGAACACCACTCACAACCGGTCGCCGGTTGGATTTCACTCCATTCACCACCACTGTCTGGGTCCGGCCATCCAGCCAGTTATGAACCCAGCGAAGAGTGTACTAAACACTTCGATGCAAAGCAGTTAAGTCTGCTACGTGTAAACAATCAGCTCACAAGCATGAAAACCAAACAGGAAAAATAAATAGGTTGTAAAAGGTACCTGCCATCCAAAGAAACACACCTTAACATCACTATACAAGTAATGTAACTGGAAAGGAAAAATACAGTGGTCTATAAAATACAGATCAAGCACAGGAACTACAGCTATATTCCACTACTTTTAACAGGAACTATTATTTTATCATAAATAATTACGATTCATCTGCAAAGCTCACTTTGCTAATCTACTGTCTTCCAACAAGACCATCACTGCATCAAGCCTCCAGTATTCTAAAGGAATAAAACATGCTACTAAGGATAGAAAATAAAAGTAAGTAAATCTATTTAAAAAAAAAGAGATATAAAAAGTATTTTAAGTATATGGATGTACAGACTTGATATCAGTCCGTATGCATACACAGGACAAAAAAGGCTTTCCTTACTTTCCAGGAGATGGTTGGAAGTCTATGGAACTGGAAAAAAGAAACCTCATGTGAGTAAATCCATGGGGCTGCTGTATGCAGTAGGATGGCTCGTTCTGGGATTTGGAATATCGATTAGCATGCAAGTCAGCAAAACACGTACAGGAGTATATTCCTTATAATTGCAATAACAAAGTTATCTACAAACTTCCTTCACAATTTGTCCTACAATTACTAATCTTTGAAACTCAAATCATAAACAGCAATTTTCAAATAAAACATAATCCTGATAGTATTCATGCTGATACCCGTAACCAAGTATAAAATGCCACTAAGGAAAGACTGCCAGTGTTTGCCCCCAGAGCAGGGCCGTGCAGCAGCAGCGAACCAGCCCTGCTTTGGGCAAGTCAGAGCACCCAGCTACCAAGGACAGCTCTAAGAGCCTGACACCGCCAGAGACCACCGCCATCCAGAAACTGTTTTCATGGCGTGATTTGTTCTGATGACTGTGTAGGCCAGGCAAATGTTCAGCTCAGGTACAGCTTTCCCACATTTGGAAAGCTTGTGAAAATAGGAGCAGAAAACTTCTTTCTTAGACTTTCTCAAACTGAGATGTAAACTGTGATCAGCTGCACAGGTATTCGCTTGTTCTGTGAGCAGCTGCAGAATTGTGACAGGGAGCTTACTCCTGCACTGAGAAGATACCAATGGAATGATTAAGGCAATATTAGAAGGCGTTTTAAAAGCAAAGCCTCAGATTTTGGTATGCTACTGGGAGTGGAAAGCACAGGAAGTTTATGCTTCATCCCCTTCATAGGAGTTGCCAAGGACAACAAAAATAATTAAGAGTTAACTGTAAACCAAAATTTAAATCTGAAGAGTTCCTTTAATGTCCTTGGGTGGGAGGTGGGACACCCAGCACTTTTCAAAGTCTGACCAGTAATTCATGCAGCAAGGGGCGACAAAAAGTGTGTTGCCCCAGGTTCAGGGTTGATATTCATCTAAACCCACAAGTGCAGAAGTTTCAATTAGCAGCCGCTTCTATAGCTGAGTCACTGAGTACTTCCCTGTAACAACACAGCTATGTGCATTATAGTCTGTCCTGGTGAGTCATTTTGTTCCATAGAATCCATTCACGGCTTACATAACTGCCTCTAATGCTGAATAGAAAAAGGGAAATTTAGAGCTAAATAAGTAAAAACAATTTCACCTCATTAGAAGGAAGACAACATACGCTACTATAATTAACCTGATTTTGTATTCCCACTGTCTTCAAATCATTTCGGTCTTTCCAACATTTTCAGGTGCAATACCCTTTTCTTAGAAATCATTAAAATGAGAACAAGACAGGGCATATAAACACCAAAAGATCTTATGTGCAACCACAAGCATAAGAACGTATGCCATACCTCTTCCTATCACTGTTGGTCATGAGTGCTACCTTCAGCCATAACCGTGTAATAAATTTTCATGTTACCATATAGCGGTCCCAGAACTTTCAAAGGAAATTCATAAACTGACACTGATGTTAATTTCATGAAGCGTTTGATAATTATCCAAATCAGTCTGACTTTTTATTGAACAAAAACGTGACTACAAAAAAAGTCAAACAAAACTTTAACAACTTTAAATAGCAGACCAAGGCAGGCTATTTTCACAGACACGCCAAATCAAGTAATTAGCTACTTCATAATTTCACCATGCAGCATTTTCAAATCTGCACATGACTATGAGCAAGTGTTAGTGAAACCTCTTCATTTACTTGAAAAAGCTCACATGGACACACCTGAAAAGGGATGTAACACCTCTGACTGGCTCCTTCCACGTTCCTGCTTACTGTAAAAGTAAATTGTGTAAAATAGCAAGCACATCAACATTCATACCGATTCTATGTTTCAGGACTCCTGCTTCAAACTCCTAACCAAAAAGCCACCATTTTCCCTATGGGATGTATCATTTCCACTTCCATCAGAAAAGAAAATAACAATAGCAGAATACTTTGACCATCTCCAGACTGTATACCAGTTAGAAATACATTCCTCCATTCTTTTGAATGCGGCATCTCTTGACAACAGCTGGCATAGGCATACATAAAATTATCCTGAAATCAGCTACCTCATGTACGGCAATCATGTAGCCTTAGAAGCATAAATTTTAATGGAATTTACTCAAATCTTCAATGACACACTTTCCCTACTGACATCATTACCAGTAACTCACCACTATCTCATGTCACCCACTCTCAGAAACTTCCCTTAAGTTCCCCATGCTCAATGCTTTAAGCTTCCTTCCTTCCTTCCACCACGTGCTCACATTTATAGGTAGGGTGCTGGCAAGGCAACATCCTTGTTGGGGCCAAGTTACACTTGTGGAGCCCCATCTGTAGCATGCAGCATTTCACTGCAGCTTCTTCACGCTATTCTCCAAACTCTGCAGGAAGTTATTACCAAACTGACCCAACCAGGACAGAGAAGCAACCAGGTATGACCTGACTGTGGACACAAAAAAACAGCTTTAGAGCCAAAGGCAAGAGAAGAAAAATAATTGCCGGAGAGGAGAGGCATCTCCCATGCTATAGAGCCAGCTGGTTCCAGGCATCCCTCCCAGGCACACGGCAATCAGATCGTAGCACAGATGGGCTATGGGTTAAGTGGTGTGCAGCACTGGGGCATGTTCCAAGTTTGTCAAAGCAGAAATTATCTCCAACACAAAGCAATACTCTCAAGGAAAGTGGAATATGTGTGACACTATCAGGGTAAAATCTTCACTTACCAAAAAAGGCTTTTGTAGAACTTGAAAGGGGATACTAATTTGCTAGACATATTTCTCCATGACATAGCATAAATCTTGATTTACAGATGTCCACTTCCTCTGACCTAACTACAGCTTTTACTTTGTTCTTAGTATAAAAGTAGTGACTTTTTCAATTCCAATTTTTTCCATTTCTTTTTTGAGGGAGACACCTTTCATACTCCTTTAAAACTATTAAAAAAAAAATCTTCAAGAAAGCAAAGACTATTTTGACAGAAATTGCAATCTTAGGTAAAAGGACAAGCTTCACTCCTAAACTTACTGAACAGTACTTTGACAACAGGCTCTTTAACAACTCCTCTGTGAAAGGTCCGGTTCTTGGTTGAACTGTTCAACCTGGCAAGCTTCCTGACTTTCACTAATTATTTTCTTTTTTTATGCAAGATCACCATCAACACCGCACACACTTTGTAACTGGTAAAATCTATGCCTTGTAATAGGTTAACCACAGAACTGAATACAGAGCAGACTGCTGAGCACGCTGAGTAGCAAGCAGCTACTCTAAGAACTTTCATCATCACTGATCACTGCCTCAGTACAAATATTGACAAAACAAAGCTACAGAGAAATATCCTGAAAGATACCAATGTACCCGTCCTGCTATTAACTTTATTATTTTGTATTATTTCCAGGTTTTAGACTGCAGAAAGAGTCAAAGGGGGAAAAAAAGACACAAGCTTTTAAAAGCCGTTATCAACCACTTTGAAAGGAAAGCCACACCAAGAGGTGGTGCCTCTCAAAAAGATCAATGCCAAAAACGTAGGGCAATCGCAGCTAATTTTTCTTACCACAACAAATGCTGACCTGCTTTATATGAAAGCACATAGAGTACCATAATTTCCTGGGCCTGTCACTCTTTCTGTCCCTGGGAGAACAGAGGCAGTGAGGGAAATATTTCTTTATCCCTCTTCCTGTGAGGGGTGCATGTCACCCCTAGAAGAAGCCACTGCCCCAAAATTTGCTGACCATTTGTGATTGCTGGCATAGGTGAAGAGGGCTGACAGGTCATGGGGGGTTTTTTACTGGCCCCAGGCACCTGCAAATGCTGACTACTTCTGCTACAGCTAGCTTTGTCAAGAAGGCTAGAAAAATATACTGGGGGGGGAGAGAGAGGGCAGAAATTTGGGTCTATAATATCACAACAGTCATAATTACCTCAGTTAGCCCTGTATGACCACTATGATGCTAAAACATTCATCTTCATTTTACTTTGAAACTCCATTATCCTGTGAATAGCCTGAGGGTCAAGACCAACAGAGTTAATTATATGGCTAAGCTTTCTTCCAGTACAAAGAACAGGCTCCTGAGGCAAACATCACTCTTAGACTGAAATCTTTTTTTAAATATATGATTTATTTTTTTTTAAATATAGACACATAAATGTATAAAACTAAAAAGAACAAACCTCTGTTTCAAAATTAAGAATAGAAATTAAGAACAGAATTGAATTCATTCTATTCTGTAAAGAATCCCAAAAAATGATAACTTTAAAAATAAGCTGCATATAGAAGAATGAAGAAAAACCCTTGTTGGAAAAAAGTTGTCAGTCTGAGCATGCCACCTACACGAAACAGCTGTTAGGACTGAGACAGACACAGCAGCTGCTACAAGGCCTCCCCAAAGATGCACGCCTTAGACATTTTCATTTGAACACCAAGAAAACAGAATAGCACCATCAAATCAAGCAATTACCAAGCTAATTGATAATGCATAGCACAGGCCGAAGGATTAAACACGCTATTTTATTCTTTGCCATTTCACCCATATTAATTAACTGTATCTACTTTGTAGAGAATTTTGTATAACATAGCTGATGTTTTACAGCTTTTAGTTTTCCTCTTACCGTCTAAACTTCAAGTCAAAATAGCTTCTCTAGTTTCACAAAATAAATTACATTTTGTAAGTGAAAGACCGTATCTTTCATAACTTTTCCCACATGATTAACAACACTTTTTGCTCAGAATTAGGTATTTTTAAATTAAAATAATACTTTCATCATCATGAAACAACTGCGCATCACTTGAGCACAGTACTGGTTTCTTTGTCCTAGAAACTGAATTGAATCAGTTCATCATAGTTATTAAAGGAAAAATCATTTTCCTGTCTTAGCAGTTTTTGAAATATTATTTTCCTTCTAACAAGAAGGTTAAAAAGGAGCTAGAAGCTTACATGTATAGATTCACCCACACAAACGCACTATGGGACAGGGGAAGCGCTATTGCATGGCGCACTGTTCAAAATACAAATTAGTTTCTAGTTTGATGACTTTGATGCTTCAGTCTTGAAGCCTCAGAAGAGAAAGAAGGTAACAGCACTGTCTGAAGATAGGAAACTGCAGCATCATTGTCAAACCATCAGATACTGGAAATAAAGTTCATTTTGTTTTCCAGAGTTTTGCAACTCTTGTGGTCTTTAGCCCAACACATATTAGTGTAACTTGGGAAGAGCAAGTGGGGTTTCAACGTTACTAATAAAGCTCACTTAAGCAAAAAAAATCACGCAACCCAGTGAAGGCAGAGGCACTTTACAAGCCAGGTAGCTGCAAATTAAAAACTTTGAGGGAGTCTGAAGTTAGGGCATCTGCACCCTGATCAGTCAACAAGTATGGAAACTTTCATCACGCGACCATCATACAGAAAGGGTTCCAGGGGAACAAACCAACATCAAGTGGAAGTTGTGACACACACACCCTTGAGCAACAACCACCAGGACTACAAATCCAGTCCATGCTTCCTCTCCCATCTTTAAGAAAAGGGATGCAGGATAAAGCACCAGAGGTTGCATGAAGCAAGGAAACAAAATCAAATGAAATACAATAGAAGAGAGCTACAAAGTGGAGAAAAGAGGTGAAAGAATGTGGCTGTTAGGAAGATCATTACCATGCGAGAGGCAAACAGCTACAGTGTATTTAATTTTAGCCATCTACAACCAATTTATTTATTTATTGGGAGGGGGGAGGAAGGGAAAGAGACAATTTTGAGCGAGGTGTAAGAACTGGAAAGACCAAGATAACTTCAGACTTTGCCTAAGTGTCTGTATTTCAGAGGACAGAGGTAAAATCCTTCAGAAGTTTTTCTACTTTCCAGACTTAAACAAAAAAAAAAAAAAAGTGAAGTTCCAGGCCATTCAGTGGAATGGAGATGTTATTGAATAGTAAGGATTTCAGAGAATAAAATCCTTTTCAAGGATGAAAAGCGAAAATAAGAAAAAAGTCAAAATTCAACTAAATAGACTACTGAGAGTCTGGGGCAAACCAGTTTCGGTCACAACTTCTATATAACATGCTAGCTTTTCAGTGACAGGATAAGTTAAAGAGTTGAAAAGTTACTGTGCCTGGTAAGCTGAAGGGATAGATTTATACACATTACAGGAGGAGGAGTATTTTAGACATGTGATTCCCTGGTCTTGAGCCTTTGCAAGTGTGTTTTCCTGGAGGTTTGCTGCTTCCAAAGGCGCTGAGGCAGGTCAGATGTGAATGCTGTCCCTGGAAGAGTCCTGGTGCAAGGACTGGGAAGTCTGAGCTCACCATCAGGATGGCTAGAGCCAGCAGAGCAAAACATTGCACAGCTGCCTTGAGGCGGAAGCGGCAGTAGCTGTCTAGGGATTTGGAGGGCAATCCGGAAGGCAGCTAATTTATAAAAAAAGTTTGGGAATTATTGTTTAGCTACAATATCTCACTTTGGAAATACAAGTCTTCAAGAAATTTGACAACCATAATGTCTTTCCTCTAGTGCTACAGGTTGTCACTATGGAGTAGAAGTGGCTAAGTAATTCATATTAAATGGGATAACTCCTTTAGTAATTTTCTTGTGCTATGACAATAAGAGGCCACGTATCTATACAGTAACGCTTCCTTTAAAACTTTGCATTAAAACATAATAAACACACCACATTAATGTTAGCGTGTGGCAGAACTGACCTATGTGGAAATCCTCTCCTTTTGTACCTTTTCCTCATCTTTGGGAAATTAAAAAAATATATTTCATTTTCTCACAGACATAAAATCCCAAGTAGGCTAAAGTAGTACCTCTAAAACAGAAAATCCCTGAATAATCATCAAATGCAACCAAAGATTTATACAGAAAGCCAAATGGCACAGAAAGGAAAGTGCATATCTGAGGGATTATCTGGCATTCAGGATCAAGGTTCTCATCATACCACATGAAATAAATGTTGCTCCATTTGCACTGTCTTAAATTTAAACATGGAGAACTATTACACTGTATATAAATAAACCCTTATTTAGGCTTCAGAAGTGATTTCCATTATCAGCTGCAGCTTCCTGTTTCAGTCATTTTTGTCATGAACCTCACTTAAGTCACTCCATCTCGGGTTTTAGCACATCATTCTGCGACCTGACCCTGCAGAAGAGACAAGGAAAGGGACTAAACAGCTCTTAATGCTGCTTTTTTTGGCAGTGATCCTGTGCTTAATACAGCAGGTTCTGGGTGTTGGACCAACGTAATTCTATATTCCTGTCCACATATTCAACAGATGTCTTCTACCACAGTTTGGGGTTGGTTTTTTTTGTTACCAGAGTACAAATTCTAGTCCATACAGCTAAAAAATTGAAGCGTGATTGTTTTACTCTACCATCCAATTCACGTCACGGTTTAAAATAGAAATGATGAGTCCCACTCGTCACAACTGTTTTGCTCGCTTGTTACTGAATATTGAGCTTTTTTTTTCAGCATTTGTAATTTAAGGGGTTGGGTTGTTTTTTTCCCCATGGAGACTCTGCACAGCTGCTGATTATTTTTTGGACACAGCAAGTAAAACAGAAACTGAAAAAATATCCTCAGAGTTAGGCAATGGTAAATGAACAGTGGAAAATCATTGATGTTATCTAATGCCTGATATCAAGTTATTAGAATTTAATGCTCCGTGCATCTGAATCTTACATGGCTTAATATTGTGAGCAATTTCAGCCATAGTAGTACTTGAGACAGAATTTATATAATCACTCTAACGTTTTGCCTTTTGATAGATACAATGAAACCTCATTTCAGTTTTGCATTTCTTTCCTCTTAAAAAAACCACTCTTCTGCTATAGAAAACCAGTGCTGCGTATCTGCAGAAAGCTTTTCTAAATCCTTGGCTTTAAACAGTAAAGAGCATTAGCCTTTTGCAAGTATCCTGCTGCAAGCCAATGGAATCTCCGCCCCGTTCTGAAGAGAATTATACGTTGCACGCAGGCCAAACTTACTCACTTCCTAGGTTTTGGCACTGTTGGTAATTCAAGTATCATCAAGAAAACTTAAGCGGGGGAAGTACGGTTGAGAGCAATAAAAAAATTTTACAAAAATACAGCTTCAACTTTCTGCTGTCCCTACAGTTTCTTTGCAAGACTGCGTCTATCTCCAAATTTCTGAGGCTGAGACTACTATCGCCACCTTAAAGCTGCCACAAAATTGATTAGGTTGAATTGTACATATTGACAGTGGTATTTCACATAAGGACTTAGCATTTGCTACTTTTTCACAACTGATTATCAGACTAATGTACCAAAAGCAAATTAAGAAAAAAGCAACCCAGTAATGAAAAACACTTATGCGTCCCATAGATCTTATTACAGACAATCTTGTGGTGTAAAATGTAAAAGTTCAAGGATTTCACAAATCTTAAAAGCAAGCAAATAGTTATAGCTTGGTTAAGCTTCCCATTCCCAGAAAGTCAGTCTCATGCTGATCCTCATTTTGTAAGGCATTTTAGTCTGTATGTCAAACAGAAACACTAAAGCGCCAATCCAAATAACAGATCCTGACTTTTTCTCTCCGTCTATTATTCTTCTTTTCTTGCCTTCATGAAGCCACTGCAGCTCGTTATGTGCTGCTTACCACCAGATTTCTTAAACCGCTTTATAATAGCAGCCCATATGTTAGCAGGAACAGCGTACCACGGTCCATTTGCCATCCCACTCACAGACATCGCTTCTCTCATTGCGACTGCGGCAGTCTTAATTACAGCTGTTGTTTGCATGAATACAGAGAAGATAGATACTAAGCATTTAACGGTTTTTAATGTCTTCAGGTTTTAATTAATAAAGAGGTTCCCGCCTAAATTAGTCTCAGAGTATTTTTAGATGTCTCTTAACGCGATTCGGCAGCTGGAACAAAGGATGCAAGCCAAACACCATGTCTCTAGCCAGCTCACCCTGGGCTAGCATGGTCTGCTGGCCATGCGGGGTGTGTCTTTTGACAGCAACACAGTGATGGCCTTAAATAACCTCTTAATATAGCTTGGGAAGTAGAAATTACACAAGATACTGCAAATACTAAGCTTCCTTCAAGCTCAGAGAAACTACAAATATTTAATATAGCTAACCTTCAGAACAAATACGCCAAATTAAATATTACCCTTTGCAGAGGACTGCTATTTAGCCTATGGCATTTAGGGTCTAATACTTCAAAATTCCTTTACTATTAATAATTTAGGAAACAGAAAATTTTAATAGACTCCTTAACTCCTGGATGAGTTTTAGTCTTTCTTTTTCTTTTATGTTTTCAAAGCAAACGATTCATAAATAGCCATGTATATGTAGAAAACCACAGGAAAAGCAGCTGACCAAGTAAAACTTGAGCACTTGGAAAACATGTTGCTGTATCACTCACACCTTGAGTAGATCATATATATTATTACTTTGCTTATAAAACATCGTTTCTAGCATAATAACCATATGTTAAATGACAGATATTATTGAATGCATACTCCTGTAAATATTTGAGACACTTCTGCTTTACATGTGGAAGAAAAAAAAAAAAAAAAAATACAAAATGTATACTTTCTTCTACCCACTATCGTTTGTAATATGAATCCTAGTCTGTAAGTTCCAATCCTAAATGTCTAAATGTCCACATTTCTCATGTAAAAACTGTAGCACAAATTTGGATTTGGGCTGAAAACAGTGTTGATAACACAGGGACCTTTTAGTTGCTGCTTAGCAGTGCTGACACAGAGCCAAGGCCTCTCCTGCTTCTCATCCCACCCCACCAGCGAGGAGGCTGCAGCAAGAGGTACACAAGAAGCTGGGAGGGGACACAGCCAGGACAGCTGACCCCGACTGACCAAAGGGGTATCCCATACCGTATGGCATCATGCTCAGCATATAAAGCTGGTGGAAGAAGGAGCAAGGGGGGGATGTTTGGAGCGATGGCGTTTGTCTTCCCAAGTCACCGTTACGTGTGACGGAGCCCTGCTGTCCTGGGGATGGCTGAACCCCTGCCTGCCGTGGGCAGTGGGGAATGAATTCCTTGTTTTGCTTTGCTTGTGTGCATGGCTTTTGCTTCACTTACTAAACTGTCTTTATCTCAACCCACAAGTTTTCTCTCTTTTATCCTTCCAATTCTCTTCCCCATCCCACTGGGGAAGGCGAGGAGGGTGAGCGAGCGGCTGCATGATGCTTAGCTGCCGGGTGGGGCTAAACCACAAGAGGAGCTCTTATAGGATTATGAAACACTATTTCAGATTGTGGATTGGTAGTACGAATACTGATTTAGGTATTACAGAGCTGCAATATTACAGTCCTACTGTGAAAGTGAGTGCCTTTCAGTTGTAAGGTATTCCCCAAGAACGTGACTTCCGAAAAGAAACTAATTTTATCATAACATTACCATTACTGGTATAATACATCTAAGTGGAGAATTCATTCAAACGCCATACAAAAATTAATCTGCAAATTGTTAATACAATCAGCAGAATTTTTTAGAAATTTCACATTATTTTCAGCTGCAGAACTGGCATATTAGTTTTAGAGGTAACAAATATCTAAAGAGGCAGAAGGTAGCACAGCAATAGACAGAGAACTCTTATGTAATCTACAAGGCTGTGAAAGAAAAACAAAACAAATCCTGAACTACAGGACTTCAGATTTATTTTTTTTTACATGGTAGACAAAAGGAAGTAAGCTCGCTCTAGATTGTGAATATACCAGAAAACTGTCTTTGTGGCATCCTAAAAACTCTTTTAATTGTGATGAATGTCTTACAAATTCACGAATGCACAAGGGACACTTCAGAGCACAGTAAATGACCTAACCCAAAGTTTGAGAACAGAAGACATCTTCATGTGCTAAAATGACTTCATTTGTTTTCATAAAACATGGGAGGAACATCTGGCAGGACAGGAAAGGATTCTGGAGCTTTTTAACGCATCTGAGCTGAAGTTAGCAGGAGGTATTTGGGGGTTGGGGTTTTTTTGGATTGCTTGTTTGGCTTTGGCAGTGGGGTACATCACATTTCTGGGACTTAGAGAGAATGAGTTAGAACCTTAGAGTCCAAAACTGGATGGAAAGGATTGCAAGGTTCCTACAAATCTTGAAAAAGTTTAGCAAAGATATAGCAGATTAAGAGATCTGTGGAGTGTGGATTTTAAGAGATTAAAGCAAAACCCTGCAAAACAAGCAGCAGTATTATACCACCCGCAACAACTCCATCCATTTGGAAGAAAACAACTGAAAAGCTTCTGAGTCACTAAACCCAATGCTTCTATTCCCAGTCCTATGCCTGAGTGACTGGGTTGATCCAATCTATTTGTGGCAATTTGTGATGCCTCAAAGGTTATTTATTGGATTTGCACTAAAACAAATTATCTTGATAAAATGAGACAAACATCTCAGGGAAATAACGTACTCTGCTGACTCCGCAGGGATACTTCCAGCACTAACAAAAATCCTGAAAAGCAAAACGCAGCTGCCATTGCTCTCATTCCACAGGCTTTACTGAACAAAGAGTAATGCTACTACTGGTTAACTGCTGGTGAAAACCAGCCCATACTCTGTCTCGCAGGATCCAGCACAGAGCTGCACTGCATTGCATTGCACAGCATCTCACCCACCACCTCTCAGGGAACCACCGCAGGGGATTTCTCAGGCAGTGCTGCCCTACAAAGAGCACCCCCAGCCCCTCATCTCAGCAGAGTTTCATGGGTGAGCAGGAAAACAATAATAGCCAGTTGTCATTAGATCAACAAATATGTTTTCTTCAAGTATGGAATCCAATATTGTTAGTTCCAGCATGGGAGTACAAAACTAACATTTCTTACTAATGATTACGTAGTTTTCCATTTGGTAAATGGATTTTTCCTGTTCTCCATGTTTTAGAAATAGAACTAAAATTAAAGTAATTGGTTTTGGTTAATTTATCTTATTGAGTTTTCCTTTTATTTAACTCCCAAAACATAAATACTGCGTGGGTGAAAGCAGAAATTATAAAACATGATAACATAACTTACGAACTAATGTAACTGTTATTTTTTCCACATTAGTTTCCAGTTTCTTTCTCCAATAGTATCCAAATTCAAAGTACAGCCATATACCTAATCAAAGTTTTCATGGAATATCCAGAAGTTCACTGTTTTAACAACACAGCACTTAGTAACACAAAAAAAAGATTTCAGTCTGAAATTTTGCTAACATAGAAATGTGTAACTGGTCAAACTACTGAATTCAGAACCCTGCTGGCACCATCAACTTTTATCATATGCAACTTCCTGTAATTTATCAAGAACAATTTTTTAAAAAGCATGTTCCCTTCACTACTCCTACTGAAAACTTTTTCTGTGATACTTCCAATTTGAAGCTGACCTTGCTTTTTGGCTTTAGACTTCCCTTTTTTTTTTTTAAAACCTGTAGACATTACCACTCAATTTACATAAACCAATACCACAAATGCAAATGTAGAGGCCATATGAGTTTAAAATACATCAAGTCAGAGAGTACAATTTTCTGACAGTATTACTGGAATTCCTACCATGCAATAAAATTCTGTAAGAGGGTTTAACTGATAATATACTTCATGTTAGCAAATAACAACAACAACGTTAAATCAAAATGATTGAAGTCCTACTGCACAGCAAGATACAGCTAGCTACAGCTTAAAATTACTAGCAAAGTAATGAAGATAACTAGATTCTTAAAGAAAGGCATAATGACAGCAGGAGTTAACCTATCACACAAACTTTACATTCAGAGATAAAAACAATTACTTTAAGACTTTTAAACCTCTAGGTTAAGATTGATAAAATAACTTTGTTTTTAATTTGGTAGCTATGTCACACTTTCAAGTCAGAAACTAAATGTTTCTTCCATACACAATCGAAGCAATTATCACCATATTACTAGCATTAGACAAGATCAGTCATATTACGTTGATTAAAATGGCCTTCTGACAAAAGAAGGTATAATTACGTACAAAGAATTACCATTTAGCTGTGTCTTTTTTCTTGCAAGAATTATGTCTTAGCTTAAAGCTATACAATTATTTTTCAACCAAAATAATATGTAGAAGCATTTATGAAAAAACAGCAAATGGCACGGGGCTAGAGTAAATGCACGGATTAAGAAATACAGGTCATAAACACAGAGTGACCTGCGCTTCTCGCTAAACTGAATCCACAGTCCAAAACAACACGTAACATCTAACCCGGGTGGATGTTAGAAAGCTCCCGTGTTTAGAATATGTGGATGCACACGCATGTACCTGAGAAGAATGTAGGTCACATTATGGGAAGCCAGACAGTATCCCAGGAAACAGATGCTCCAAAAGGACTTTTGGTCTGCATGATATGCAACCTCAAAACCAACAGTTCGATCCGACAGCAGCCAAGCAGCAGCATGTGACTTTGGACTTGAACAGCAACTGAGAGGCAGCTCTTGGCCACCCTGTCAGATCGTGCATACCTCTGGCCACCTCACAGAGAAGCAATGAGCACAGAGATCAGACCCCCTACTTGGGGTCTTACCAAGCTGGCAAGCTGTGGAAAACAACGTGGGAGAGAGATGTGGAAAAGCCCAGGGTACACTGGGGATGCAGCTGGATAGAAACACTAGAAATTGCTGACAACCCACTTACCGACTGGACATGGAATTCACAGAACGGTGAATAACAAGGTAAACGTGATTTTCAGTGCAATATTACCCACCATCCCTCTTTTGGGGCCATAAGCGCAGTATTTTACCTGGTAAACAAACTTAGCAGGCCGTTGGCAAGAACAGTCAGTTCTGCTCTGAGATACGTTCTCTCAACAGAATGCTGACAGACTTGAACAGGCGCCGAAAAGATTTGTGCAAATGATTTTTTGTGAGTATAGTGAGAGACCTGAGGAAGTCAGTATATGTAACTTAACAGAAACAATGTTAAATGATTTGATCATTAATAAAACAATTATGAGAAAAACTATATTCACTGTGTGACTTTTCTTACCCAGATGAGAAAAGACAAAGCAAACGGATAAGCAAATTGGTAAGAGGAAAATTCAAACTGGACATACGATGCCATCATGGAATGATGCATAATGGAGCTAGGAAGGCATTTCCAAAACACCAATGATCATAAACTAAATACTCCTCATTACCTTTTGTCCATAGAAACCTTTTGAAAGGAAGCTCTCTTCCAAGTCACTACCTTCTTCAGCAAAAAGGTACAGTTATCCTGGATTATTACTGGTTTTATGAACTTACATACTGACTACATGATTCCTAAAGTTCAGCAAGAATGAGATTATACTCTGCACTCTAGGAAGGAAAAAAAACAAACCACCCCACAAAAAAAGAGTTGCAAGTAGACCCTGCACCATCTTAAGACAATAGGAAGCAAAGAAATGGACAGAATTTGAGCAGGCAGAAGGAAGGATAAGTGCTTGATGTGACAGTCACAAAAGGGAATTACCAAATGAAAATACCCATTTTATGGCCTACTTGGCTCCAGTCCGAAGCACTGCATTTGAAATAAACTCAGCCCCTAGATATGAATGGCAGAGAAACAACTGTCATTGCTCTGCAGACCTCACAGAAGAGTAAAGCCTCTCCTTGGAGGCAGTACAAAGGAGCCAATATCTGGAAAAGAGACCACGAGAAAAGAAAAAGACTCTTACATCAGTTTATCAGAAGTAGCAGCCAGCAAAAGTTAAGTAGTTTCTTGATCAAAGAAAATAGTAACATTAATTTCTTCTGGAAGAGCAAAGTTTCATCCCAAGAAAGCTGGAGATAAAACATGTACCTAGCCTTGGCAATTGGAATAACAGACTGCTCTAAACATCTTCATCTCTGAAGACAATGTGGAACTCTCATCTCTTTTAGAGGATAAATTTGAAAAAATCAAGAGATTGTATATTTTTATATTAAGCTCAAATAAACACCTTCCCGTGTTTTTAGAAAACCTGCTCTTTACTGCCCACAGCATTTAAACAAAATTCTTGATGTAAAACATCCTGTGATGCTTAACAACTGTAGGAAATAAATCCCAGCAGTCACACAAGACGGTTCCATAGCATGATTTAATCAGCACAGAAACTGACAGAGTATTTTCATTCTCACTGTTTAGTGAGAGGTCAGAATAAACACATCAAGGAGACAGCCAGTGTTTCATGGATCTGGCTTCTGTTGGCTGTCCTTGGTGCCTGACACTTTGCAGAAGAACTTAGCTTCACCCAAAAAGTTGTCAAAGTATTTGTGGCAATCAGCGAGCACATTACAGCTGACAACACAAACTCTTGTCACAAGCTGTGGCCGTTCCAGTTCCAACCAGCTTTGGGACCAGCTAGAACGACTTCTGTGTTAAGGTCAACGTACTTCCCACCACTTTCTACTTTTGACCCTCAAAATACCCCTAAAAAACCTGTATAAATCCTCAATTGAAAAGACAGGGCAAGTTCTTAGCACCTGGTTTTAGTTGGTTCAGATGCCTTGACACAAATCTGCGTTATGTTTCTGAATGGCACAAGAAATGACAGTAAAGATTCACAGTAATCTCATGATTGTTGAGTTTAGACTAATCACAAAAAAGACATAACAAGATTTGACTTGTGGTAAAGTTATCTGGAAAGCAAAAATCTCTTGGATACACATGATGGACAGATAAATGAACAGTTTTGATCTGTTCACTTGTGTTCTTCCCATCAACTTATTTGATCTGGCAAAGTCATCTGTCAGTGAAGCAAAAGCAGCTTTCAGGAATGGCATCTTTGGTATTTTCCACTGGGGCAGAACCACATTTCTGAAGTAATTCTGTGTTATGATAATCAATGAGGTGAAATTTAACATGGAGCACTGTACAAACGGTATTAATAACACATCACCGAAGAAGGTATTTACTGAAAATGCAACTCCCAGAAGCAACCTCATCTTCAGCAAGAAATACTACAACAAAGCAAAAATCCCATGTCAGCACTCAGCAGGAAAAAGAGACAGCACATGACTGGGTCTTCTGTCTGATTTGTTTGGAAGACAAGGTAGCTTGTGTTTGGGAGGAGGAAAAAAGAAAAGGAAAGAAAATAAAACCCTTAACAGAAACTGTGTCAACTTTTGTTTTTTTTCTTGATACAAGAAAAAAAATGTTGACCGAGTTTTAAAACATAACAAATACTTTAGTGATAAGTAGCTACCCAAGATAAATTACTGATTTCCTACAAGTAAGTATTAGAGTACCGCTACGTACACATCTTTTCCAACACCTGCATCCAACATTGCTTGCTTCTATAACAATCAAAAGTACACTGGTACCAAATGTATGCTCACTATGCTATTGGATATTATGGCTTTGATATTCTTTAGAATAACGCAAAGGCAGTGTGCCTTCCTTAGAAAATTATTACTTTTTTCTTTTGAGCACACGGAATTTCTTTCCTGCTATGCAAGCAGTTTAAAAGTTGTCTTTCAGTTGGTTTTGAAGAGAGTAACATTTTTTTCTAATCTGCATATCATCTTCTGCAAGAATATATAACAATATTTTACTTGCAGTGAAAAAAAGTAAAACTCTTTTGGAGATGCATAGTAAAATGTTATTCAGAAAGAGCAAGGAGGTGGTTTCACGATAAATATCACACTACAGTTTTAATCTGTCAGCAGATCAGCCTATCAGATACTTAAAAGAAATATAAATGACAACCACAGTTAAATGGTAACAACTTTTTTGGCATTTCATATACTGACTTCTGTTCCATTTCTATTATTTCTGTCCTCTCATTTCAATTAAAGCAGAGTCAGATTACATCTGAAAAATCAATGCCTGCAGGTAAAATATGAAAGATAAATTTAGGTACATGTTATGCAAATACAACTGGAAAAAAACTAATCCACACTGAAATATGCTTTAAAGTATTAAAATATTTTTTTAAAATCTTCTAGATCCTGACATTTCTTACCTATCCCTTTTCTCCTGCACACTTGCACATTTCTGTATACAGTTTCAATAAAAATAACTCTTAGTAGGAAGCATGAATGAAGAAGAGTGTGTGACATTTACGGTTAAGTGGCAGGATGCAGACTACCAGAAAAAGATAACTAAAATCAATGGGAAGCGCTTGCAAAACGTAAGCCAGTTTGGCAGAACCTGATACTGTACTGCAGTCGGGAAACTAGATAACAAAAGGTTGGCAATGTGCGTTCTGCTCTTTAATAGAAAAGATTATATCAGATAAGCTAACAGCCAAATAGTCACATTGCGTCTTTCCTCACAATAACATGGACAGGAATACCTGGCAGTACTATAATTTCATGCTATTTTGTTTGGAAGAAAAACTAATCTGAACTGTATGCTAAGATGACCTTTCATTTAGATAAAACAGAATTTTAAAACTGCTCCTTCTGAAAAAAAAAAAAAGCATAATTCAGTAAGACAATTTTCTGTAAAACTGATAAGTATCTAGCCATTGTTAGATGTTTCATCACTACAAAAAGTAAGACTATTCCACTACTAAAACTTATATGGTTTTCTGTATAAGGTCTGCCAACAGACCTTAACTAATGAATTCAAGATACAGATATAACAGTAAGGTCGTTCTGCAAATACAGCAACACTTATGATTACATTTAGTTTTCCTTTTACCTTTTACATAAACTTCATTTTAAGTTTGTAGTCTATATTGGAAACAAACCCTTTGGAGGAGCTGAAGCACACTGGTGTAGGCTCTCCTTTTCAGTCTTTACCATATTTCACACAGGCTGATACCTTAAAAGAAAGGCAAGTTTTCCCACAAAATAAAGTATTGCGTTCTCATTTGGAGACTTGTATTATGATGTACTATGATTAGAAAAAAAACAAACAAAACCTTTTCTATATTAGTTACATGTGAACAAGCATAAAAATAATTTAAATTCAGAAATAACAGGTAAACAGCCACTTTACATCTTTCCTGTTACAGGATTCCTTTTCAAGACAAAATACTTTGCTATGTCATTAAGTATTGTGGCATAGTATGCTTCTGCTGCTTGTGGAAAAGGTTTTTTTAAATCTACAAAACAGGTAAAAGCTATTTTAAAGTAATTTCCTAGCTTTTGCTTTAAAAAGTGAAAAAGAAACGTCAGTTGCTAATACGGACAGCAACAAGGAGCATGCATCCATCGTCAGGGCTTGTAGCCTGAAAATTATAGCACAGACTTCTGTCAGATGAGATGCAGGACATTAATTGGCGATAAGTTTTTATCCCAGAGTGGGAAATGGTCCCTGGAGCTAAGTGCTAACTCCAGCGGCGGTCAGGGGAGCCTTGGCCCAATTTATCCTTCTCTTTTCTCCCACCCTGGAGGTGGGATCCATTCCACATATTTGTGCCCCCAAAGGAGGGAGAAGGGTTGCTGAGACTATGGTTTTATGGACTAAGCCTGGCCAGGCTGTCAGCCTTTCCAAGTTTCCCAGGAATTGTGAGAACTTTTTCTCCCAAGAGGTATTCTGAGAGGCTGCAGCGACGTAGTTAAGGATAGGAGGTAGGACTTCACTAACTTGCTTGCCTCCAACTCATATTGTGCTGTCTGCTGTCAGCTCACAGCATAATGCAATCAAAGGCTGTGGTGGCACCCTGGGACCCCCTCCCTGGTACAGCCACGTTCAGGCATTAATTTGACAGGTTGACACCATTTTCCTGAGAAAAATAAGCAAGCAAAGGGAAATGGTGTGTCTGAACTATTTAAACTCAACTAAATCTGAATGAAATTGGATGGGATTAAGAAAAGGTGTTTTTCTAGCTCTAGGGCCTTTTCTCTTCCAAATTTCGAAGATCTGCAATGTAATAGCTTTACTCTACCTTACGCTCCCCGAAAAGTCAAAAGAATCTTAAAATACCAAACATAATCTACAGTCTACATCCAGGTGTAGCAATCCGCTCCAATTATAAAATTACAGATGGTGCTTTTGCAGGAATTTGCATTTGAAGATTGCGATCCTCATTCTTTAGGTCTACAATAAGGCACAGAGGGCAAAATGGACAAATGCCATAACACAGACTGGGGCGCTTGACAGTGCAAGGGACACCTCTTCAGCAGCAAAGCTGTTGTTCTGAAACCAGAAGCTGAAATCCAGTCTAGAACCTGTTGTGAGCAGCAGACATTACTATTTAACCATGAGGAAGCCTATGTGAAGTGTGTTTGTGAAGCTCAGCTCACTCTCCAGCAGACATGTGCTAACACTATAAATAAATGACAGCTTTATTGGTAGGTTCATCAGAGCCTTCATCACAACATGACTGCAACAGCCTCAAATTGCCATGTAAGGCACTTCATGCTCCGCCTCACTTCCTAACCCCTATAATAATAAAAAAAGCAGAGCTACAGTCAGAAAATTTCTTCTCCATATATTCTGTGTACATAACCTGGACATATACGATAACTAATATTTTATCAATGAGAAATTTTATACAAAAATGCTGAGGAAATGAAGTTGGTTCATTCATACTGATTTGATTATATGTACTTGATAGCAGGAAAAACTTTGTAAGCAAACTCACAAATGTTTGCCATTTACTTAAGCTACAAATGACAACGTAAGTGTAATTCCTGTCCTTGGCTTGCTCTCTTCTAAGTGCTAGCTATAAAGTGCAGATGGTGATTTACGCAGTGTTGTAGATTCACACGGTTTACAGATTTGTCTTTGTTGCCCAAAATGACTCTTGTGTTCCATGTAAGCGGTGGATGGATGAACAGACAGACAGACACGTGGCTTCAAATGACCAGAGAAGACTGAAAGCAATAATATGCAATGCCAACTTAGGACTGCAATTGGCATGTAGTCTTTCTTCAACTTTCATTATGTCTTAATATTTGTTTTGCACAAACTTTGTTTTGGTTTTCTATACAATTTTAATTTTATGCCTCAGATCTATGCTTCCATCCAGTCTTTATTCTGGACGTTTAGAAGTGAACACTGAGTTTCTTGAATGATTTGAAGAAATATAAATACTCATATATTTGATTAGTTATCAAAATAAACATCTTTAATCCAAAGCAAATCTTAAATAAGGGAAAACAGTAGTTACTAGCTGCTACACAAAAATAGCATTAAGTGGGGATCAAAAACTAACTTGCAGGAAATACACAATGACAATATAGAAAAGCAAAGATCACAGGGAAAAAATAACGTCAAAGTTATCTAAGGTTTTCATACACATACATTGAAGAAGCCTTTTTGAAAACTTATTGTCTATACACACAAAACTTGAGCACTCACCAACCAAAAAAGAATATACAGTTTTACCTGTTACTTGCTTTCTATGCTTTAGTAAGACAGTTTTTTTGAACTACCATAATGATTTGCATAATCCATCACTCCCACTGCACTGAGTAAGAAGAGGGGTATCTCACAGCCCCTCCTTGCCAACCACATCACCAAACACTCTGCAGGCTACGGAAGGTTATTAAATGGTTTTAAAGCTTTCTTTCCTTCCCATCTGCTCTTCAGGATGAAGAGGCAGCATTACTTTTTTAAAGAGGCTTCAGTTTTCTCCTCTTTGGTATAAAACATTGACTGTTGGTTTTTTTTTTTACAAAAAGGAGTTGTTATTTTTCAGCCATCCTTTCTTTGGAAGGAAGAATAGCGGCAGAGTTTAGCTCTTGCCATAGCATGTTTCCTTTTGCTAAGAGGATAAAGTTAGTGCCAGGCCTCAGATGAAATACATAATATGAAGGAGAATAATTGAGGAATAAATTTGTAATGCTTCCATTTCTAACAGCATTACCAGTTTCTAAAAAGGAATACATTTATTTTTCATAAGTGAATGTAACTGCAGAGCACATGAGCCAGGCTTTCCATCCACCGAGTTAAGAACACCTCTTAAAAGTCTCCAGGTCCAATTCTGGAGCTCTGCTGAGTCACTGAAAGGGGAGTACAGAAAGAAAAAGAAACACCTTCAGGTATATCTCAGTAGCTCTGTTTGAAGACCTCTACTCTGTTTGTGTGGTCCCCAGTAACTGAAACTTCAGAATATCTGTCCGGTTATGCAAAATACCTTATCTCAGCCACTGGCAGACTCGACTCTCAAAATAGTCACTTTTTTGGAAAGAGTGCCTCAATACCATCTTTTCTTCTTATAAGCCATTTGTCAATGTGAAAATAAGGGAGACCTACCAAACAGGCAGAAGCAGGGAAAAGTGAAAACAAACAAAAAAAAAGATCACAAAGCTTGCAATGGTGAAGAAACATACAACACAGAAATTGTGCTTCCAACAGGCTGTCCTCTACAAGGAAGACTCAGAAAAATTGTATCTATCTGCGTAGTGTTAAATCAAACACCACCTACGCGCATTTGCACCGACAGTTTTAATGAAATTGAATGTCTATTTAGATTTTTTGGGAAGACTAGAAATTTCCTCTGAACTCCACAGTACCCAAAGTGCATTTTATTTGATCCTAGGCATCTATACTCACCCTTTGGGCAAGAAGTAACAGGCAAACGGGTACGTAGGGCCAAGGCCACACACCCCTGCCTAACACAGGTATTGCAAACAGGCAAATCTAGTGATTAATAACGCCACCTCTCTCTTCTAACTCACTGCAGCAGGATGAGAGATGACCAGCTTGAACTAAACACGTGTCTTTTAGAAGGCTAGCCTGAAGGGAGATAAAAGCTGTCTTCAGTATTTCCAATGCTTCAGCACACTTCCTTCCCAGTATTTTTCAGACGCAGTACAGAAAACTGCAACTTTGTGCCTTCTCTATTTCAGCATAATTACATCCCTCAGCAAAGGCGCAAGAGGTAGTGGGATGTAACGCGTGTAACTGATCTTCCATGCGCCAGTTAAGTGTGGCACGTGTGCAATTCAGAAAATACAAGATTATACATACACGAGCAGGTGATTTAAAAAAGAAAAAGAATACCCCAAAAATAATGCTTTTAAGATAAAAATTAGCACTGCATTAGGATCCTATTAAATAATTCAGTACATTTTAACCTATGATAGTTACCTCTGTTCAGACATGTTTTTAGGATTTGAAATATTAACGTAACAGTGAACTAAAACTGAGGAGACAAATCAACAGCTTCACATGCTTTTCTCTTTTTTTTTTGTGCATATTAAGTACGTGCCTTAATAATGACTGTTACTACTCAGCAATCTGAATACCTAAAGGTGCTTGCCAAAATTATGTCTTAATCTTTGTCAAAAATTGCACAGTCCCCTGAAATAACTTTCGTGGGTAATTAGTAATTTTGGCAACAAAGTTCCACATTGGACATGGGACAGAATCTTCCCTGTAGATTCTTAGACTAATTACCTAAGGAATAAAAGACCAAACAATTACAAATTTGGGAAAAAAAAATTGATCTAAAAAAAGCACAGTTAATTGAGAATTAACTCAGATTGGGAACCAAGGCGTGGGCTTAAAATAAAAACTAAATTCTTTTTAAAAGCAATTACAGAAAAGAGAATAAAAGTAATTTAATTAAGCCACACATAAAGCTCTATACATTAGACAAGTTCACCCTAAGGTCCTACCATCAAGAGTTTTATCAGTTAAACCCGTAGGTTCAGAGATATTTAAAAAGAGCTCTCTTATGGACTTCCCGGTCTTACATAGCTAAATAAAAAGGGGATCAGAGCAATTCGAGCAAGGGGCATGTGATTATCTTAGTTCATTCCCTCACTCTGTTTTGAATTGTTCCAGCTTGGTGTTTCCAACACAAGATTTAAGCATGGTCTTAAAAGCAGTTCACCCCAGGGACCACCCCAAGAGAACTGCGAGCGTTCAGATCCCACCAGCTCAGCTCCCAAGACGCTCACTTGTCCCTTCCTGGCACGCCACAGGGCAGGTAACCTATACCCACATATACCCTTCGTCTCATGCTCTACAAATCATCACTGCAGTGGGCCACAGCACAGCCCTTGCACTGTTTAGATACTTTGAACTAACAGGAACACGCACAATCTTCAATTTATCCTAAAAGCACAATGCTGGGACTCTCTATGAAGCTGGAAGATAACTAAAATTACATATTTCTCATTTGTAAAAGTCTGTGAGAAAGGGTCTGAACAGGAGCATTATCTCAAACTTTAAGGCAGCACTTAAGAGTTGAGAGTATTTCATGTTAGTCTTAAAAACATCATTTGACATCTCTGAGTACTAGTTTACATTTCTGAAAAATGGACTACGTATTTCAGAGAAACACTGCACAGCCTAATTAACATTTAGAAAATGTTTTGAGGTCCTTGGATGAAAAGCAAGTTCTCATGTAAATTATATCACACAAAGTCTTAACTGGCAAAACTTCAATGGCTTCAATTTAGAGAATAACTTAACCTACCCACTAAATTGCTGATTTGCCTAAATACAAGGAAGAATCTTTCATTCTCCTATTAAAGAAAAAAAGATTTTCAAATAACACACTTTTGTAGGTGAGAACCATTTAGGTTACCTAGAAATTCTCTCCAGAATTGCAGTACTTCAAAGCAGAGCAAAAAACCCTAGCATATCAGTTTTTTGGGCTCCAGAAGGATATTCTGAAATTAAGTGTAGAGTCCAGAAGCTAAAATGTTTAATCCTCTTACAATTTATTAATCCATTTTATTAAGAACAATGAGGTTATCACTACATTTTTTTTCTTAAGCATATCAAGTAGGAAAACCCTAATGCTTGACAAATAAAAACCAAGTTCATTAAAACTACATTTTCTACTACAAGGAGGAAAATAAAGTCCCTTTAAACGCTGCCTTAAGGCAATAGACTTAGAAACATTTACTTAATCAGCACTCAGACAAACTTACTTAACAGTATTTCTCCATTACCATCTACTGTGAGAATCCTTAACTCAACAATATTGTAAATCCCTGAAAAGAAACAGACAAGATTGAAGGCAAATAGACTAACGCTTAACTGACAAAAGGACTAACGTTTAAAGAACCGCAACACCAAAATCAGGAAAGCTAGGTTATCGTCTCTAGCACCTTAGAGCAACCAAGCATCCTTAGTGCTCCAGGAATTAGAGAATTAAAATAAATTAAAATACCCAACAGCAACCAAAAAACTCAACACTAAACAACAAAACAAAACAAAAACCACACAGAAACAAGCCGAGAAAACAACACACCAAGGGATTTACAAAAAGAGATCATAGCCAGTTGACATCGAGGAAATACAATATATGGTCATGAAGCTCAGCATAAAAAGGACCAACACTCCCTCCAATATTAGCAAAACCAACACCAAGTTCCCTTTCCATACAGAAGGGCAGGCATTTGGGGGCAAGCTACAAAATCCTGTGCCAATCAGGTACGTTGGCAAAGCGACAGCCCAGGCTGTCCGTGGTTTATTTCCACTTTGATAGGAGTGATTAAGTCTCATTAGCGTCACTGGGAGGAAGGCATGCATAGCGAGGGTGGGGGATCCCTCAAAAACAACCGCCCATGGCACTCGGCTGCTCAGCAATTAACGCACAACGTGGTGATGGAGACAGCAGCTGTGGCAGAGAAATGAGCTGGGGAAAATATCATACATATGTCAGAGAAATGGCAGTTTCAAGCACAGGAAAAGCTCGCTGTGTCTTTGGGATTTAATCACGCATTTTAAAGGGGAACAGAAAGGAGCAGAGGGGAAAAGATAGGCTCTAACCCAAAGAGTACTGTGAGCCATAAACAAAAGGCACTGGAAATCAGAAACCCTTCCATAGTGGGCAACAAACTCCACAAGATTCCGTCATTTCAGACTCAGTGTTGATAAGGGTCAAGAGGAAAATCCATACTTTTAGGAATGTTTGCTGTAATCTGTTCCTTGAAAAATGACAGCTATGGAATGAATCAAGTAACTGCTGTGAAAAATCATCTGTTCTGCAAAACGCAACTGGCAAGTTCTCTGCCAGCTGGTATTTAGGAGACTATTTTATGTGAAGAAAAACAAATCATAATTTACAGAATACATTCATCCAAATTCACCAAAAGGTAAAATACATTTATTTTCTTGACTGTAAATTATTAACAATTGCTCCTCTCAGACTTGCAAAACCACCAGGATCACAGCTGATCGGCAATTTCTAAATCTGAAAAATATTCTTAAGAATCACGTGTGCAGATTATCAGTGCCAAAATCCATCATGTGGGTCGAAGAGAAAAAATTGGTCCACTAGCCTGTTCACCAGTAATCCTTTCAAGTTTATCCCTCACTGAACACCTAATCAGAGCAGCGTTCAGGAAGAGACACAGAAAGGGCCAAATTCTTCTGAGGGAGATCCTCAGTGAAATTTGAAAGATAAGTACATACAATTTTAAGACCATTTGTAGTTTCATATTTTTATTTAGTAGTTACCTTCCAATCCATTTAAGAATAGCAATTTTGTCTGCTTTGTTCTACGTATTGCAACCTATATTTTATAAATCAGTCACTGTGTAAATACATCTATCTGGGGAGTTATTCACAGCACTTAACACCTGCCATTGCAAAGCACTGCTTGGTCTCCAGTTAAAACAAACAAACAAACAATACAAGATTACATGAGTGAAATTTGCACATATTAAAATAAATTGACTGTATTTTTATCCTCTAAAAACGCATAAAGAGTAATCTCTATGTACACCTGCAAAGCACAAATTAACAATTTGGTCACATAAACATTTATTTTACAGTTCCACTAACTGCGGAAGTTTAATCAACAAGCTGTTAATCAGAGGTTCTGAAACAAAGATAACTTCAAGCTGCATCTCAGAAATACAATGCAGAGAGGGACACGTAATCTCTACTTGAACCAAACACTGCACATGCGACCAATATCTTGAAATAAATTCTGGTCCTACGAATATTTAGTTACAAGAACATCCGACAGAACTGGCCAAGGATGTCAACAGAAGCTCTACTTACTGACTCATGCTAAGTGCCCACAAGACAAAAATTTGCCTTTCTTTATGGAAAATATGGTCAGAAAGCCAGAGGAACTGGACCGTGCCTACCACTTCTGTTTGACAGCACTCGCCAGGCCCACCTTAGCTACTCAGACGACTTGACTACAGCTACAGAGCAAGTCGGAAAATACTTCCGAGACACCAGCACAAGCTACTATCTCTCTGTTTTAGCAAACGTGCAAAAATTAACTTCAGTTAAAGTGGTTACCAACTGGAATTTTTGAAACATTTTATCACACCAGGCCCTTATTCACAGCAAAGAGACTTCTGTTTTGTCAGCTACACCGGATCAAATAATGTTTGACAAACATGAGTCTTCGCTATAAAAATTAAGTGGCTTACTGAGAACACTCACGTAATTTAAAGAATTAGACTTGTTTCCAATACCTGTGGAATAATAGATTTAATTTAAAGCATATGCTTACAGTTTTTATAATGTGAGATGCTTTCATAATTAAAAAAAAAGACACTTCAGCTGCTTTTTGCAGTCTTTATCTGAATTTGTATAATCAGTTCAGCCTTGTTAACATTTCACACGCTCTACCTTATTCGGGTTTCCTCTTATTCTGAACACAGAATCGCCACCGATAGAAATCGGACACCTAGACAGAAGCTCAGATCAATGTTCAGTAAGCATGCTTTCAAAATATCCCCATTTCGAGAAGCACTCTTTTTATAAAGCAGACTTTAATTCCATCTAAACCCAAACTAATTTAAATTTCAGTAGAACTACAATCTGTGTTAGTCTGTTTCCTACTCTGCCAAATCAGGTCACCTCAATGATACCAGTCAGTCTTTCTCTTGGCTTATCCTCAAAAAAGACTATTTGTGCTAAATGGTAGGGTAGGTATATCCTCAAGTATTTTAAAGCTCACCCGAAAAATGTATCTCGCAAATCACACCAATGCACGTTCAATATGCATTTTATTGTTCAAATGTTCTGTAACTGAAAAAAAGTCATAAAACCAAACGCTTGTAGTAAAGAAATGCAATTACTCATACATACTTGGTAATAGCTACTTTGTAATTCAACTAGGTAGATAAAATGAACGTATTTCTCCACAAATGCTACTTCAGAAAAATCCTCCCTATCAGAAAATACTCTACGTATGATGTCACTGTGATTTCACTACTTTGACCGAGTGTTTTGCATGAGTACAAAGTAATAAATTTGCAAACCAAACAAGTTAAAATAAAATTTCGACATATTTCTTCATCTCTCAGCTGAAGCTATTAAGTGGTAACAAGTTTATTATCAACATTACTACTAACTTTAAAGATGCTTTGTCTTCCCATCATCCTACACAGAGCCCCTCAGAACACTGAATCAGGTTGATTCTGCATTTGACACCACCGACAGGTGAGGGGCAAGGTGCGCTAGCAACCTTTTTTTTTTCCACACCATTCTCATTCTTAATTGTACTATCAAGGTAAAACTAACATCCCTATCTTAATCCATAATTTTCTACTGTGTCTACAATAAAACACTAAGGAGAAGAAACTTCATATGAACCTTCAATTGTATTTGAGAGGGTTGTTTTAGCAACTGATTTGACCAATTAACACTATTTACACACCACATTTGCTTGAGGTTTTTTTTGATTTAAGAATGGTTTCTATTGATTTAACTTTGAAACATTAACATAAAGTGCTCTTAAACTCATGCAAGAATGTCTAAATAAGGCAATGCCTCGTTTAACTAAACTGATCTCTAAACCTACTTAATTTAATCACTACGCTTTTGTTGTGTACACAAGGCCTTTGTGTTAGGAAGCCTCTTGAAAAGGTGTAGGCTTCAAGGATACTGAGAGAAGAATGCCTGATGGACCATGCACCCAAAATGAACTGCAGTTTAGGTACACAAGGCTGTGTTTGATTACTCCCCCTAACCAGCTTGCCCTATACTAACATCTGTTAGGACAGTTATATTCGCAAGACAAGGACTAAGAGATTTTTAACCATTTTGTGTGTAGGATGAGAAGCAATGCATACCCATTTTGTCACCATGCTGAAATAAAACATAATAATTTAGGTGAGCCGTGGCTGGATAGACTAGTATTTTTTCCAAAATCTACGCATGCATGGCATGAACATACACACAGAGGAAGAAGATAAAGGCATTACTCAGTCAAAAATTTACACTTAGCAAAAGGGATTTCCTTTGCCACAGTCTGTGTCTGAGCAAAATGAACAGAAGAATATCTTTGCGAAAGCAAATTTCACGTACAAGCAATCTGCATACCATGCTTTTCTCCAGCGGCACTTGCCTTTTTCCGTATGATGAAAGCCTGTGTGGATGACAGGGCACACACTCCTGTTGTACTGCCTTGGGAGAAAACCATAACTCAGCCAGGCTGGGCCCCACCTCACTTCCCTCCCTGACAGGTGCCTGACAATCCCTGTGCCCAGGGCATGCAGCTGTGGCTTCCCCTTTCCTCCTGGGACAGTTAACGCTATCCTCGCCAGCCACTGGACAACCCGGATGGCTTGTAAAGAACTCTATATACCTCCTTCCTATGTGATTTGTCTCTTGGGAGGTCTCTAGTTTCTCTGTCTTTTGAATCTCACACTCTCTGCTTCCAGGCTGCTCTATACCCTGTTTTCCAATCCCTTTTATAGCTTCTTCAGATTTTTACATTTGCGTAAAATATGAGAAATGGCTTCTTTAACCTACTGGTTTCTCCCATACTATTCTATGCCCTTACTTCTATTTTCACATCCAGATCAAAAAATGCCAAAGTCAGATTCTTCTCTTCTTTTTTCTTATTTTATACTTCCCATCCCTGTGTCTATTCTCTCTCAGGATTTTCTTCTCCTGCCTTTGACTTTTTTCCCCTTTCACCTCACCTTCCTTGCTTTGTAATCAATAACAGCCATGTAGATTCCCTAAGAGCAGAGGCAAACCTCCTTTTCTTCATTCAGGAAACAGGACGCTGATTTCAGTTTAAGGAAACACATAAAACACAGTTGAGCACCTGCACAAGTTAGACATGGGCAGAAATCCCAATTATTTTTGCTATACCAGATGACACCAATTATTAACAAAGTACATTCCTCCCTTACATGCCTCTTTCACTTTCCAACAGAGATTTTCAGAGGCAAGACACCATTTTCTCTAGTATATACCAGTACTTGGGTTTACATCAAAACAGAACATTACAAAAAAAAAAAAACAAACCAAAAAAAAACTAGGCAAACCCCTCACATTCTTCTTCTAAAACATTAATCCATTAAATACGTAAAGTGTTCTCTGTGTGTCATAGTGGCCTCATTTGTCTTTATTTCTAAAACTGACCCGCATCAGAATAAGAAAAGATATAGCCAACTAGAAAATTAAGCTACCTGGGATACTTGGACAACATCTACCTAAACCACAGATTATGTAGATTCAATGCATCTATAAATAGGTGCAAATTACATACAGATCTGTAAATTAATGCACAGAAGAGTCCCAAAGTGACAGAGGTTATACTAACAAACTGATGGACGTTTCCCTGGTGTGAAACTGGTCCACCTTAACCAGCATTGTGCCTGAGCAGCCTCCACAAAGCATGGGGCAGCTGAAACAACCCTTAGCTCATGGCCAAGGGTAGGCAGCTCAGATACAGCCACAGTTTTTGGCAACAGCTCAGAGATGTCATGCTACCAATACCTTCCTGGTGCGGCTGGGAAGTCTTCTCCTTGCTGTCTGCAGACTATCTCTTACAGCTGAGACAATCAACAAGCTTATGTAAAAAAAAAATAAAAATGAAAATCTGGTACAAGTTTCATTACCTCTTGCATGATTTCATTTATGAAGCACATATGCAAAATACAGTCCATTTGCTAGAGGGAAAACTCCCTTTTGCTCTGCCTGAACTCCACACTCGCCATGGTCGTGGGCGTTCAGTCTGATCCAGGGTTTGGCGTCGACCTTCTACAGCTCTTCAGTACTAGTGTATTTGGATAAAGTATTTTCCATCATCTTATTATTGCTCTGACATACTCGTTTAGCTTTTTACATAAGCAAACTCTCATTTACTTTAATTTACTGCCAGAGTAAAGAACTCAAGAGTTTGGACTATTATTTATTTATTTGACCTGATCTCTTGCCATACATGGGCAAGGCACTCTACAGATAAGCACATCGTGCCCTGAACAGGCCAAGGGACTAGGCAGTAACAGATTTTCTTGCTTTCACACATGTGGCGTGTTGTTTTCTTTTGTGACAGTATTTTGTGTCTGTGTGTAGTTATAAGTTGGGGTGGGTTTTTTTGTTGTGCGAAGCTGGTTCTCAGGCAGAGTTCAGAGCTGAGGAAGACTGGAAGGAGGTGGTTCTGAGAAACTAAGAGGAGAACAAGGGAGGTTTGAGCCACTCAGGAAGTAATTGCAAGAATATTAGATAAACATCACACTTCTGGAAGGTATAAAAGAAGTTAAAAAAAAAAAAAAAAACACAATCAAAGAAATCCAAACTGCTTTGTAACTTGCATAATGCAAGTTCTAAAGATGCAGACATATAAAAGCAGAAAACCACATCACTTGTGAGCTTCATGAAACTAACTGAAAAGCTATTATGAACATCAATTTTACAGAAACATATCAGGTTGGCCTCTTCTTGCAGATAACTAGTGACAGGACAAGGGGGAATGGCTGCAAGTTGCACCAGGGGAGGCTCAGGTTGGAGATGAGGAGAAATTTCTTCTCTGAAAGGGTGGTCGGGCATTGGAACGGGTTGCCCAGGGAGGTGGTGGAGTCACCGTCCCTGCAGGTGTTTAAGGAAACGTTAGATGTGGTACTTAGGGACATGGTTTAGTGGGTAATAGGTAGGGGGGGAGGGTCGGTTGGACTGGATGATCCTTGAGGTCTCTTCCAACCTTAATGATTCTATGATTTGCTTACTGAGAAACTTCTTGGTTTTTTCCTTTATTTTTAAGCCACTACACCTGTCCATAAGACCAATATAGGCATTGTGACATAGCTCTGACCTGCATCAGAGACCTCAGTATCTGAGTGAGCACCAGGGTATATGCTGTATTTTCAGACAGCAGTGGAAGTGAAGATTTTTGGAATAAAGTATTACAGTAACAGTGACATCTTTCATAGAAGCTTGGTTTCCCACCTAGAACCAGTGCTGGAATACTGCCACAAGAACTGCAAAAATCCTTTGTGCTCATAGGGCCAGATCTCCCAAAGCAGCTCCTAACACGGTCCCTGAAAGAAATATTTCATGTGCACCAGAATTTCCATTTTTGTCAACAGCAACACATCAGCATGTGCACTGAGTCACCACAGATGATCTCCCAGGCCATACAAATATAGAATTTGCCTGGGCAAAATCTGCAAGAGATTATTTTTTTTCGGATAGAGTGCAAGATACATTTAATTTGAAGTCCTCAAGTACTTCAGAAACAAAACCATTTTAAAGAGATGCTATTTTTATCCCTGTATCGGGGTGCATAAGGTAGAATAAATTACTAGGATAAGATTATACAAAAAGTACTTCACAGCAAAAATGAAGCCATGGGAAGGTTGGTTTTCTCCCTTTGAGCCTTCAAATCTTATCCAAGCAAGCACCTTCTTCTCAATATTATTCTTTTACCCGCTATACTGGATTTCTTGGACTCTAGGCAGACATAACTGTGAAGTTATAAATAGCTGCTGTCCGACCACAAAGTTAGTTACAACCGCAACAAAAACCAACTCCACTGATACACTTTGCCACTTGCCTAACTTGTCTTTTAGGCAGTATTATATATGTATGCCTGCAGTGACTTATACTGCAATCCTGCGACATCCAGTATATCACAAACGTTGACGCTGGTTACCATAAATTTTTTACACTGAGTCAGAACAAAAGTATTTAGAACAAGAATTCATTAGTTATAAGTAAAACAAAAGAGTCAAAGGATAAATTCTGCCTTTATAGAAGTCAATAGCAAAATTTCTCCAAGCTTTTAAGCAGAGTAAAAGTAAAATAGTAAATGGACCTCTCACCAGTGCTTCTGCTTCACCATGCCATTTGTAAAGTTTTACCACATTAAGCTGTAACACAAGCCAGTCGGTTTTCACATGAATGCCTTCCTCAAAACTTCTTCCTTACTCAGAAACAGTTCTTATCCCCAGAAACAGCCAAAACTTGCCATTTCCACTCTTTCTCCAAAAACAAGACAAGAAAGAAATTTTTGTTTCGCTTATTCTTCCCTGCCACCAGCACGGGAAAGGTCCCCTTCTGTTGGCTTCCCTACTGCCAGCAGCTCCTCACGGCAGTGCAGGTAACAGACCACCCGCAGCCTTCACTGCTCCTCACAGCGGCAGGCAGCGGCCCTCCGGGACTCGCTGGCGGCAGCAATGGTAAGCACCTGTCTGCGACAGCCCGCCTATGGCATGACCAACCGAGTGGGAACTGGGTCATCTCTGAATACAGAGGATGACGCGGTAGGGGTATGCAATCGGTTCTTGTGACACAGGGTTCATCAAGCGTTGCCAAGCTGAATTTAAACACTCAGGGCTTAAATCTGGGAACAACTTTCCCTTCTGATAAAGGAAGAATCAATTTTCCCCTTCTGTTTTTGGGAAATATGACGGAGGCAGCATCCCAGACAGCTTCCACAAACAAGGTACCTTCTCACACTCCAACGTGTGGAAGGAAGGAGGAGTATTTAGGCAGCAAGGTACAGAGGGAGAGAGAGAAGAGGCTGCACTGGGTAAGAGGCTCATGGCGGTAGCCGGCAGCTCTGCAAGCCCTGTTGGGTGCTGAGGCAGTGCCCCCACCTGCACTCCCGCTCAGCCTGCCAGCAGTTACAGGGTGAGGATTTTCTTCCAGCAGCTGCCCCAGGCACACCCAGCACAGCTACCTGGGAGAGCAAGAGCCCGCTGCCGTCAACTCTGGGAGCTCGTGGGAGAGGTTGAAAGCTGACTCAGGCAGATTTGGGGGGTAAGGAGTGGAAGATGAATAAATGAAACACTTCTCCCTGGATTTTGTCTGCTGCGATTTGCTAATACATGTTAGTAATTTCCTTTTTTTTTTTTTTTTTTTTTTATTTAAAAAGATGGGGGTTTTTTTAGGCTCCCTAGACTTTCTCTCCAGTGAAGGCAGTGAAATATTGCATTCTAACGATTTTAGTGATGAAAGGAAAATGCTTTAATGTTCATGGTTATTTTTGAAAATGAAAGGGAGATCAAATTAAAACCCCAAAATCTTCCGCATACACTTCTGCTGTGAATCTCTCCAGTTTACACAATAGATAAGAGAGAGCAAAAAGCACTAGGGGAATATAAGAAATAGTTGTTTGAAAGGAAAACAAGAGCTTGTGTGGAGGCCACGCTTCATTAAACAGATAACTGAAAGGTTTCGGTTCTTCAGCATATTACTTTTTTTAAAAAAAAAAAAAATCTTTTTCACTATTAAAGTTTTTAAAAACCTGTGACAGGATAAGTTGACAGCATCCTATATGGCAAAAAACCACACTAACTCAGTGGGAGGCTGTCACGAATATCAGTGCTAGGCGGACACTGGACTATATTTATTTCTTTTTTTCTACAATCAAGTAAATTCTCAGTATGTCAAAACGTATATTACAAGAGCAGGTAAAAGAAAAAAAAACCAAACCTATGAGGAAAGCAGTGAATGAATCAATTCATCATGCATCTATTCACTACCGAGTTCTTCCTTCTTCTGTTACTTTAGCTTTTAAACCTTCCAGTTAAGCTTTACATTTAGTCAGACAAGCTGTCTCCTACAAGTAACAAATGTATGTTTTTCACTATGCCATAATGCCTTTCAATACACAAGCACTACACAACTACAATTACATTTTCACTAGCTAGATAAGGGAAACTTTGTGCTTTCTGTAAACAATCCATGGATAAGAGGTAAAAAACAAAGATGTTAAAATGAAAAGCACATTTGAAAGTGAAATACATAAGCAGAGAGTCATGTAAATGTGTGATTTTTTTTCTATATAATGCAGTATGCATTAAGTTAGCAGCTTAATCAGCTGAGACCAAATGATTATTCAGCATCAATAACCCCTATTATGAGTTGTGAACTTAATGTTTTTTAAAATAGAAGTGCTTAAATAACAGGAAAAGTATGAAATTACTGAAGAAAAATTAAACAAGAGCTTTTTAATAAATCTAATTTCACATGTGTTCATAAGCTTTGTTCTGTAACTAAAAGGACTTTAATTTGAAAAGTTCATCAATCAAAAAAAAAGTTTTCCTTAGTCTTTGTGACATATTTAATTTTATAGATCTGTTGGTTTGGTGGGGTGGGATTTTTTTTTTTTTTAAGTAATGTATACAGCTCTAGGTTAAATCATTGGACACCTGTGAGGAAGGAAGAACAAAGAAACACTCAAAGCCGCAGGGAATTGCCATATTCTCCATTTCAGCAGTGAGATAAACTACTGGAAGATTCTGACCGAGATGCAGAATAGCACCTGCATCCAACCCTGTACCCTCAGAAAACCAGTCAGTTTTTCACTTACTTGCAATTGTTGGTGCTGAATTGGGGCCTAAAGAAGAAACTGCAGAATAAAAGAGCAGATGGAAACCCCAGAAGAGCAGATGAAGAACTGCCAAGAGTGACTGAGGTGAAACAGAGCCAAATGTTTTTATCAACTCCTAAAACAAGACATTCTTGGTAGTGAGATCAGAAGCTGAGCAATCATACCAAATTATGCTTCAACCTGAGCTGAAAATTTTAATTTTGTTCTTCCAGCCACTATAAACAAGAAAAGAAAAGAAAAACATAATAGAACCTTTCTAAATATAGCCAACGAAACCAGAGGCAATCTTATAACTTTTAAGCTCTGGAAGGGAAGTCCATTTGAAAAAAATAATATACTGAATATAGAAGGGAGATGTTACACAGCAATTTTGTTTCACAGAGCTAAGTGTGGCTTGCAAGATGAAAGTTACTTATCTGTTATTGTTTTATGGAGCATTTGTCGTGCTGATGGAAGGCAAAGGTCAGACCTACACTAAAGCAACTTTAGCTGATTATTCAGAAGTCAGGGTTCAAGTTTTTATTGCTGGGGTTTCCATTAATAAGGCTGCATCTTGGGCGAACTGAAAGGCGATGTCCCGTTCCAGACTACTGGTGCACAACAGCCCGGCTCCATGAGGTGCGTTCCCGGGAACGGTGTCTGCGACAGGCTGAGCGGGCAATAAAAGCTTTCAGAGACTACTCAGGAATGAGCATGCCTGACAAAAAAAATTGGTCTCTCCAAATTTCCATTCACCAAATGCAAAACTAAAAGATTGAGTTCTGTCAATTTCCCCCCTAACAGAGGAGAGGACAGAAATCCTGGGATTCATTCATACTGCTGAGTATTTTAGCAGGCAGATCTAAAAACGCCCTGTACACAAAGGGATGGTTTTTTAAAATTAAAAATAAAAAGCAAACCTACATATTGTCCTGAGTAGGAACAAGGAGAACCAGTGTGGAAGACAAGATACGCATCTTTGAAAGTGAGGAACTGTAACACTCCCTTCTGAAACTAAAACTATCTGGAAAAGCGATCAAAGCATCAGGAGGGGGCCATATGTTTTAGAATATGGCATCTGTATCAGAACCTGCCCCTGACAGGCAAAAAGAATGACCAGCTCGGGGCGGGGGGAAACAGACACCACTTAATAGGGCTATAAAATATTCTAGCTTCTCTAGGAATCACCCAACAGCCGCACAGCAAAGACATTGTTCCCTTTTTCCCCCTTCCATCCAGCTCCTCACCCTCCTACAGCTGGTCCCAACATGTTGCTCAGTCCTCACCACTCTGCTCATGCCCAAGCGTTGAGAGGCTGTTCAACACGCATTGTCTTCCCGCGGTGCCACGCATTCGGAGCCCACTGTAAACCCCAGCTTTACGGTGCTTTCTTCTCGGTCCAGCTTAACGCTGTTTACCAGGGAACTGGGTGTCCCCACAGGGCGAGTGTTCGCACTGGCAACAGGCATTTTGCTTCCTGACGATGAAAGCCAAGAACCGTGCAGCCAGATCTGAGAGTAAGGCCCTAGATGACAGATATGACACAGAAACAACCAGCTGCTCATTGTTTTACATTGCACGACACAAAGCAACTGGAAACGGGTTTTAGCCATAAACAGGCGGCCTTACTGGTTGGGATGATTTCAGAGCAGCCCAAACTGAATATTCAACACTCCAGTGCACACAGGGGTTTGCTGAAAGCGACCTTGATAATGTCATTTTTCTGCAACTTTAAAGCAGAAGCAAAAACCATGTATAGTGAGGGCAATACTGCATATATAGTTAAAGAGGTTGTCCTTTATGATGTGCGTGCAACGTAGGCAGTGTGCTTTGGAAAAATCAAAACAAAAATGAATACACATCAAGCGCCTGCAATATCTGAATTGGTGATTACAATTTTGGGCAACACTTCTGCACAGACACATTCCTACCGATAAATAAAAATGTGGTTTTGAAGGCAGCTGTATATCACACTTCACTGGCGAATTTGCTTTCATTCTCCCACAAAATAGTCCATCAATGCATTAGCTCAATTCTAACCTTTTTTTTTTTTTCATTACTAGATGAACGTGTTTTATGTTTGGATGAGATAGGGCTGACAGCTCATTTTTCCCTTGCAGTCAACTCGATTTCATCCAAACTATTAATGTAACAGAGTTCCAAGACAGATTTGCCAGTGGATGTTAAGTCAATTCCCACTGACTTAACTGAGAACAAAACTCAGCCCTTAAGCAACAGAAGAAATGTTAACTGGTACAGCTACTGAGTATAAAGTTTATTATCTCTCTGTGAGAAATAGGCACAAAACAATATATTTAGGAAACCAAGCAACTTATGTAATGTTCTTGTTACTTTTATCAGCACTTTCACTACGTACTTGCAGTTCACTTTTGTATGGCTTGTTTTGTTGTAAAATGAGCTCCTATACCACCAATATATTTCTGCAAGAACAGTATCTGGATCGAAATAAAGACATACTTTGTTTCCAGGAAAAATATGCATACTGCATAGAGTAAGCTTTTGAAGCAAGTCATCCTCAAACACAAAAGTGTCCCCCAAGCAGATTTTACTCCTCTTATTATTAGGCTGTTTTGTAAACCAGTGAAGTGGCTGGCAAACGCTTCTGCAAGATTTTATCTAGAACAAATAACGGCAGCAATTTCTCATTTTTCATTTATATTACCAAATTCCATAAAATCTTCACAATTAAAACTCAAGTTCATGCATTTCTTCAGGTTACAGTTTATAGAATCATAGAATCACTAAGGTTGGAAAGGACCTCCAAGATCATCAAGTCCAACCGTCAACCTAACACCTCCATGCCTGCTAGACCATGTCCTGGAGTGCCACGTCTACAGGTTTTTTGAACGTCTCCAGG